>CM077149.1:154041295-154380248 GCA_039583875.1 Platanthera guangdongensis | reverse complement strand
TAAAAAAAAAAAGGATTTCACTGCCGCCGGCGTCGGAGCCGCGGCGGGTTGCCCGACCCCCCGGCTGGTTCGCCGACCCCGGCGAAACCGCCGGGCGTATTCCGCGCCAGCCGGAGAGGAGAGGAGACAGAGGGGGGGGGGGGGGGGGGGGGGGGGGGGGGGGTTGTTATATGAGCATCTTCGCACGGGCTACGCCTGTGTTCGATGCTCTCGGGCTGCCTTCGGGCGCAACAAGCGGGCTTCGCCGGCCTGCGCACGAGCTTCGTCCGTGCTTGATGCTTCGGGTGGTCTTCGGCCGCATAGAAGCGGGCTTCACCCGCTTCCACGCAATCCACCATCTCGGCGCCACACCCGGCACTCGCAGCCCCCGGGGTCCGAATCGGAATAATTTTGCTTCGGGGATCCTGTTACCCACGAGCTGAGTGTGCCGATGCCTTATCGCGAGAATTCGAAAACACATTGATAGGGCTATAGCCATGGTTACAATTTCCTCAAACATTCTCCAGTAGATCATAGAATCCTGGCACCAGGATCAGTATATTCAAGAAATTATATTAGCCAAGGAACATGATGAGCAATCTCGTCCAGATTTCAGTGGAACATGGGAATGTTAAAACACAGAGGGAAGTTGGTGGTAGGTAATGTAGCATGTGTTAAACACTAGTTGATGCAGTGGTATCATGACGAGGCTATAGGAGGACACTCGTGGGTAACGACGACTTATAAACGTACGACTCAAACATATGTTTTTGTGGAAGAAGATGAAGCCCAAAATATACACATATATGTTGGACTTTGTTTGGGTTGACCAAGTCAACATTTGTATTTTAATATTACTTTATGTATGAACAATTAATAGGAGGGAGAGTGAGTGTGATTGTGATGATATTAAATGTGCATGTCAAGTGTCGTACTCCTAGTGGTTGTGTTGGCCTATATAAAGTCTTGTATAGTTTCCTTTGTTTTTTTGACTGAATAGAATTTTTTCCTCTCCACATTTCGTTTTAAAGAGAGAGAGAGAGAGGAACACTGCAACGCTGGAGTGTTGTCCGTGCAGTTTGAAGTTCTAGCCGGGCGGTTTGGTGGTCTCGCCGCGAGAGAGGGACTCGCGGGTTTGCTCGCGCGGAGGGGTGCAGCTCGCGGGTTGGTGAGCTCGCCGCGAGAGGTGGTGATCGCGGGTTGCGTGCTCGCGTGTGGTGGTCTAGCCGCAAGCTCGGGCGGTCTCGCCAGTTGGTCTCGCCGTGGCCGCTCGCCTGGGTGGAGCTCGCCGTGTGAAGGGTGGGCTACTCGCAGGAGGCAAACCGCGTGAGTAGGCGGTTTGGTGTGGTGGTCTCGCGCCAGGGTCATCTCGCGGAAGGCAGCTCGCGAGGGTGGACTGCTCGCCTTGCAGGAGGGAGCTCGCGCGGGTAGTGGCGGCTAGTGTGCATGGTCTCGGCAGCTACTGTTGTGGTGTGTTTTTAGAAGTGGTGTCGAGTTGTTAGTTGAGGTTGTGCGGTAACTCATACACGTTTCCAACAAGTGGTATCAGAGGCCAGGTTGGACCCCTGGAAGTTGTGTGTAAAGTCGCTCGCGACGTGAAGTGACAAGTAAAGATGGAGATGGGAGGTGCCATGCCGGGGCAAGTACCCAAGTTGACAAAAACCAACTATGGGAACTGGAGTATTCAGATGCGAGTGCTACTCGCCTCGAAGGAGTTGTGGGAGGTAGTAGAGGACGGCGTTGAGGAGCTTACTGCAGAAGTAGAAGCGGCATCGACTAACGCTCAGAGGACGACGTTGAGAGAGTCCAAGAAGAGGGACAAGAATGCTCTTTTCTTACTTTACCAAGGCGTGGATGAGGCGACTTTTGAGAAGATCTCAGATGCGGAGACATCGAAGGAGGCATGGGAGATTTTGCAACGCTCCATGCAGGGAGTTGATAAGACAAAGAAGGTGAAGTTGCAGTCCCTTCGAGCTCAGTATGAAGTGATGAAGATGCAGTGTTCAGAGAATGTCGGTGACTACGTGACCCGTCTGTGGACGCTCACAAACGAGATGAAGAGGAATGTAGAGGTGACAGATGACGTAAGCTTCATGGAGAAGCTCCGGAGATCTATGTCTAAGAAGTTCCGGCATGTGGTAGTGGCGATTGAGGAGTCGAAAAATCTCAACATGATGGCAGTAGATGAACTTGTTGGCTCGCTACAAGCTCATGAGTACCGCATGTTGCAGGACGATGAGGAGTCGAGTGGCTTGGGTAAAGCACTCCAGACTCAGTTAAATTTTGGAGAGAGATCAGGAAGAGGAGGAAGCCAGTGTGGCCGAGGCTATCAAGGAAGAGGTAGAGGAAGAAGAGGAGGAAGAGATCAGGGAAGGGGCCAGTACAACCATAGGGAGGCGGAACAACCTCAAGGTTGGAGGCAAGATGCAGGAGGAAGAGGTAGAGTCCAAGGTAGAGGCCAAGGAAGAGGTCAAGAAAGAGGTAGAGGCGATATGTCCCGAATACAATGTTACAACTGTAACAAATTTGGGCATATGAGCTATGATTGTTGGGCTCCAAGGAAGGGAGGAGAAGCCAACCATTAAACCAAGCAACACGGGTGGTGACCCGATGATGTTCCTAACCTACAAGGGTGCTGAAGGTGGGAGGAACGAAGTGTGGTACCTGGATACGGGAGCTAGTAACCACATGTGTGGAGAGAAGGAACTGTTCACCAGCCTAGAGCCAAATGGTGGTGACGTCAGTTTTGGAGATGCCTCGAAGATATCAGTGGAAGGATGGGGAGTCATAGCGGTGACCTTAAATGGGAAGGAGGTGCACCTTAATGACGTGTTCTATGTGCCGGGCTTGAAAAGTAACATCTTGAGCCTTGGGCAGTTGGTCGAAAAGGGTTACTGCGTTCAGCTGAGGGATGGCACGTTGGCCATGAAGGACCATGAAGGAAGGGAAGTAGTGAGGGCAAAGATGACAACGAACCGTCTCTTCACGCTAAGAATGGATGCTAAGGAGACGATGTGTCTCGCAAGGATGAAGGAAGAAGAGGAAGCATGGCTGTGGCACTACCGGATGGGCCATTTGGGGTTCACAGGCCTGAAACTACTATGTCATTCCAAGATGGTAGAAGGACTGCCTATGATCTCGCCTCCACAGGAGGTCTGCGAGGCATGTACCAAGGGTAAGCAAAAGAGGCTGACGTTTGAAGGAGGCAAGTCCAGAAGGGCAAGAAGACAGCTTGAAATAGTTCACTCGGACATAGCTAGTCCGTTTGAGACTACCTCAGTAGGTGGGAGCAAGTACTACATTACCTTCACCGACGACTTCAGTCGGAAGTGTTGGGTGTATTGTTTGAAAGAGAAATCTGAGTCCCTTGACAAGTTCAGAGAGTTCAAGGCGATGGATGAGAAGGAGAGTGGTCAACCACTGAAGGTGCTTAGGACAGATAGAGGTGGAGAGTACACCTCTAGGCTGTTTGATGACTTCTGTAAGGAGTACGTGATCTCTCACCAGCTGACGGCGGCATACTCACCTCAGCAGAACGGAGTGGCAGAAAGGAAGAACTTGACCTTCATGAACATGGCAAGGAGCATGGTGAAGGCCAAGGAGTTGCCGAAGAAGTTTTGGGCGGAGGACGTACAGGTGGAGGTGTATTTGCTAAACAGATGCCCAACGAAGAGTGTGAAGTTCATGACTCTGTTCGAAGCATGGTGTGGGTAGAAGCCAAGTATGAAGCACCTAAGGGTATTCAGGTGTGTGTCTTATGCCCATGTCTCGGACCAGAGGAGGAAGAAGATGGATGACAGAAGTGAGAAGTGCATCTTCGTAGGCTACGCTTCAGCTAGCAAAGCTTACAAGTTGTACAACCCGATGACAGAGAAGCCTATCATCTCAAGAGATGTTGTGTTTGAGGAAGGTAGCAGCTGGAGCTGGGATGAAGAAGTGAGGAACGTCAAGGGGATGTTTTTTGATGATGAGGAAGAAGGGGGTGGTCAGGAAGCAGAAGCTGAGATGGGTGGAGCTGAGCCACCATCACCACCCAGCAGAGAGTCAGGGGGAGCTCTCACTCCCTACTCTAGTGGAGCAAGCACTAGTGGAGGTAGTTCCAGTGGAGCAAGTACTAGCGGGAGCAATGCGGATCGTCCTCAGCCTAGGATGAGGAGGTTGGAGGAGATCTACGAGGAGACGACATCATAATCTCGCAGAGGAAGTACGCAGAAGAGATCCTGAAGAAATTCAGGATGGAGGATAGCAATATTATCTCCACTCCTGCTGATCCAGGGCTGAAGCTAAGGAAGGGCTCGAAGGAAGGATCGGTTGACCCCACGATGTTCAAGAGTCTGGTCGGAATCTTACACTACTTGACCTTCACCAGGCCGGACATCATGTACGCTGTTGGAGTTGTAAGCAGGTACATGGAGGAACCGAAGCAAGACCATTTCACGGCAGCGAAGAGGATCCTAAGATATGTGAACGGGACGATGGGACACGACCTGAAGTATTCCACTGGAGAGGAACTGAAGTTAGTCGGGTATTCAGACAGTGACTATGGAGGTGATGTGAATGACTGGAAGAGCACTTCCGGGCATGCCTTTCATATGGGAACGAAAGTGTTCTCATGGAGTTCAAAGAAGCAGGCGGCGATCGCCTTATCATCTTGTGAAGCAGAGTACATCGCGGCGGCGGCCTGTACCTGCTGGGCTATTTGTCTAAGGAACCTCCTGCAGGAGTTGTATCATGAAGTGGAAGGGTCTATGACCATGTTTGTGGACAACATGTCGGTCATCCAGCTCGCAAAGAATCCAGTGCTACACGGACGTAGCAAGCACATCGAGACAAGGTACCATTTCCTCCGGGAGCAAGTGGAGCTGAAGACGGTTGAAGTGGTGTACTGCCCTACCGAAGAGCAGGTCGCGGATATTTTCACCAAGGCATTGGAGGTGGAGACGTTCTTGAAGTTGAAGGGCAAACTCGGCATGTGCTGCCAAGTTTGAGGGGGAGTGTGTTGGACTTTGTTTGGGTTGACCAAGTCAATATTTGTATTTTAATATTTTATGTATGAATAATTAATAGGAGAGAATGTGTGTATTAAATAGGAGAGAGAAAGTGGTTGGTTTTGTTTGCCTATAAATAGGCATGTATGTAGTTCATTTGATTTTTGATGAGATAGTGAAAATCCTCCTCATTTTCGGATTTTGTTTGAGAAGCGCTGCAGCGCTAGCAGGAATGTCCAGTCTCCTAGTCGGGCGGCTTGCTAATGTAGCCGGGCTGTTTAGTGATCCCGCCGCGGGAATGGTGCAACTCGCGGTTTGGAGGTCTCGCCGCGAGAGGAGGAGGTTGCGGGTTGTGTGCTCGCGCGTAGTGGTCTAGCCGCAAGCCAGGGCTGTCTCGCCGGGTTAGTCTTGCCGTGTCCGCTCGCCTAGTTGCAGCTCGCGTGGAGGTGAGCAGCCTGCAGTAGCTCGCGAGAAAAGGGTGCAGGTCGCGGGGTGGAGCTCGCCCTGCGAGAGGTCTACTCGCAAAAGGCTAATCGCGCGGGTAGGCGGTTTGTGGTGGCGGTCTCGCAGTTTGGACTTGTGGTATTTAGTGTTAAGTGAAATCGGTTAGAGGAGTTGAGATTGTGCGAGAACTCATACACGTTTCCAACAGAAATAAAGAGAATTTCAAGAAAGCGAGTCAGAGGAAAATCAAAGAGTAAGGGAGAGAGCTAGAAGATCCCGAAGATGCACTGCTAACCACCAAAAGTAAGGTTCAACAATGGAGTGCAAGTCCCACTGCAGCTTTATTTTGATGTTGTAATATGTTGTTATTCTTTTTTTTGTCCCTGCTCACAATATAAATATCAACATTAATGTTAACTTATTGTTGTATGAAGTTAAAAGTGACCAGTGAGCCTTTGTTGCAAGCTTTTCAATTTGATGAAATCGAGTGTCTAGTAGCACCGCCTACCTTTCCCTCACACTCTATTTTATCTCACAATTTTCTGACAATTTCATTGCTATTACTCACTCTTATACGGTAGAAATGATCACTCAAGTGTCCATGGATTCTATTTTCCGATTGCATGGTCTTCCTGTTAAATTACACAGTTTGCAAAACAATATTAGATGAGGAGTAGAGAGAGCAAGCATGCCCAAAGAGATCCTTGTTTTAACTGGTTTTACTTATTTTATAAGTGGTACAATATTTTAGAGAGATTTGGGCTTATATTTATAGACCCATACACAAACGTTTTACACTAAAGATAGGTATTGCAGTATCAACAGCCGTTGGCCATCCAGGTGTCACCAATCTTGAAGTTTCCTGATCTAATCTACAGCCTTTTGTTTTGACGGCAGCCTAGTTCTTTTTTACTCTTATTCAGGTCACAACGTCCAACAACTGCTTCTTCAGCTTAAAGCCTTAAACCAACACTTCCAGCATCCATTATCCGCGACCTCGATGCCATCTTCATTAGTGACTTTTGGCAAGAGATGTTTCAGCTGTTGCATGTTCAATTGAAATTGTCGTCAGCCTATTATGCACCCTCAAACCGACGGAAGAACGAGGCTCGTGAGTCGGTGTGTGCAGAACTACCTTAGGTGTATTGATTCAAAGTACCTCACAGTTGTTGGAAACGTGAATAGCTCCAGCACACACCACAAATCTTTCAAAACCTCTTCTAAGTAGTCGGCGAGACCAATCTGGCGAGACCGCCAAGTCGCACGGTTACCGCTCCGGCGAGACCGCCCCTCTCTCGCGGCTTGACCACCCAACTCGTGCTGCACTCCTCCCGCGAGCACATAGGCCGCGAGCAACACCACTCGCGGCGAGATCTCCAACCCGCGAGTCACACCAACCGCAGGTTCCCCTCTCGCGCGGGATCACCAAACCGCGAGCTGCTCACCTTTTGCGAGCTGATACAGGCGAGATCAATCACCAAAACTGCGAGCACAAGCCGCCCGACTAGGTTGACAAACCACCCGGACAAGAAACACTCCAGCGCTGCAGTGCTCCCCTCTCTCTCTCTCTCTGAACTGGAGGAAGAAACTTCTATCAACCTTTTGGCAAAAACAAAATAAGTACAAGGGGAGCGGGGGGGGGGGGGGGGGGGGGGGGGGCTTTATATAGACCAAGCAAAACTAGAAAACCTCTCTCATAATAAATACATCTCACACTCTCTCTTATTAAATGCATACCAAACAAAATAATTAAAACATTAAAATAAACTCATAATAAAAACTTTGACTTGTTGACCCGGTCAACCAAGTCAATCTCCAACAAACTCCCCCTCAAACTTGGCAGCACATGCCAAGTTTGCCTTTGAGCCGTAGGAACGTCTCCACCCTCAGCGCTTTAGTGAAGATATCCGCAACATGCTCTCCGGTCGAGCAATATACAACTTCCACCGTCTTCAGCTCCACCTGCTCGCGGAGGAAGTGATACATTGTTTCAATGTGCTTGCTACGCCCGTGTAGCACATGGTTTTTTGCGAGCTGGATGACCAACATGTTATCCACAAACATGGTCGTTGATCCATCCACTCCTTGATGTAGACTCTGCAGTAGATTCCTTAGCCAGATAGCTTGGCAGGTACAAGCCGCCGCCGCAATGTACTCCGCTTCGCATGAAGACAAGGCAATCGTCGTCTGTTTCTTCAAACTCCATGAGAACACTCCCGTTCCTATATGAAAGACATACCCGGAAGTGCTCTTCCGGTCATTCACATCCCCGTCGTAGTCACTGTTCGAGTAACCTACCAGCGTCAGCTCCTCTCCAGTTGAATACTTCAGCCCATGGCCTCTTGTCCCATTTATATACCTTAGGATCCTCTTCGCCCCAGTGAAATGGTCTTCCTTTGGTTCTTCCATATGTCTGCTCACCACCCCGACCGCATACATGATGTCTGGTCGGGTGAAGGTCAGGTAGCGTAGACTGCCCACCAAACTCTTGAACAAGGTGGAGTCCACCATTCCTTCCTTCGATTCCTTACTTAGCTTCAGCCCTGGATCAGCAGGAGTGGAGATAGGCTTGCTATTATCCATCCTGAATTTCTTCAAGATCTCTTCCGCGTACTTCCTCTGAGAGATGAAGATCACATCTTCTCTCTGTTGCACTTCTACTCCCAAAAAGTAGCTCGGCTCTCCCAAGTCCGTCATTTCGAACTCTTTCTTCATCATTCCTCTGAACTCTTCATACATCGAAGTGTTGTTCCCTGTGAAGATCATGTCATCCACGTATAGGAACACAATCATCATGCCGCCATCCTTATCCACCTTGGTGTAGAGTGCATATTCATGCGGACTCTTCTGATAGACATGCTTCTGCAGGTAAGTATCTATCCTTCCATTCCAGGCTCTAGCTCCCTTCTTTAGCCTGTAGAGAGCCTTATACAGCTTGCAGACTTTCTTCTCCTGCCCCTTCACCAAGTATCCTGGAGGCTGCTCGATGTACACATCCTCCTCCAGGTAACCATTCAAGTAAGCAGAGACCACATCCATCTGCATTATCTTCCACCCATGATGAGCCGTCAGCGCGATGATCAACCTGATGGTGTCTATCTGCGCTACGGGGGAGAAGACCTCATCATAATTCACTCCTTGGACTTGGCAGTAGCCCTTCACAACAAGCCTTGCTTTGTGCTTCTCCGCACCACCGTCCTTGTTCTTCTTTACTTTATAGACCCACTTCACCCCGAGGGGTTTGTGGCCTGCAGACGGATCGACTAGTTTCCAGGTCTCGTTCTTCTTGATGGAGGCGATCTCCACATCCATCGCTTTTGTCCAAGTCTTTTCCTTTGCAGCTTCTTCATAGGAGCACGGCTCAACATCTGCCAAAAGACAATATAAAGAAAAATTGTTAAGTGTCGGTGTCGTCTCCTCATAGATTTCATCCAGCCTCCTCATCCTGGGCTGAGGACGATTGTCCTTGCTTCCACTAGTGCTAGCTCCGCCAGAGCTACCACCACTCGCGCTTGCTCCACTTGAGTAAGGGGTGAGAGCTCCCCCTGAACCTCCGCTAGGTGGTGATGGTGGCTCAGCTCCACCCATCTCGGCTTCAGCCTCTTGTCCACCTTCCTCCTCATCATTATTAAAGAACATCCCCTTGATGTCTTTCACTGCATCGTCCCAGCTCCAGCTGCTTTCTTCTTCAAACAACACATATCTTGAGATGATGACCTTCTCAGTCACCGGGTTATACAACTTGTAAGCCTTGCTCGCTGGAGCGTAACCTACGAAGATGCACTTCTCGCTTCTATCATCCAACTTCTTTCTCCTCTGGTCCGGGACATGGGCATAAGCCACACACCCGAAGACCCTTAGGTGCTTCACACTTGGTTTCCACCTGCACCAAGCTTCGAACGGAGTCTTGAACTTCACGCTCTTCGTTGGGCAACAGTTCAGCACGTACACAGCCACCTGTACTGCTTCCGCCCAAAACTTCTTAGGAAACCCCTTTCCCTTCACCATACTCCTTGTCATATCCATGATGGTAAGGTTCTTTCTCTTTGCCACTCCATTTTGTTGTGGTGAATATGCCATCGTCAACTGGTGAGAGATCCCCCACTGCTTACAGTACTTGTCAAACAGCCTAGAAGTGTACTCCCCACCCCTATCCATTCTAAGCACCTTCAGTGGTTGACCACTCTCCTTCTCTGTCATAGCTTTGAACTCCATGAACTTGTCTAGGGCCTCAGCATTCTCCCTTAGAAAATATACCGAACACTTCCTGCTGAAGTCGTCGGTGAAGGTAATGTAGTACCTGCTTCCTCCTATTGAAGTAGTCTCAAACGGACCAGCGATATCCAAGTGAACTAGCTCCAGCTGCCTCCGCGCTCTCCAAGACTTTCCACCCTCGAAAGTATGCCTCTTTTGCTTTCCCTTCGTACATTCCTCACAGACCCTTTGTGGAGGCGTGATCCTAGGCAGCCCTTCCACCATCTTGGAGCATGATAACAGCTCCAGGCCTATGAACCCCAGATGGCCCATCCGGTGGTGCCACAGTCATGCTTCCTCTTATCCTTCTGTTCTTGCGAGACACGTCGTCTCCTTGGCATCCATACTCAATGTAAAGAGACGATTTGGCGTCATCCTCACCTTCACTACTTCCTTCCCTTCTTGGTCTTTCATAGCTAAGGTTCCATCCCGCAACAAGATGCGGTAGCCCTTCTACACCAACTGCCCAAGACTTAGGATGTTACTCCTCAAGCCCGGCATATAGAAGACATCATTGATATGCACCTTCTTCCCACTCATAGTAGTCGCAATCACTCCTCTTCCTTCCACTGAAATTTTCGAAGCGTCGCCAAAACTGACCTCACCACCATTTGGTTCGAGGCTAGTGAACAGCTCCTTCTCTCCATACATGTGGTTACTTGCGCTTGTATCCAAGTACCACACACCGTTCCTCTCACCTCCTGCTCCTTGGATGGTTAGGAACATCGTCGGGTCGCCACCCGTGTTGCTTGCCTCAGCGTAGTGGTTGGCTTCTCCTCCTTTCTTTGGGGCCCAACAGTCATAGCTCATATGCAAAAATTTGTTACAGTTGTAACATTGAATTTGTGACATATCACCTCTTCCTCTTCCTTGACCTCTTCCTTGGCCTCTACATTGGCCTCTACCTTGGCCTCTTCCTCTTCATCCTGCATCTTGCCTCCATCCTTGAGGTTGCTCTGCCTCTCTCTGGTTGTACTGGTTCCTCCCTTGATCTCCTCCTCCATTTCTTCCTCTACCTCTTCCTTGGTAGCCTCGACCATGCTGGCCTCCTCCTCTACCTGAGCTCTCTACAAAATTTAGCTGAGTCTGGAGTTCTTTCCCCAAACCACTCGACTCCTCATCATCTTGCAACATGCGATACTCGTGGGCTTGCACCAAGCCAACGAGTTCATCTACCGCCATCTCGATAAGATCCTTCGACTCCTCAATAGCTACTACCACATGTCTGAACTTCTTGGACATAGATCGCATGAGCTTCTCCATGAAGCTAACATCATCTATCGTTTCCTCATTCCTCTTCATCTCATTTGTGAGCGTCCGTAGACGTGTCACGTAGTCACCAACCTTCTCCGAGCTTTGCATCCTCATCACATCATACTGGGCTCGGAGGGATTGTAACTTAACCTTCTTTGCTTTATCAACTCCCTGTATGGAGCGTTGTAGTACCTCTCAAGCCTCCTTGGATGTCTCAGCATCTAAGATCTTCTCGAACGTCGCCTCATCCACACCTTGGTATAATATAAACATGGCCTTCTTATCCCTCTTCTTTGCCTCTCTCAACGCCGTCCTCTGAGCGTTAGTCAATGCCGCTTCCGCTTCTGCAGTAAGCACCTCAACGTCGTCCTCTACTATTTCCCACAACTCCTTTGAGACGAGCAACACCTTCATCTGGATACTCCAATTTCCATAATTGGTCTTCGTCAATTTTGGGACTTGCCCAGGCATGACACCTCCCATCTCCATCTCCTCTAGTCACTGAACCTTCTGAGCAATTTACACACAACTTCCAGAGGTCGCAACCTCCCTCTGATACCACTTGTTGGAAACGTGAATAGCTCCAGCACACACCACAAATCTTTCAAAACCTCTTCTAAGTAGTCGGCGAGACCAACTTGGCGAGACCGCCAAGTCGCACGGTTACCGCTCCGGCGAGACCGCCCCTCTCTCGCGGCTAGACCACCCAACTCGCGATGCACTCCTCCCGCAAGCACACAGGCCGCGAGCAACACCACTCGCGGCGAGATCTCCAACCCGCGAGTCACACAAACCGCAAGTTCCCCTCTCGCGCGGGATCACCAAATCGCGAGCTGCTCACCTTTCGCGAGCTGATACAGACGAGATCAATCACCAAAACTGCGAGCACAAGCCGCCCGACTAGGTTGACAAACCGCCCGAACAAGAAACACTCCAGCGCTGCAGCGCTCCCCTCTCTCTCTCTGAACTGGAAATGTGAAGGAGGAAGAAACTTCTATCAACCTTTTGGCAAAAACAAAATAAGTACAGGGGGGCTTTATATAGAACAAACAAAACTAGAAAACCTCTCTCATAATAAATGCATCTCACACTCTCTCTTATTAAATGCATACCAAACAAACTTATTAAAACATTAAAATAAACTCATAATAAAAACTTTGACTTGTTGAACTGGTCAACCAAGTCAATCTCCAATAACAGTTGGGTTCAATGATTGTCGTTGGCGGAATATTGGTATAACACTAGTTTTTATTCTCTAGTATAGCTAGTATAGAGAAAGTTAAATGAATGAATCATTAAAAAAAGAAGAAGTTATATTAGAAATCCGAGCCCAAGATCGGTTGGACTTGATTCCTAGTGAATTCTCAGTTTCTCAAATACTTGTTGCACGCAGATAGCTAAATCAGGATCCTCTTCATTTCAACTGAAATGGAGGGGATCCATTTCATGGTGTAGATTGATTTCATTTTGATCCGACGGGTTCACCAATTACCATATTTTTTTAGATTTTTTTACTCAAAAAACTCTCCACCACAAGATTTTCTTCAGCCTTGTCTTATCCATTGGATGCTGAAATGGACTCCCTCCATTTCAAGTGAAATGGAGAGGATCAGGATCCCAATAGCTAGCCATCACTGATCATAAAATATAAAGGGAATGCCGTGGAATATCAGAGATGGATATTATAAGAAAATCCATAGAGAAGAGAACACTAATAAATAATACATAAAGCATGCAGGAGCACATAAATGAAGCAGTTTCAAATTAATAAGAGAGCTAGAATAATATCAACTTTTACACAGACTTTCGGCACTGTAGCCCTTCTTTTTTCTAGACTTCGAGGAAAGAAACGGCCAGAGGCCATAGCAAAACACGAGGAACAAACAAACAAAACCCTAGCTAGCTTGTTAGCTAGCTTGCCAGCTGGTTACTCTGGCCTCCAACTTATAATTAACATCTAGCTGTTGATCGACAGTCTCTCTTAATTATGATAGTTGCATGAGCTAGCATAGCAGTGAATATATATATAAACCATTATCAGTAACAGCGGTTGGATGATGAAGAAATTAATTAAACCCTAGCTAGCTAGCTAGCTAGCTAGTAATTATATATAGAAGATAGGCGCGCAAACAGTTGTTGTTGTTGTTGTAACACCCCCTAGCTGGCTAGCTAGAACGGAGAAACTTGCATGTTCGCCGCCGCAGCCGCGAAGAATCCGTCTCCCTTGAGAAGAACGTCTTGATCTCCCTCCTAAATAAATAAATGAAGGAATATTGAGAAAGAAAATGATATATATCATCGTTAATTCAGTACTAGCTACAGGCTTAATTGCTTATTATAACTAATCACCATCACATCAAAGCCTTAAAAGAGTCTGAAACCCTAAAAGCCATTGCCGGCCATGAGAAGCTAATATATAGCAGCTTAATTAATTAAATTAATTAGAACAAATTAAATACTTATTGAAATAGTAATAATAATAATAATAATAATAATAATAATATAATAAGGTCAAGGTTGGGTGTGTACGTACCAGCTGAGTGCGGATGGTGGTCTTCTTCAGGACCTGATCGGGCATTAGGCCGAAGTGAATGTGGGGAAAATGGGCCCACTGCCAAAAATAGTTGCCACATTATTATTATTATATATATATATACATATACTGGTTAAATGATATCTTTATATTATTACATAATTAAAGAAAGCGGGTCAGAGAGAGAGCGTGCATGATTCGAAATTCTTTTATATATTTAGCATGTATTATTGTTATTTGAGATGATGAGGAAGAGGACGACCACATGAAAGCGGGCCTGCGGATAAATTAAGGTTCCGATCGCATGAGTGAGTGAGGGGGTGAGTGTGGAGGCAATGTGGCTCACGTTCTTAGCAGCGGCGCTGAATGCTTCCCTGTGGCTGATGTCGGGATTTCCTGCTTTGATGCGCTGGATTTCGTCCCTGCATGCAAGATGTAATTAATTAATTAAGATGTAGCTGCATGCAGGTTAATTTAATTTCATCATGAGATGTTGGAGCTGACTTGATGAAACGGTTGTATGCGGATGGAACTCTCTGCCTCTTCTCTGGAGCTGCACCCATACATCCACAACACAAAGTTAATAACAATAATAATTAAGAATTAACAATCCACTCTAGTCTACTATCACTTTCTCATGGTAGTCACAAGTGAGATTGCTTTAATAGAAAGAAAAAAAATATGTTTTAATTAATTTGCTACAGAAAAGTAATGAAAGTTGAACAATTCCTGGTCGGAATAGCAAGCGGAACTGGTAGAGAGACAAAGAGACAGAGAAAGCGTTGAAGCTAGAAGAATGGAATTTGACCGAAAAGACAGTGGAAACTACTGTTCAAATTTCTTTCTTGATATATATAAAAAAGAACAAGGAATCTAGCAAATTAACTAACGTCTGTTGATCATGACTTGGTTCTGAGGAATCTCATCTTCGGTTCCCTTTGTCGCCGGCGGCATGAAGTTGTTGTTGTTGTTGGTGGTGGTGCTGCTGCTGCTTAGGGTGCAGTGCTGATCCATAAGCAGGCTTGGTGGTGGGTAACTCAGAACTTCATGATCCTGTACAGCATATTATATTATATATGACTATATGTGATGGATGGAATTGGACGATGATTTAATTAGAAGCTAGCCGAATAAATGAAACAAGTACCAAGAGGGTGTAGTGATGAGCAGAAGAAGCGAGGAATGGATTGGAGGATGAGAGGAGAAGGCCTCTCATGTTGACAGACAAAAGATTGGTGCAGTGGCCGCACCTCACCGTCACTGTTTTGAACAAGCTCATGTATGGCACGCTCACCTGCGCGCAACATATATATAATCAATATACTAAAAAAATACTTGAAGAAGAAGAAGAAGAAGAAGATGGAGTGGAGAATAAAATTAAATATACGGCGAGGACGGTGCCACAGAAGTCGCAGTGGACGTAGCAGATCTTCTCGGAAGGAGGAGGAGGAGGAGGCGAGAGGTGGTCGAGAGCAAAAACAGCTGAAGAGGAAGAAGACATGATGATGATGATGATGCAATTCTTCTCCTTCTTTGTTGTTGAGTACTGGGAAGGGGGGCAGTGCTGATTTGATGTTATGATTTGATGCTTTGTTGATTGACCTCTCCTCTGATCTCTCTCTCTTTCACTTACTCCTCTCTTCCGGCCGCTATTCCCCTTTCTATTTATTCTCGGATCTCGATGGGTTGCCAGCACACTAGCTACTCCTGCTACAGCACCTTAATTAATTATTGAAAAAATTTGTAATGGCGAAAAACAGGACATCAGACGTGGAAGCATTCAACCACACTGAGCCCAACCGAGTTAAAAACAACTAGAAGAGCAAAAGTCTTGTACTAATCAAAAACATCTTTACACAGCGAGACATACATGACGAGACATGATTGTCAATGTAACAGATGGAGCAAGAACATTACAAGCTAAAAACAAACCGTGCGGCCTCAAAGAGTAACCGTCAGCTCTGCTGCTAATCGCTAAGGAGTCCACTAGCTGAAGCCGCCTGGTCGCAAGACCGCAACAAGTCGCGCGAACTACCCTTTATTCCAGTGCTCCTGAAGAACTCTTGTCGCTGAACTGCAACCCGCATGACCGCGAGGTCACCTAGCCGGTAGAACCTTGGGCACAAGGTTCCAAGTCGCATTCTTCCTGAGGGCAGCCATCGATCTCCTCATCCATGGCGTCTTCCCACTACATGACCTCAGTAGCGTCTTCAAATCTAGAGGACTCTCGCTCATCCAGAGGGCCTGCGAAGAAACAAGAGACCAAGCTCACCACATTTTCTTCGCTATAATGAGTCGGTGGTTTGATGGTCCTTTTTAATCTCCGAAGTGTCTGACCCTTGCTAACCACCACAGCTGCTTCTTCTAAATCCGTTTTGTTCTCAGACAAACTTTGAGCAATGCTTCCACTGCTTCCTAAACCAGAAGCCTCCGCCCCGGATCTGGAAACACCTGGAGCTCCTTGTGACGCAGGAAGCTCCACTAGAAGATCCTAAGCAGCCTCACCCTGCTCGCCATCTGACCTGCTCGACTGCAACTCCACAGAGGAGCCACCTCCATATGACGTCAGCTCGTCGAAGACCACGTCTCTTGAAATCACGAATTTCTTCGTCACCCTTCTTTCGCTCATCATAGCCCACAAAGACAATTTTCCTTGCTTTTGCATTCAGCTTTGTCCTCAGAGCATCTAGGATGTGTACGTAGCAGGTAGATCCAAACACCCGAAGGGGTCCAACTCCAGGTTTCTCCTTGAACATCATCTCAAGCTGCATGATTATACATATGCTGATTATAAGGGAGATTCTGATGACTGGAAGTCAACATCAAGATATGTCTTTATGTGCGGAACGACAACTATCTCGTGGTGCGGTAAGAAGCAGAATTCAGTGTCTGTCTCCACAACGGAAGCATAGTACAAGGCTTCGGTTTTGACAGCTCAGGAAGTCGTCTAGCTCAGGATATTAGTGGATGACATCCATGAGGAGATGAGGGGTTCTACTCTATTGCACGGTGACAACGAGAGTGCTCTCAAACTGATCCATAATTCAGTTTATCACGTGCGTACCAAGCACATCGAGATCGTGCATCACTTCGTTTAGGAGAAGGTTTTGGCGGGGTCTTTGATGGTTGCGTATATATAGAGTCAGGCCAACAAGGCAGACATCTTCACGAAGCCACTGTCGAAGGTACCATTTACTCGGTTACAAGGTTTTGCTTGTGCTGATTTCCACTTTCCACATCCCACTTCAAAGGAGAGTGTTGAAGATATTGAAGTGGAAGTGAGCGGTCTGATTGGGCATATCACAAAGTCTATCGTCGGTTTGGTGGTTTGATGTTGGCGGATAGCCGAACTGTGGTTATTGTTCTTCTTCTTGCTGTCTGGATTAGTAAGCACCCTGAGTGATAACTGGGAGGTTAGAAGTGGGCTAACCACGACTATCGTGGATTGGATGTTGAGCCCGTAGAGTCCGCTTAGAGCAGGCGGATACTCTAGCTTGCGCAGAGCATGTATTTAAGCGTGGGTAGCGGTGGTTTACCGTAGTTGCTTATGGTTATTGTTCGTGCGGTCTGAGCCAGAGTCTGCTGGAGTTGTTGAATGGGTCACAGTTGTGACAAGTACTTGGTGTTTCCTAGTCACGAGATCTCCATTTTTGCGGACTGCTTCTGGAGTTCGCGAGATCGCTTGTGGGGTGGTCTGGAAGTAGAGATCGCAGAACTACGAGGTCTGATGTCGGAGTCCGGCAAATCTTCATAGGAGCATACTTGGCTCAGGATGCGTGGCTGGATTACTCTAAGTCCATGTAGACTGAGGTTGTTGTCCGCTTGGATATGAGGAGTAGTTGATCTTTCCGCACTTTTGCAAATAGGTAGTGCTAGCTGCAGGATGACGGGCGGTTATCCTATCGTTATGGGCGGCGATCACACTCCTTATGTCGTCTTTAGATAGCGGTCGCTAACTCGTCATATATAACGATAATAATGAGAACTCATCTCTATTGGAACTCATTGTCCACATCTCTTTAGTTTGACAATATCAAATACCAACTTGTATTTGATCGTACTTGTGTTGTGTATAGTATGTAGATGTACAGGTATGAAGAACAAATGTTTTTATTACCTACCGCCGGGCGCTAGCACTATCGCTGGCGCTAGCATTGAAGAATTATTGTTGCACGCATGGAGTCTTCTTTGTGACCTATCGTCGGGCGCTAGCCATATCGCCGGGCGTTAGTCATACCGTCAGGCGCTAGCCATTTCGACGACCGTCAAGTCAATGCGTCGACTAAAAAACACAACCGCCAGGCGTTAGCCTTACCACGCCGTGATATCGAAAAGTGGCGCGAATATTATTCTGGATATTTTACCTAATTTAATGGACAGCTGGCGACACCGCATGATAAGACTTACCGTCGGGTGGTAGCTCTACCACCAGCAGTAGCTTTTTTAAAGACGAGACTATAAAAGCGCGCGTTTCTTTTTTTGAGGAGACAAAGAGAAGGATTTCACATCTAGGGTTCGGCTATTGTATCTGTTGGTGTGAACCACCGTCTCCAAGTGAGGAAAAGCGATTTTCTCCCTCTCGTTCGTAATCGAAGAACTCCGAAGAGAGAAGTCTCCAACGACCATCAGTGGTTGATCGAGTGCAAGAAGAACGACATACAGAAATCTCGATCGTGCACCGTTCTACAAAGGATTTCTTATTTTTAGGGAGAAATTATTTCAAACTCTTTTAATTCATATTTATATTTTCACTTTTCTATTCATTCTGAGGTCGTGAGAAATCGGTTTGGGAGGTCATCAGATTCATGAGAGGAATCTGTTGGAAATCATCCTGGGAGGACGTTTAGATCTGGGAGATCTAGTGGGCTCTAAGACCCTTCCTAGGAGGAAGGTGAGGAGCCGGCTCGTCGATCTTCTTGGAAAGATGAGAGAGAGACAACCGGTCCTGGGAGGGTCGGTATAGAAACCAAATGATTGTTTGATTCAACGCCTCCGATCTCCGATGTCACAAAGAACCAGCTTTGTTATGGTAAACTATTGTTTAATTTTGAATAAAATCATATTTCTGTTATTTCAACTCAAATTCGTGGTTGAATGTTGTTAGAGCATTGAGGGTTGTGTGAGAAATTGGAAAGCAATTTTTTATAAGGAAAAGTGGCTTTGTGACCTACCGTTGCGCGGTAGTATCCTACCACCCCGCTATAGCTTCCAGAACAGGTTGTCTTGCTAAAAATTCTTTTAATTCTGAATTTATTTCAAAACCTTATTCACCTCCCTCTATAAGGTTGGCCACCAGATTCAAAAAACTAAATTTTCTAATCGGCGCGACTAAGTGAAGTTGAATTGTCTGTGCAGACTGTGCGGCTAACACTGGGCAACTAGGCAACTAGTTGGAAGGCTCGGTGTGGAACAGTTCACGGTTTATAGTCAACGGTATACAATAGGTCGCGGCTAGGCAGCTTGAAGTCACTTCCTCTGAGTTGCTGTTAGTTCGAGCACTTTGCCCGGTCTATCAGCGGGTTCTGTTCAGTTCATCAGCATTTAATAACAGGCAGTCCGCGTGGCTTGGTTGCGGTTTGACAGTTTTGGCGGACAGGGCTTGATGTTAATGGCTTGTGCGATGTGTGCGGTTACAGTTTGCAGACATCATGGTTTCTCTTGCTTGCTTTTTCTGTTTCCATCGAGTACATCTCAAAATCATGTCTCGCCCTGTAAAGAAGTTGAGATTAGTTCCATATTTAGACTCTTGTGTTTCTGTTGTTGCTGATTTCTACTTGACTTGGTTGAGGTTTAGTGTTCATGCGACCTTGCTCAACTTCCTAGCAGGTTTTTTCTTGGTATCAGTGCGATCAACCTGATATCTTGAAAATTTTCACAGTTCTGCGATTTGCTGCTAACTTGCGCTATGAGATCGCCAACCGCTCCTTCTAGCTGTTTGTCGCCCGCACATTATGACTTTGTTTGTGGCAGCATTTTGCTAGCAGCCCGCCCCAGTTTTTTACACGGCACCGCCAAACAAATTTTTTTCGTCTCTAGCAGGAACCGCCACAACTCCAAATCACGAGGGCTACGATTCATGAAGATGTTTGTTCTTCTTCTGCCTTCCACAAAGCATTGAGCATCGAGTATCACGTCGGCGAAGGCAAAGACCATGCATCGAACTTTCCTGCATACGTGACTTGTCTGTCCTAGATCACAGAGTCCCGCTAACTCCATTGCTGCCTCCGGGGGCGGATCCAAGAATTTTAACAAGAGGGGGCCCGAACCATTCCAGAAGTTTGAGCTTGTAGTAAAGGAGACACTATTAAAATAAGAAAAATTACAAAAAATGAGTAAAGAATATGTCGCACTATAGCATGTCGAAGATGACGATGGTGTTTCTTTCAGAGATTCCGAATAACCTATGAGTAAAGAAGAAGGTGGACTTGACGAAGTCAAAGTTGGTTGTCGCTATCTCAACTAGATTTATATGTCATCTACACAAAAATTAATTAAACCAGTTAGCTCTTGCATCATCTTTCTTCTTTTCCAACAAAAAAAGAACGGCTTCACATTTTTGGATTTTTTTCTCTTATCCGGATACCGTTTTTGACGTATAATTAGTCAAAATTTATTGGTTCGACGAGGAAAATCCAAATTCATAATCTATTTTACAAAACATCTTGGGGGGGGGGGGGGGGGGGGCTTGCGGCCCCCCTGAGATTCTGTTGAAGTTGTTGAAGCAGGATTAAAAGTGAAGTTGGGCGGTTAGACTGGTCAAACCGCACAAACCGCAGAGTCCCCCACGGTCTGGCGGACAGCTTTGGCAGACTGCCTCTGGCAGGTGCCGGTTATACCTTGTGGTCTGGCTCAGCAAACATCCTTGGTTAATCGGGCGGTTAGGGTTGGCTAACCGCGGTTGTGGCGGACTCTTCTGGAGCTCGCCGTTATCTGACTCGTTTCTGTGCTTGCGGTCTGGTTGTTGATCGTGGAGGTCGGCACAGGTGCGCGAACTGGTTTACCTGGAAGTCGCACGGTTTGATGGGGTAGTCCGCAAGGTGGCAGACTGGTGTTCAGATTGGGCGCAGTCTTGTTATCAGGTGGCATGGTTACTTGGAGACCGCGAAACTTGTCGTGGACTTGGTCTTGTGGGACTAAGTCCAGCTTTGGTGCCTAGCTCGCCGAGATCGCTTGTGTTGCGGACTTCTTCTTGAGCTCGCCGAACTTTGCGTAGACTGGAGTTGTGTTAGAAAGCCTGACAGTCTAGTTGTTCTTGCGGAAAAGATGGTCTCCATGCACTTGTGCGGATTGCCTCTTTAGCGGTGGACATGTTTTATATTCGCGCTTGTGCGGATATGCGGTGTTAGCCGACTGGTCTGACGAGCGGTTATCCTGTCGCTATGGGTGGTGACGACACTCCTCACACCTATAAATAGGAGTTTTCAGTTCGTCATAAATAACAGTGAACAATAAGAACTAGCGCGGGCTTGGTTTTTGCGGTTACGGTTTTCTTACCGCTGTGACTAAGGAAGTTAATTCTGTGCAGGTTGTGCGGCTAACATCAAGCGGTTAAACAACTAGTGAAAGCTTGGTGTAGAATAGTTCGAGGATAGCAATCGGCGGATAGCAGCAGGTCGCGGTCTCTGCGACTCGATCTCTTCGTCCCAGGTGCGGATAAGCAGAGCAGTTCACCCGGTCAATCAGCTCGTTCTGTTCAAGTTTTTTCAGCATTTCAATAATAGCAGTCTGCATGGTTAGCCGTAGATAGACGGCTTTAGCAGTCTCGACGGAGTCGGCTAGCGGTCTGGCGACTTGTGCTGTTATAATTATATGTCCGCGCAGTTAATTTCTTGTTGCATATTTCTGTTTCTTTGGTTACATTGTAAATCATGTCTTGTAATGTATACCTCATTCTGTAAAAAAGTTAATTTCAATTACAGACACTTGTGCTGCTGTTGTTACTGATTTTTTCTTGTCTCCACTTGTGGTTGAGTGTTCGTGCGACCTTTTTTCCACTTTCACCTATTTTGTGTAATTTTTATAGATTCTCCCTAGGCTGCCTCCACCGACGTCATCATTGTATGCCTCCTCCTTCACACTCCATCTCTGATACTGCCGGCGGGTTTGTCTCAGTGGATGCCTCTCGAGTAGAAAGGTCCTCGCCAAGACTTGCATCCTCAAGTCGACTCCTCCTTAACATGTCGACGAGCCACTTCCCTATCCTAGAAACCGCCAAACGCCTCCTCTGCTAGGATTGATACCTCTGCTAGGGTTTAGAGTTGATCAATTATTTTGGGTTCTATCTTACCCCTTATTAACATAGTCGTTTGATTAATAACTCAGAATTTTAAATAAAATTGACTAGAATTTCATAATTATTTTGTGCAAGCGCTGTTCTGATTATGTCAGTATTTTACAAAATATCTGATTATTCATCATTGTTTTACATCACTACTTCTCCAGTTGCCACCACGCGCCAAACGCAACCTATAACATTCACTGACCACGGATGAGGGAGACGGGAGGAGACAAGAAATTAAGATGCAATTAAAGGACTTTTTCGGGAAACTTTTATTCTATATTTATTATTTAAACTTTAAGTCAACTTGGAATTTTTCGTCCGTTGGGAATTAGTACGGAAAAATAAATGAATGTCGAATCTTAGTATATATAATATATATATTTCATTACATAGTTTATACACACATATATTTATTAATTTATATATTACATATATTATATATATATACCTAAGTTGAATGTAAGGAATGATGCTGGACTTTGCTGGGCTCAACTAGGACCACAGAAGATATAAGCAGAGAAGTAAAGTGAACCTAGGTCAGCCAATCGCACAGGCTGAACAGGATATTAATGAAATTGTCAGAAAGTCTGCTGACAAATAAAATTTTGAATTCTTTACGTCTCACTAAAATATTAGGCTCTGTTTGGCACGGTGATAGCGGCCGTGAACCAGTGTTAGTGAATGCCTGACCTCACTCGAGGAATTTCATTCACTTTTATGTTCAAATTTACTTTTCATTTGTAGATTGAGGTCTCAACCATTGTCATGCATGCTAATTGATAAACATATTTTCTGTGACGTTTTTGTCCAAACTGGGAAAATAATATCATGAGTATAGAACTTAATTGGTAGGCAGGCTAATTTTCAATATATATGTGTTTATTTATGAATGAAATTAATTATGAGGGTATAATCCAAAAATTGCTAAATAAATATAACTATAATAATAAATTGTAAAAGGACAATGAGCTAAGGGAAACTAAATGCAAGTGCCAGGAGACGCGTTCACATGACAACCATATATAATACAATTAATTACATTAAATTCAGTCCAATTACAGTTGATAGAAATTTGATTAGTGTACCATTTTAAAACATTTTTATTTTGTATTAAAAATGTAAGCACAAAGACATTAAATAATAAGATTGTTAAGGGTTTAGGGTTGTTTAGGTGACAGACTGAAAATCTGGTGACCCACGTCTTTACTTATTCGGCGGTTGTTTTTTTTGTTCGTCCAGCATATCTCACGCATTTCACGGATAACTCCTCCCTTATTTTCACCGGCGACTTTCCTTGACTATATATGTAACGATCCGGTCATACAATCCGAAGTCGACGGCCCACACGGAGCACGCTCGCATTCGGTGGTTTAGCCAAAACAATAATAAGGCCCGCATGCCGTACACCCCAACACATTTCCGGCGCGGTGTTGGTGCTAGGTTTCGAACTCGCAACCCTTGATAAGGAGCCTTAATACCACTTTTCATCACCAACTGAGCTGACAGCATGACGCGTATTTTCTCTCACTCTGATAATATATTTACATATTGAGAAAATACGGGAATAAATAAGCTCATTTGGTAATAATTATTGATGGGGATGAAGCTCCATGTATATATGAATGAGTGTGCACTTAGTCATCTCTCCCATGATCCCTCCAATTATGGAGATCATGGGTTTTACTAGTCAAGTCACTCCCCCCATGATCTACATCATAATAGGAGAGATCATGGTGGCCTCCCATTCAACAACTACCGCCAACCGCCGCCGGCCGCCGCCACTCGCCGCCGGCGGCCGGCCGCCGCCCGCCCGCCGCCGCGCGCCGCCGCCCGCCGGCCGCCCGCCGCCGCCCGCCCGCCGCCCGCCCGCCGCCAGCCGGCCGCACGCCACCAGCCGCCGCCGTCAACCGCCACCGCCAGATGCATAATCCGTTGTCGTCTGATCCGGTGGGTAACCACCCACTAAGTTGGTGGTGGGACCCTCCATAATCATCTCCAGGAGGCTATAAAAGGAGCCCCAGGGCCTCCTCATAATTCATCTTTTGACTCCTGGTCATCTTCTTCCTCAGGTCAGAGCTCTGTCGTACTCCTCCCTCAGATCATCCTCCTGCCACCTCGAGCCACAACGAGCCACCACGAGCCACCAGTGCACCACGAGCCGGAAAATGCCTAAGTCCCAGTGCGAGTAGAAGGAAGAGGGCGATCCGTGCAAGTAGGCGTGCGGCGGACCCGCACTCCAAGCTATAGAGCACCAGTGCCACCACTCAAATTCTAGTACCCAAAGCACTTCCGTGACGCAGCCTGTTGCCCGCGAGAAGCTGTAGTCCTCTTCTCTCACCTCAAATTGTAACGGGAGCGGCCTGTCGCCCCGATTCTCCAAACGCACTGTATTCACAAGCAGCTTGTGGATTTTGACCGGCACAGATCCGGTCACGTGGTTTTTTACCCAGTTGACGGGTTTTTCCACATCATCACATTTTGAGTCGATCTTTCCTTTTCTCTGACTGTGTGCGCGCTCGACCTCCCCGCAAGCTAAGGCGGCCCAGCTGAATCTGGTCCGACCGGGGCATCGAGTTAGCCCGCAACAGTTTGGCGTCTTCTGTGGGAAATTCGATTATCAACATCCTTCAGAAGTCAAGACCTCCCTCTTTGCAACATCCAAGTTCCACTTCAATGTCAAAGAGAAGTGCCCGCCCAGCTGAACGATCTGTCCCAGAAAGAAATACTGAACCAGCACTCTCCCACTCTTTGGTGGACGTGTCATTGACCGCAGAGGCCGCTTCTGCTCCTGCCACCGCCCTCGAGGGGCGAATTCGACAAATGAAGGAGCAACAAACTGAGATGCTTGCTCTGCTCACGACTCTAAGAGCGCCTCCTACTCCTCCTCTAGCACCAGATAACCCGTCGCCGCCAAGTCATGGCAGGGCGCAAGAAGATCCAAGACAAGAGGCTCCCGAGGAATACTCTGACGTCGCCAACTCCACTCACCAGGTCCGTGGAGGAACTGAAATTGGGCAACACCGCCACAGCTGGGGAGACGAGGCCCGACTTCCCCCACTCGAGAGGTTTACCCAGGAAGAGATTTGGGAAGTGATCGCAGAAGAATACCGGCAAGCCGGTCAACGAGACATTCATATTCGCCGACCACTCTGTCAATGCTCCCCCATCGCACCACAAATCCTGGCCCGTCCAATTCCTCATAGTTTTAAGTTACCAAACATCGAGACGTTCGATGGAACCGACGATCCGTTGGAGCATGTCAACCAC
Organism: Platanthera guangdongensis; assembly: GCA_039583875.1. Lineage (NCBI taxonomy): Eukaryota > Viridiplantae > Streptophyta > Magnoliopsida > Asparagales > Orchidaceae > Platanthera > Platanthera guangdongensis. Next base: position 154,355,248 of record CM077149.1, on the reverse strand, counting down.
TTCACTACCATTATGAGGATCTACAACGTGTCTGATCAGTTACTCTGCCAAGTGTTCCCAACCACTCTCAAGGGGAAGGCTCGCACGTGGTTTCACTCCTTGAGGGTGGGCACCATTCCCAACTTCACAGAACTAGCAAGACAGTTCGCGGATCAGTTTATAGCGAATCGGAGGATCATCCACGACCCTTCCCACTTATCAGGTTTCCGTCAGAATGAAGGGGAGTCTTTGAAGGACTTCTTCCGCAGGTTTTCTGCAGAAACCCGCCAAATCCCAAGTGTCGACCCAGAGCTGTTAAGAGGGGTGTTCCTTGGGGGTCTCCGTCCTAGCAGTTTCTATTCTGCATTAATGAGGGAAACCGTCCCTAGCTACCCCGATCTCGTACAGCGTATAGAGGCGCAGATCGCAGCCGACGAGGCTATTGAAGCACATCGTCAACAGTTTGACGGGAACCAGAAGCTCAAGAAGGAGAAGGAACCAGCTCCTCAACTCCAAGAAGGAAGATTCCGAGAAGAACGTCGGAACGGGCAACGCCAATGTGACCAACAGAGAGATCAACCGCCCCAGGATTATACGCCCCTCAATACCTCCATAACAAACGTGCTTTACGCAATCCAAGGCAGCGAGGCGCTCCGCAAGCCCAGACCCCTCGCTAAAAATATGGGGGACCAGACAAAGTACTGTGAGTTCCACCATGGGCGAGGGCACAACACAGAAGATTGCTCAAAACTTAAGGAGGAGATCGAGCATCTCATCAAACAAGGCCACCTGGGGAAATTCTTACGGAGCTAAGCACCAAATCCTCTGACAGGAAATCGGCTAACCGTTTGCTAAAACGGACTAGGGGGCAACCCCAAAGTCGACCAGCCCAATAGGGGGCTTCGTACCTATCAGCAAAGCTCTACCTATTGTAGCATTTATCAGTTGTACTTTATTACGAATTCTTCATACAAATTTCCACAAGAACAGTCTCACGACTGTAACTCTAATAACTTTAAAAGCTTTCTTATTTTAGGTCTATAGAAGGCGAGAATCATCTGCGCAATTTGAAATACATACTCACTTCGTCCAAGTACAAAGGCGTCCACTTATACTTACAGCAACTGCCTTCGGGCAGTGCGCTTCTTACAGCAACTGCCTCCATGCAGCGCCCTTCTGACAGCAACTGCCTCTGTGCAACGCGCTCCTCACAGCAACTGCCTTCGGGCAGCACGCTCTCATAGCAACTGCCTCCGTGCAGCGCGCTCCTCACAGCATCTGACTCCGGTCAGTGCACTCTCACAGCAACTGCCTTTGTGCAGCGCGCTCCTCACAGCAACTGCCTCTAGGCAGCGCTCTTCTCACAACACCTGCCTTTGTGCAGCGCGCTCCTCATAGCAACTGCCTCCGGGCAGCGCGCTTCTCACATCACCTGCCTCCAGGCAGCTCGCTCCTCATAACAACTGTCTCTGTGGAGCACGCTCCTCACAGTAACTGCCTCCGGGTAGCACGCTCTCACAGCAACTGCCTTTGTGCAGCGCGCTCCTCACAGCAACTGCCTCCGGGCAGCGCGCTTCTCACAGTACCTGCCTCCGGGCAGCGCGCTTCTCACAGCAACTGCCTCCGTGCAGCGCGCTCCTCACAGCAACTGCCTTCGGGCAGCGCGCTCTTATAGCAATTGCCTCCGTGCAGGTCACTCCTTACAGCACCTGCCTCCGGGCAGCGCGCTTCTTACAGCACCTGCCTCCGGGCAGCGCGCTCCTCATAGCAACTACATCCGACCAACGCACTCCACACAGCAACTGCCTCGGGGCAGCGCGCTCTCACAGAAACTGCCTTTGTGCAGCTCGCTCCTCACAGCAACTGCCTCCGAGCAGCGCGCTTCTTTCAACACCCGCCTTCGGGTAGCTTGCTGCTCACAGCAGCTGCCTTCGGGCAGCGCGCTCCACCCAACAACTGCATGCGGGCAGCACGCTCCTCACAGCAACTGCCTCCGGGCAGCGCGCTGCTCACAACAGTTGCCTCCGAGCAACATGTTATGATGACAATTAAAAAATAATCAGTGTTATGAGACATCATAATTCAAACTGGGAATGAAGTAGTATTTAAAAATAATCAGTGTTAGATTATTGATGTCGCTTCCCAACATGTTATGACGACAATTAACATGGCGCAAAATAAGATTTTTCCTTATGTTATGAGACATCATATGTCTTATATATCTAAAGAGGAGCACAACCTATCAAGTATTTGGCATAAAAGATATGGTCATCTGAATATGGCCGATCTACACAAGTTAGGGAAATATTCACTTGTGAGAGGATTACCAACAATATCTTGTAGTGCTGAATTATGTGAAGATTTTGCATAAGGTAAGCAAAGCCAACAAGTAATTCCTCAATATTCAACATGGAAAGCCTCTAAACCATTACAACTTATTCATATGGATGTATGGGGCCCGACAAGAACTCCATCAATATCAGGTAATAGTTATTTTCTACTTATAGTAGACGATTACTCACGAATGCAATGGATATACTTCATGAAGCAAAAATAAGAAGTATATAAGTATTTTCAAATGTTTAAAGCTTTGGTGGAAAAGCAAACAAAGTTCCAAATAAAAACAATACGAAGTGATAGAGGCGGTGAATTTCTAAATAATGAATTCATCACATTCTGTCAAATTCATGGCATCCACAGACAGCTTACTAATCCAATGACACCACAACAAAATGGTGTTGTTGAAAGAAGGAATAGGACAATACTTGAAATGACACGTACTGTTGATGCGCGGAAACATCGCGGGGCACCAGCCAGCTAACACGGAGGGGGTGTTCGGTCTCACAAGCTAGGAGAGGAGGAAAGGAAGGAAAGGAAGGAAGCCTCTGAGTGCTCGAGAGTGGAGCAAACGGCTTGTCAAAGAGGGTTGCGGGGATAGAGGAGAGAAGCTTGATCAACAGAGCGGGTTGATCAAGAGAAGAGAAGGAGGTTGATCAGGAGCTGTCGAGCAGACGGCTAATGTGACGGTTGTGCTTGCAGGTTGGTTGCCGAGAAGAGCTGAGCTGAGCAGAGAAGAAGCTTGCTGAGCAGAGGAGCAAGGCTTGCTGAGCAGAGAGAAGAAGAAGGGGGCCGCTAGCAGCGGCAACAACACACTTCGCCCGCCGCGGCCTAAATGCCACTCCTGCGACGGGCTTTCCTTTTATTAAAAGCTAGAGGTTACAAGCTTACAAGTACACCTTTGCAACAAATCAAATAAGGGGTACAAGGAGAAGCTGGCGGCTAAGAGAGAAGAAAATGCCAGAAAGCAGAGGAGAGAAGCTGCCAGAGACTAAGTAAAAGAGTCTGCCAGCTGCTGGAGGACTGAGAAACTGAGTCTGCAGAGTCTGCTGGCAAGCTGCTGAAGAGCTGTGGAGGACTGCGCGGACAGAAAACTGAGTCCGCTGAGCTTGCTGGAGAGGTGATGACGGACTGGAAAACGGAGTCCGCAGGGGCAGCTGGCAAGACTTGTCTCCACCACCAGGATCCAGGAACTGTCCAGAATGAGAGGCACCTTGGGCTATTTATAGGCCCAAGGGAGTTCTTTTAGAAGCGGGGCCCAGTGACGTCAGGATGACAACCTGCGCGGACTCCGCGGACTGAGATTTTGCGTCCGCCACTGTGACTGATGAAGCAAGCGGAAGGAGGCTCCTGGAGAGAAGTGGAGGCCACCCCTGGCGGGCGACCTGGGCGGACTCCGGGAGGAGTCCGCCCGGCAGGCCGGAGGCCGCCCCCTAGCGGGCGGCCTGGGCGGACTCCAGGGGGGAGTCCGCCCGGCAGGGCGCCGGGGCCGCCCCCTAGCGGGCGGCCTGGGCGGACTCCGGGTGGAGTCCGCCCGGCAGGGCGCCGGGGCCGCCCCCTAGCGGGCGGCCTGGGCGGACTCCGGGGGGAGTCCGCCTGGCTGGACGCCGGGGCCGCCCCCTAGCGGGCGGCCTGGGCGGACTCCAGGAGGAGTCTGCCCGGCGGGCCTGGCCGCCCCCTTGCGGGCGGCCTGGGCGGACTCCGGGTGGAGTCCGCCCGGCTGGACGCCGGGGCCGCCCCCTAGCGGGCGGCCTGGGCGGACTCCAGGGGGAGTCCGCCCGGCAGGGTGAAGGGGCCGCCCCCTAGCGGGCGGCCTGGGCGGACTCCAGGGGGAGTCCGCCCGGCGGGCCTGGCCGCCCCATTGCGGGCGGCCTGGGCGGACTCCGGGGGGAGTCCGCCCGGCAGGGTGCCGGGGCCGCCCCCTAGCGGGCGGCCTGGGCGGACTCCGGGGGGAGTCCGCCCGGCGGGCCTGGCCGCCCCCTTGCGGGCGGCCTGGGCGGACTCCGGGGGGAGTCCGCCCGGCTGGGTGCCGGGGCCGCCCCCTAGCGGGCGGCCTGGGCGGACTCCAGGGGGAGTCCGCCTGGCAGGGTGCCGGGGCCGCCCCCTAGCGGGCGGCCTGGGCGGACTCCAGGGGGAGTCCGCCCGGCGGGCCTGGCCGCCCCCTTGCGGGCGGCCTGGGCGGACTCCGGGGGGAGTCCGCCCGGCTGGGTGCCGGGGCCGCCCCCTAGCGGGCGGCCTGGGCGGACTCCAGGGGGAGTCCGCCCGGCGGGCCTGGCCGCCCCCTTGCGGGCGGCCTGGGCGGACTCCGGGGGGAGTCCGCCCGGCTGGGTGCCGGGGCCGCCCCCTCGCGGGCGGCCTGGGCGGACTCCAGGGGGAGTCCGCCCGGCGGGCCTGGCCGCCCCCTTGCGGGCGGCCTGGGCGGACTCCGGGGGAGTCCGCCCGGCTGACTGCCGGGGCCACCCCCTAGCGGGCGGCCTGGGCGGACTCCAGGGGGAGTCCGCCCGGCGGGCCTGGCCGCCCCCTTGCGGGCGGCCTGGGCGGACTCCGGGGGGAGTCCGCCCGGCTGGGTGCCGGGGCCGCCCCCTAGCGGGCGGCCTGGGCGGACTCCAGGGGGAGTCCGCCCGGCAGGCCTGGCCGCCCCCTTGCGGGCGGCCTGGGCGGACTCCGGGGGGAGTCCGCCCGGCTGGCGGGCAGAGGCCGCCCCGGGTGGGCGGCCTCGGCGGACGGCGGCAGGAGGCCGCCGCCCCTGGTGGGCGGCCTCGCCGGACGGCGGCTGAAGACCACCGCCCCTTGGGCGAAATAGGAGGCCGCTCCTGGGAATGCTGTTGGCGGACTCCTGCAAGGAAAAGTACTGCATGATTAGCGGACCTAACCGCATGTCCCGCGAGGGTGAGCCATGGGAATAGCCTGCCGTCCCGCAGGGCACGCAGTTGCTAGGAGACCTATGCGGATAGGGGAAACTGTCCGCCTACGCTGGGACCCATCGCGATCAAAAGGGAGAATCTAAGGGTCACGATGAGCCAGCTGGCCACCTTGGGAAGGATCGCCGATTTTTGGGTTAACATAATCCCCGCACTTTTTCAAGTTCCGAAAAGAACTTCGAAAAAGTTGGAGACCCACGAAAATCGTGATCCACCCCAACGGAAAGGAGGAGCAAGGAGAGACAGAACCTGAAGACTCTCCTTAGAAGCTTGGTGCTTCCTGCCTATTTTCCTGCAAAAGGAAAGTTAGGGTAAGCATGTAGGGGTGGCACATCGAGTGTGTACCTGAATTTGTTTTTGCAAAACGAAGAAGGCGTGTCTTCTGTAACCGTTCTGCAAAACAAAAGTGAGGAAAACAGAAGGGCATAACAACTCGCAAGTACCTGGAAGGGGACCTGCAAGTCTTTGCTGGTTTCTGCAAAGGAAGAGTTAAGAGTATGCACAATATATGAGAGTAACTTGCAAGTACCTATGAAGAAACTTGCAAGGGTTTGCTGATCTCTGCAAGAAGAGAGTTAGGAGCAGGTATTGTATATAAAATAAGCTGCAAGTACCTGGATGAGGCTTGCAGGTGTCTGCTATTCACTGTAGAAAGAAAAGAGTGAGCGGCAGATACAAAATAACGATTTAGACTGCAAATACCTGGATGAGGCTTGCAGGTGTTTGCCAATCTCTGCAAGAAGAGGAGTCAGAAGCAAATAAGATATGAAGATAACTTGCAAGTACCTGTGAAGAGAAGGCTTGCAAGTGTTAACTGTTGACTGTCGACAAGATAAGGCCGATATGACCAATTAGCAAGAAGAATGCATGATGAATACTATTATGAAACCCAGATCAATAAACTGAGTGTTGACTGCTGACAGATATGACTGGATCGCAATAGCATAGCTGATAGCGCTTGAGCAAACAATGTATAGGAGATGAGAGCAATAGAGCTTATATAGGCAGAGTGCGAGTCATCATCCGATAGAGCTTTGAATAAGCAATTCATATAGGATGAGCATGAGCAAAGTGATTGCTGAAAATCCTTTTGATAGGTCGGAATAACCTGTTCACCTGTGAGAGAAGGCAAGAGAGAAAAGGAGGTCTACACCCGGAATGATTAAAGTGGGTTAAATGCTGTCACAGGTGTTCCCCGTGGGCCTTATGCATCACTTGCCCGAAAAATCATCCCGAGTATAGTCCTACTCAAAGCGGGCTGGCCGCGCATCCTCAAGGAGGGGGGAAAGGAAAAAGAGGTCCATGTTCGTAATGACTACAGAGGGTTGAATGCTGCCACAGGTGTTCCCCGTGGGCCTTATGCATCACTAGCCTGAGAAAATCATTCCGAGTATGGTCCTGCTCAAAGCGGGCTGGCCGCGCATCCTCAAGGAGGGCACAGAAGAGAAAAGCAAGGGAAGGTCCTGAGAAGGACCGCTAGAAGCAAGGAAGATCCTGAGAAGGATCGCTAGAAACAAGGAAGATCCTGAGAAGGATCGCTAGAAACTCTGCTCTCTTGCCTTGGGCACAAGCATCACTGATCAACGAGACAGGTTGCGCCAAGAGGCCTATATTGTCTGTGTATTGATCAGTGGAGTTGTGAGAACCCGAGAGGCATGGATCGAGGGTACCGGAGAGTGCTTCGGCCACCACAGTTGAAGGATGATCAAAGAGACAAGGCTATGCTTGATCGTCATTGCTTGTCCAGCGAAGATCATCCTAACCGTAGTGTTTCCTATAAGATGCACAGCAGAGCTAACACATGGGGCTCCCCTAGCACACACTCTGTGTTAGATGCCGGCTAGGATCCTAAGCCTGAAGCCCATAGTCGTAGATGAACTGCTCCCACTACACACATGGGTATACTCCCGCCATATGTGGTCGAAGCGGTAGTGCAAGAACAAACTACGGAGGGAACGTTTCAGACTCGGCGAAATCTCATTGGCGTACTTATCCCAGAGAGAGAGAAAGAGGAAGGGGCAGCAAAAAGGGAATTGTGTCAGTACGGGATCCCTGAATAAAAGCTTTGCAGAAAAGCAGGAAAAGAACACTGAGAAGTGTTGTAATGAAAATGTTTGAAAGAGAGTAAGGGTTGAGATAACCCCTGTAGGTTGCAAGGAGTTCTGGAGGACTGTGAAGTCCATCGCTTTGGAGGACTGTGAAGTCCTTACTAGTTTAGAATAGCCTTCCCAGTATGCCCTCGTCATCGGCATCAAAGCATTCGACGGTTGGGTGAACAACGAGGAGAGGAGGCTCTTCGACGTGGTTCACTCCTCTTGAGGAGCAAGGAACATCTGAAATTTCTTTGCCCTTTGAAGTTGATGGATCAGGGCGATCTTCTTTAGGAAGCAAGTCATGCATCTTGCCTTGTCGGAGCATCCTTTGCACAAGCTGGCGGAATGCTCGGCAGTCTTCTGTTCGATGGCCTGACTCTTTGTGGAATTCACAATAAGGCTCTGAGTTTCTAGACCTCTGATCGGTCGGCCGATAGGGCTTCTTGTAGCTTGCCCTATCTTTCATGATCTGGACTACTTCTTGCACGACGTCGTCGAGATCAGACTCATGCAAGTCATCGTCTTGCTCTTGTTGAACAGTTGCTGTTTGAGAAGGAGCTAGCGGTAGCAATGGATCTTGAGCATCACGGCTCGGGAAGGAGTAACGCTAGCGATGAAGCCTTCTCTCCTTCCTTGAATAGGTTGGGAAACGATTGCAAGGAGACCTTGGAGGCTGCTTGCGAAACGGATCTTTCTCTGATACGAGCTTGGAGACGAAGCCTGGATTGCTCTTCTCGCTTCGGATGTATGAGTTGGCTAAAGCGATCAGCTCTTGGTATGTCCTTGGAGCACGGACATTGGCTTCAAATTTGAGAGGCCCTTCACGAAGACCGTGGATAAGAGCCACTCGGTACATTTCTTGATCAACGATTTCGATGTCCAGAATCTCTCTCTGGAATCGATCAACAAATTGAGACCAAGTTTCATCACTGCGCTGTCTGATCTCAAAGAGGGCTTCAGGACCGCCCTTTCTCTTGGAGGAGGTAGAGAATCTGAGAAGGAACTCTCTACGAAGATCGAGGAAGGAAGTGATGGAGTGAGGACGGAGGCCATAGAACCAGTCCCTCACTTGCCCATCAAAGGTTGTCACAAGGAGCTTGCACTTTGTTGCATCTGACAGAGTCTTGAGAGCAACGGCTGATTCAAACGCATGAAGATGCTTGACCGGATCAGTCTCTCCAGTATAGATTGGTAGTCGAGGCTCTCTAAAGTTTGCTGGAGTAGGTTCGAGGCGAACGCTCTCAATAAAGGGCGATGGCTCTTCCTGCTCTCCCACAGCATAGGAATTAAAGGGAGCATAGGCTGCAGCTGCAAAAGAAGCAGGGGGGTAGAAAGGAAAAGTTGCTGGGGGAGGAGCAGAGGCAGGAGCTGGGGGGCAAGGATGACTTCCTTGAAAGTTAAGAAATCTAGCAGGACTTCCCCGGGCTGCTTGCCGGAAGAAGTTTTGGCGAGCGGCAAACTCTTCATCTTGAGTTCGCAAAGGAGCAGCGGGACCTTGCGGGAAGGTTGGGGTGTAAGGCGGATAGAACGGCGGGCAAGCTTGAGAATAAGCTTGCTTATGCTCCGATGTTGGCGTTAGATTGATTGGAGCAGCTGGAGCAGCTGGAGCAGTTGTTGGATGAGAGTCTAACCGCTGCGAGATTGCAGCAAGGACTTGGTTGATTGCTTGGAACTGTTGAGCATTCTCACGGCGCGACTGCTCAAAAGCTTCCCAGAGAGGATCTTCACTGGGACTTGGAGCAAAGTTCTCGGCTGATTGATCTGACATGGCTAACTGTCGCTGTTCACCGTCTGACCGGATCTGAAGGTCGCGTGTTAACTGTTGATGCGCGGAAACGTCGCGGGGCACCAGCCAGCTAACACGGAGGGGGTGTTCGGTCTCACAAGCTAGGAGAGGAGGAAAGGAAGGAAAGGAAGGAAGCCTCTGAGTGCTCGAGAGTGGAGCAAACGGCTTGTCAAAGAGGGTTGCGGGGATAGAGGAGAGAAGCTTGATCAACAGAGCGGGTTGATCAAGAGAAGAGAAGGAGGTTGATCAGGAGCTGTCGAGCAGACGGCTAATGTGACGGTTGTGCTTGCAGGTTGGTTGCCGAGAAGAGCTGAGCTGAGCAGAGAAGAAGCTTGCTGAGCAGAGGAGCAAGGCTTGCTGAGCAGAGAGAAGAAGAAGGGGGCCGCTAGCAGCGGCAACAACACACTTCGTCCGCCGCGGCCTAAATGCCACTCCTGCGACGGGCTTTCCTTTTATTAAAAGCTAGAGGTTACAAGCTTATAAGTACACCTTTGCAACAAATCAAATAAGGGGTACAAGGAGAAGCTGGTGGCTAAGAGAGAAGAAAATGCCAGAAAGCAGAGGAGAGAAGCTGCCAGAGACTAAGTAAAAGAGTCTGCCAGCTGCTGGAGGACTGAGAAACTGAGTCTGCAGAGTCTGCTGGCAAGCTGCTGAAGAGCTGTGGAGGACTGCGCGGACAGGAAACTGAGTCCGCTGAGCTTGCTGTAGAGGTGATGACGGACTGGAAAACGGAGTCCGCAGGGGCAGCTGTCAAGACTTGTCTCCACCACCAGGATCCAGGAACTGTCCAGAATGAGAGGCACCTTGGGCTATTTATAGGCCCAGGGGAGTTCTTCTAGAAGCGGGGCCCAGTGACGTCAGCATGACGACCTGCGCGGACTCCGCGGACTGAGATTTTGCGTCCGCCACTGTGACTGATGAAGCAAGCGGAAGGAGGCTCCTGGAGAGAAGTGGAGGCCACCCATGGCGGGGGACCTGGGTGGACTCCGGGAGGAGTCCGCCCGGCAGGCCGGAGGCCGCGCCCTAGCGGGCGGCCTGGGCGGACTCCAGGGGGGAGTCCGCCCGGCAGGGCGCCGGGGCCGCCCCTAGCGGGCGGCCTGGGCGGACTCCGGGTGGAGTCTGCCCGGCAGGGCGCCGGGGACGCCCCCTAGCGGGCGGCCTGGGCGGACTCCGGGGGGAGTCCGCCTGGCTGGACGCCGGGGCCGCCCCCTAGCGGGCGGCCTGGGCGGACTCCAGGAGGAGTCCGCCCGGCGGGCCTGGCCGCCCCCTTGCGGGCGGCCTGGGCGGACTCCGGGGGGAGTCCGCCCGGCTGGACGCCGGGGCCTCCCCCTAGCGGGCGGCCTGGGCGGACTCCAGGGGGAGTCCGCCCGGCAGGGTGCCGGGGCCGCCCCCTAGCGGGCGGCCTGGGCGGACTCCAGGGGGAGTCAGCCCGGCGGGCCTGGCCGCCCCCTTGCGGGCGGCCTGGGCGGACTCCGGGGGGAGTCCGCCCGACAGGGTGCCGGGGCCGCCCCCTAGCGGGCGGCCTGGGCGGACTCCAGGGGGAGTCCGCCCGGCGGGCCTGGCCGCCCCCTTGAGGGCGGCCTGGGCGGGGACTCCGGGCGGAGTCCGCCCGGCTGGGTGCCGGGGCCGCCCCCTAGCGGGCGGCCTGGGCGGACTCCAGGGGGAGTCCGCCTGGCAGGGTGCCGGGGACGCCCCCTAGCGGGCGGCCTGGGCGGACTCCAGGGGGAGTCCGCCCGGCGGGCCTGGCCGCCCCCTTGCGGGCGGCCTGGGCGGACTCCGGGGGGAGTCCGCCCGGCTGGGGTGCCGGGGCCGCCCCCTAGCGGGCGGCCTGGGCGGACTCCAGGGGGAGTCCGCCCGGCTGGCGGGCAGAGGCCGCCCGGGGTGGGCGGCCTCGGCGGACGGCGGCAGGAGGCCGCCGCCCCTCGGGCAGCAGGGAGGCCGCCCCTGGTGGGCGGCCTCGGCGGACGGCGGCTGAAGACCACCGCCCCTTGGGCGAAATAGGAGGCCGCTCCTGGCAATGCTGTTGGCGGACTCCTGCAAGGAAAAGCACTGCACGATTAGTGGACCTAACCGCATGTCCCGCGAGGGTGAGCCATGGGAATAGCCCGCCATCCCGCAGGGCACGCGGTTGCTAGGAGACCTAGGCGGATAGGAAAAACTGTCCGCCTACGCTGGGACCCATCGCGATCAAAAGGGAGAATCTAAGGGTCACGATGAGCCAGCTGGCCACCTTGGGAAGGATCGCCGATTTTTTGGTTAACACGTACTATGATGACAACAAAACAACTACCAAAGGAATTCTGTGCAGAAGCAGTAAATTGTGCAGTATATATATTAAACAGAGCTCTAACAAAGGCTTTGAGGAATAGCACCCCATTTGAAATGTGGTATAAAAGAAAACCCTTTGTAGCTCATTTAAGAGTTTTTGGTTCTGTTGTGTATACTCATATACCAAGTTTCAAACGAGATAAACTTGGTTCCGTGTATTCTGATTAGTTACAGTCAAGAATCAAAGGCTTATAAATTATTCAATCCAATTTCTAAATGTGTCATCATTTCAAGAATTGTTATATTTCATGAAGATAAAGCATGGAATTGGAACTTTAAGGGGGATCAAAATCAGGAAGCTTCAAAGGTACCCATGGTTGTTGAAGATGAAGCTACCACAAATGAAGAGGAGCAACACCCTCAACCATCCAGTGGTTCACCTTTGTAAGAGTCCAATCTCATTTCTCAACGAAAAGTTTCAATTGGTACATCATCTCCCCCAAAGAAAATAAAAAAAAAAGATTTATATATGCAAAATGGCAACAAAACGAAACTCAAAACTTTTGAAAAACAGCAAAGCCACATTGGATGAAAGCTATGAGACAAGAAATGAATATGATAGACCAATATCATACTTAGGACTTGGTGGATAAACTAATGGATAGAGAAATCATTGGTTTAAAATGGATATACAAAATAAAATATAATGAAGAAGGTAAAATAGCAAAGTATAAAACTCGTATCGTTGCAAAAGGCTATGCACAAGTGCCAGGTAGAGACTACACTGAAACTTATGCACCTGTTAACAGAATGAAAACTGTTTGTATATTTCTTGCTCTTGCCCTGCAATATCAACTACCAGTCTATCAGTTAGATATCAAATCAGCATTTTTAAATGGCGACATAACTGAAGAAGTGTATGTATCCCAAACACAAGGTTTTATAAAACCCAGTGAAGAAATGAAAGTATGCAAACTAAGAAAGGCTCTTTATGGCTTGAAACAAGCCTCACGCGCCTGGAATTATCAAATTGACAAATATCTGCAACAAGGAGACTTTCAAAAATGCCCATCAGAACCATCATTATATTGCAAAAGGTACAATTTTGGCCATCAGTTATTTCTAGCCATTTATGTCGATGATATTATATATGCTGGGACAAATAATGCAATAGTACAAGAGTTTAAAGAAAACATGCAACAAAGGTTTGACATGTCAGACATAGGGACAATGAAGTATTTCCTAGGTTTACAAGTTGAGCAACAACCACATTATACGTTTTTGTGTCAAGAAAAATATTGTCTGGATCTATTGAAACGCTTCAACATGCTGGAAGCTAAAGCAGTAAAAACTCCCATGGTGACATACAACAAATTAATGAAACGAGATGGATCACAAACTATTGATGCTACCTTATATCGCAAAATGGTTGGCACACTAGTTTATCTTACTGCAACACGTCCTGATATACATAATGGAGTAAATCTAGTGTCACGATTTGTTAGCATAAATAGATTGCATTTACAATTATGAGGATTATAGTAAAAAAAAGTACAGTGTATACCTGTAATACGTAGGAGTAGTAGTCGCAGCAGGTAACACGTAGATTATTTAATCCTTTATATTCAGCTATCCAACCATATGTTCCATATGGGAGAAGTAGAGGGTATTGAAGAGGATCGTAGAAACCAGTATATTCTTGTATGGTAACTATATGACCTTCGGTTGTTTCAACAGTTATGTTGCGTTCATTTGAATCAAAATAATCTTCAGCTCCAACAACTATAGCAGCAACTTGCGAGGCTATTGGTAATATATACTGTTGTTCACGTGCTAGGCGTTCTTTGATAACTAATTTGCAGTTGATAATGTCTTCACGCTCAGACAGTCGGCGGAACATCAGTACAAATGGATTGCAAGCATCTAAAATTGTTCGGATTTTTTGCAATAATGAGCGGTCTAATGCTGAGTTCTCCTGTAAACGATTATCAATTTCATGTTCTGTATCATATATGTATAGCTGTAAATATCGTGGTCTTGTATTTGGAGTAGGAAGAAGTGAACCAATTCGATGGTATATTGCTCCGTGAGCTCGAAACGTGTAAACACTGTGTTGATCGGCAGACAAAGTTGGGTCTAAGTTTACACCCATTGATGTGAAAGAGAATACATGATTGTATGAACGAATATATCTTCTGAAATGACGGCTCTGTGCAGAATCACTTGTAAATAAAGTATAGAGCTCATCTGGGAATGGTGGAGTTGGTATGCGGATTCTTCCATTGTTGCAGCACATTGTTGTTGTTTCACCATCAAACAACTTAGCTTGACAGTAATTACACACTTTTGGTCGCTGTAGTTGTATATATGTAATATGTTGCCGTACATTTGAAATACGGGCACTATTATGGATTCTGGAACAATGGTTTGTACCAGTGGTGGTATCATCAGAGGTGGAATCATTTTCACTGTCAAATTGAGCCGCAGTAGATGCGGGAATTTCTATGTAGATGAGAAATGGATCAGCTGTTAACGTACAAAATTAATGAAGTTTAAAAAGCATTTACATTGTATTGTAGTTTTGAAGTACGTACGTTGTAGTAAATGCTCATCTGCGTGTTGCACGGAAAGTTCTGGTACATGTGGAAACAGCACAGAGTTTTGTGGGATGTCATTATCAAGTGATGGTATAACAGATCTGTGAGAAGATGATGATTCTCCAATTTGAAGTGGTTGCGTAGCATGAGTGAATGGCGACGACACAGTTGTTAAAGCGTATCGGTGTAAAACAGTAGATGGAGTAGATGTTACTGTGTTTAGAGATTGTATGTGGGGCGAAGCAGTAGTTTGGACAGGATATTTCGCGGCTGTTGATGCAGGCATAGTGGAGTCACATGGGGGTGTAGAAGTTGAGTGCCCATGGATAATATCATGGGACAGTCAACATTGTGTGACTCAAACAGATGTTGACGTTGAGCACGGTTTCGAGCGGCAGCACGCCAAATGGCTCGTTGATGTTCCTTTTGTGCTTCAGTCAATTGCAACCACCGAGATCTGTGACGGGTTCGATTAGACGCACGTTCTCGCTCGCGTTGTTCTGCTGTCATCCTGGCTCTCCTATTTCGTGAACGTTCACGATTAGCAGCTCGTTGAGCAGCACGACGTGCTTCAAGTGTGTCCATCTTTGTGCGGAGGAGAGATTTTAGTACAACCTGAGCTGATATATATTTAGTACGTAACATAAAAGCATAACACTTTGAAAGTTCATCAAAATGCATTATTAGTATAGACATAATCAGAGGTCGATGTAATATTCGGTGGGTGGGGTTCCTAGCTGAAGGGAGAGAGCTTCTGAAATAAGAATGAACCGCTTGGTCTTTAAAAAAATAGGAAAACATCTACATTTATAGTTCGCAGCATGCGCACAAATACAGATGGAGTGGGAGGCAACATGGGGTTTTTTTTTGGAGTCATGTTATGAGATGCAGGATTACGGGAGAGGAGTCTGAATTTAAGAATACGAAGAGGCAAACAGAGTGATTTGCGAAGGCCAACGGATGTTTCCAGTCATTATGGGAGGTTGACATGTGTAGGCGTATGATTATGGGCACAGATGTGGCAGTTGTTGGTGTACATTTGGTAAGAGTCAAATATAAAAGTAAAGTATTTAATGAGAAATTTGAGAGGAGCATAGTGGATGTTACAAAGAAATTTTTTTCAACAGATGGTAGCTTGGATAGAAGAGTTCGACACAGTTATGGCCGGCGAATTTATAGAGTAAAAGTGGTCGTACAGGTAGCACAGTGAAATACGAACAAAGTAGCGAAGGAGTAAAATTTTATTGGTGCATGTTGGTGTGGATTTCCATTTGTGCAACAATTTCAATTTGGTACACCACATGTGCAGAGGAGAAAGGACAAATCCAAAACCGAAAATAAATTAATGGAAGAGAACATAGCAGTTGATATCCGAATAATTTTCGAGAATACCTAATAAACATCAAAGTCATTGATTTTATTCAACATAAACAGCCTGCCCACTAAATTTGCTTCAATTTGAAATTAATATAGACTGCTTATATTTTAATATGAACGTGATAAAGAAGCTGTTGAAGAATTATGGAATTTGATATTTGCTGTCGGCGCAGTTAATGTTAGCATTTTTCGCTTGCTTTAAGATCTCCTAGGTGATCATTTTGTGGAATGTGTTGAGCGCAAAATTTTTATTTTCATGACAATCCTAACCGTCTATCTAAATAGCGTTATCAGCTGATATTGTGACCTTAGAATGTAGATGAATCTGTGTTCATGAATGCAGACTATAAGGTAATCTCTGAATTCACCTTCCAGAGGGAAGTTTTATATAATTATAAAAAAGGGCAACCAGATGCACAAAGGCATCCCCATGCAGCGAGGGTCCGGGGAAGGGTCCCACTATGTGGGTAAAATGTAGGCAAATCATACCATCCATTTTTTCAAGAGTCTGCTTTTAGGACTCGAACCCGTGACCTCAAGGTCACACGACAATGCCTCAACCGGTGCGGCAAGGCTCCCCTTCTAGGTTTATATAATTATATTATACTAAAAATTAACGATGTAAACTCGAAGGGGAGATTTTAGTTATTTCAAAAGGTAGGTCTGATAAATATTTGAATGCTCATATATTATAGCAAATATATGTTTTTATGATCTCATCCTTGAATATTCAAACTGTGGATGCATTGCTCTAATATTTCTCTTGAACTTAATAGGATATGCTGAGGAGATTGAATTCAGTGCATCTTGCTTCAAATTACAGTTCATCTATCAGTCCTGCAACATTTCAGCCTGCAGAGAGGGTTAATGAATCTCCTGGCACTGAAATTTTTTCCAAGTCCACAAACTCAAGTAACCAAAGGGGTGAACATGGATCGAAATTGGCTCCTTCGAAACCTATAAATCCCTCGATCAAGTACTTAATTCATCGGAGCAGTCCATTTTGGTGGTTTTCTACCGTCCGATTTAAGTTTGGGGGAGTTCATTTGGTCCTTCCTCGAGGTAGATTTGTTCTAGCTGTGTTGATATCTTTTCGACAGGAACTTGAATACACATATTCATCATATATACCTACAATCTTTCTATATACAATTATATATTTTAAAATTTAGAGATGAAAATAAATCTATCAACACCGGCAATCTTATCAATCTGCAAGCAACCAGAATTAATGACCTTTAATCAGTGTACAGGAAGACATTACTACACAGCATTTGTAAAGACTTGCAAGCTTCATTATGGAGACAAATAAGAGGACTCAAACATAAGTGAAAGTGGAAATTGGGTAGTGCAGAGGAGGCAGGGGCGTTACCGGCGCACTGCAGGCGGCTGGAACACTGAAAGCGAAAGGGGAATCCTGCGGGGCAGCAGCGGTGGGAGGCGATGCGTTCGGGCCTACGCTGAGGTGCAGTAAAAAAATCTGAAGAGAGATGGACGCGTTAGGAGGAACATTAGCAGGCGGAAGGGAGGAATAGAGGAGCAGGAGCAGAGATGTGAACCTGAAAAAACCAGTAAAGGCTCGCTGCAGCACCGATGCCTCAGTGACAGACGCCGGCGAAATTCGGATGGGGCAGTCGGGAGAGGCGAAGGTGAAAGGCCTGCAGAGTAAAAATCGCGTGTGCCTGAGGAGGGCAGAAGCGGTGGGAGGCGACGCGGTCGGGCTTACGCTGCGCTGCAACGAACAAATGTGAAGACATGGAGTCGTTAGCAGGAAGATTAGCAGTCGGAAGGGAGGAACATAGGAAGAGCAGCGGAGATGCAAACCTGAAAAATGCAGTAAAGGGTCGCTGCAGCACCGATGCCTCAGTGACAGAGGCCGCCGGAAGTCGCAAGAGGCAGTCGGGAGACGCGAAGGTGAAGGGCCTGCGGAGAGTAGAAATCGCGTCTCGTCGAAGAGGAAGATAAGGAGGAGTGGCGGTTGCGTGGCGCGAGGAAGAGGACAGCGGCGCGACG
Source organism: Platanthera guangdongensis (assembly GCA_039583875.1). Taxonomy (NCBI): domain Eukaryota; kingdom Viridiplantae; phylum Streptophyta; class Magnoliopsida; order Asparagales; family Orchidaceae; genus Platanthera; species Platanthera guangdongensis. The sequence goes on along the minus strand of CM077149.1, from coordinate 154,337,877 downwards.
ACACGCGAAGGAACGGCGCTGTGGAGGCGACATCCGTCGCGGTAGCAGGCTGAGGCGGAAGCGGCGAGGGCAGCACGTGGCAGCGTGCGGGCGGCGGAATTCGGCGCGATTCGGGCGTGACGGAGAGAGGGGAAGAAGTTTATTAATAATAGATATTATATATTATATATAAAGGAAGTCTTAAAAGGAGAATGTGGACAGTAATACATACAGCAACATTCTCAGTACATAAGAAGCCATGAAATGAAGGGATACTCTTTTGTATGGCAAGTAATAGATAGTAACTCCATGGAATTAATTAGTTGGTGGCGCGGGAGAGTATTAATATTATGGGGAAATGATTCGCGTCCTCCACAATGGACCGACCGGAGCCCCGCATTTGAGGCATCAAGCATCGAGGTGCCTCAAGGAGGGGATGAAAGCGACCGTTGTCCTTAGTTTCTATCTCATCGGCGAGTGCAGATATATGGCAGAAGAGGAGGGGGGAGAGAGAGGGTGAATGTAAAGGGGCCGGGCCGGGCCGGGCCGGGCCGGCCCCGGGGTAGCTAGCTGGAAACTAGAAAGTAGAAAGAAAGAAAGAAAGAAAGGGCCATGAGCGGTTAATTAAAGGGAGCTAGCTAGGTAGATAGATAGATAGATAGGAGAAGTGTGGGGTGCGGTGTGGTCGGCATTCCCGATGCAAGAGAAGCGCAGGGGCGGCAGATGTCTGCGGGGGGAGACCCAGCCTGATTGGGACGTTTGCATGCCCCCACTTTGCTTTCCCACTTTTTCCCTCCCTCCCTCATCGATCCGTTGTTTTCGTATTTAATTCATAAAACGTTACAAATTTAAGTAAGAGAATGAAACTGCCTGCTTCTTCATATTCTCTACGTCTTCTTATTTATGTGTATCAAGGTTGTCAGCATCAAGATCCTATATGAGATTGTTTCGAGCTTGGATCGGATCTGATAGTAGGGTTGGATCGAGGTTCGTTTCACAAAATCAGGATCGATTTATAAAATTTGGATTGTAGGATCGTAAGATCCTATAATCTTGATCACGATCCTGACAACCTTGATGTGTGTGTGTGGCGGTCAATAGACAGATAGCCCGATCCAGTGTAATAGTGGAAGGAACTGTGGAGAAGTGAAACCCCTCCGCTTCCTTAACAGCTGGCCTGTTCACTGAACCTTTAATGTTCCTAAAAATACAACATATATATACACATATGATAAAATGGCGCATTTATTAATTACACAGTACTATTTACTATTTTGCAATTATAGACTACAGATTGATTAGAGAAGGAGATAGAGAGAGAAAGGGGAAGAAGAAGAAGAAACAAAAGCTCAACCTTTTTGTGATTTGACGGTTCGGGGAGAGCTCTTTGGCTGAATAACAAAAGCAGCAGCGGCAGCAGATCATGAAATAAATCCAATCCTCCTCACGCAGCAGCACTTCAGCACCACCATACTTCTCTTTGTATTTTTCTGACATAAATAATATAATAATTAAGAGGAAGCACTCTCGGACCCCACCCAGGCCAGCAAGCTCTTTAATTTCTAACTCTTGTCCTTTCCTCAATTCTACCTTGCTGGCTTAGCTATCCCTCCTTTCAAAACACTTAAAATCAAGCTTTTAAAATCAGAACCGGACCGGCCGTTTCAACCCGACCACCTTTAACTCAAGCAAAATTGAAGATCACTAGATTATTTGAACTTTGATGATATTTTTTGAAATATATTATATAAATATACATATTAATATGAAATTAAATATTTAATTTCATTAAAATAATTTCATGATAAATTTAAATATATTTGTAATTTTAGGATAAATTTAAAAAAATTATGATACATTTAAAATATATTTGTAAATTTAAAATATACGAGTAAATATATAATATATATCATTCAAATATATTCAAAAATATATGCAATAAAAGAATATATATACCCTATAAAATTATATATATTCTTCAAATATATAATATACATATTCATACTTAAAATATATTTGTAATAATATATATATTTATATATACCGGTTCGACCCCGGTTGAACTGGTTGAACCGGTTGAATCTTGAATCTTTCGCTCTACCGGTTCGATAACCAGTCTGTTTTGCAAAAGTCAAAACAATTTCAAATCGAAAAATGATCAACGTGAAAATTGTAGATATCGGCAAGACGAACAACTTTCATGTTGATCACTTTTGATTTGGAGCCGTCTTGGTTTTCACCAATAAGAATAATATATATTATTTAGCAATTTTTAGGTGCAGGTTTGTTCGGAAATGGGAACTACCCAACAAATTCCATCACACACAAAGGCAAAGATTATCATGCACATATCAGACAGAAATGTGACCCAGCTGCAGCCAAGCATTCATTTAATAAGAGAATTGTTAAAAGTACCGCATTTTTGGCTAGCCGCTTTGTTAAAAGCACCGCACTTTTCCACATATTGTTAAAGACACCGCACATTATTAATCACACCGCAATTGAGATAAAGACATCACAATTAAAATTTGAATACAAAGAGATTTTCATTGAATTACAACATGAATATCAACAAAATAGGCAAAATACTTTATACAAGAAAACATTAAAAATTTTGCCCAAATTTTTTTGGTCTCCATAAAAAATATTTTATACAAAATGTCATGGAATTTGTTCCCTAAATAATTGTGATCTTTATGTTACTATAAAAATAAAAGTAAATGATTAAAAACTAGTACAACTGATTGTGATAATGAATCAAACAGTGGTTGAAAACGTTCAAGTGCTCATTCATTGTACAATAGAGACAATTTCAACACAATAATCTTCAACAAAGAGGAGCAATCTGCTCGTTCTTCCGCAGCGGCCACCGCTCTCCGTTCGCTGGCAGTGGGGAAATACATTCCGTTGGAGATGATATCGAATAAGCGGAAGGATGCACAGTTTGATGTCTTTAGAAGCCCAACATCATGAATTAGAAGAAATTGCGGTGCGAGTTAGTGTGGTGCGACTTGTATATTTTGAAGAGTAAATTTAATGTAAAATTAGGAGAAATTGCGGTGCGATTAGGAAAGGATGGAGCTTTTTAACAGAATCTTCTTTTTTGTCAAAAATCAATTTCAACAATGCATGCAGGTACTCTTAGTTTAATTGGATCTAAAGTTTTATTTTGTGCAACAATAGATAGCAACCAGTGAACTAAGAAGTGATGTTCTTATTTTACTTCATATATCTTGATATGTTACAATACAGGCGGCTGCTTTTTTAGACAGCACAAAAAAAAAACTACACGATTGAATAGTTGTTAGATGACATCATTTCAAGATAAGTTCTATATCTTCCTATCCTTTATTCTCATCTTACACCACATCTTTTCTTGCAGCTTTTCTTGCCTTCTTTGTTTACTGCTTTAATTTCTTAACTCTTCCTCTTCTTTGACCTTGTAGGTGTCGCCGGCTCCAGATCATGACTTTTTCTCCTTCACCCCCTCTTGAGCTAGAGGCGGCCCGACCTTCATCGTATTTCTTAATACGAGAAATCGATGTCTTGGTTAGGCTTTTGTTAAGATATCGGCCACTTGGGTTTCTGTTGTGCAGTATTCCACTCACAGTTTGTCGAGCTCAATTTGTTCATGGACAAAATGATGTTTTACTGCGATGTGTTTGCTTCGGTTATGAAAGATACGGTTTTTAGAAAGTGATATAGCTGAGGTGTTATCACATTTGATTAACATTGGTTTTTCTTCTTTCTCAACTTCTTCATCTTCTTGTATTTGTTTTTCAACTTGCTTTAACCATGCTGCTTCACAAGTCGCGCTTTATGTTTAACAGTTTCACCGGCTTCATTTGTCTTAACTTTGAATATCCATTTCAACCCTATTACCTCTTTATTAAGAGGTCTTTTTGTTAGGGTCCAAAATTGTTGTTTGTTTATCATTTCTATTCCTTCCTTCATCGCTTTCTTCCATAACTCTAAGTTATAGGTTTCTTCAAATGTCACGAGAATATTTGTACGGAGCGTTAACTCACATTGGTCATAAATCTCCTTCAGGTTTTTTATTTTCTGAATGGGTGATGAACTGGAAGATGTTTCCACGTGGTTAGATGATTGGGGAGATGATAATGAAGATGTGGTTTGATCTACTATATCCCTTCCAGATGAGATAGTCACCAGGTATTGTTTGGAGGGAACATGGTATTTCTTGCCTTTGTTCAACCACAACTCCTGGTGTGTTGGTGATGTTTCTTTTTTCTGATCCCCAATCCCATTTATCTGCTTCATTAAATTGAACATCTCGAGAGATAATCAATTGATTTGTTTAGGGGTTGTGTAGCCGGTAAGCTTTTGAGTAATTATCATACCCAATAAAAAGGAATTTTTCAGCTTTTGCCTCTAACTTGCATTTGGTTGTTTTTAGAGCATATCCAATGCATCCAAATACTTTGCAGTGAGCAATAGAAGGAGTTCTATTGAACAGAGTTTCATATGGGGTATTGTACTTTAAAGCCTTTGTTGGTGTTCTGTTGAGGATGTATACAGCGGTAATGATATCTTCTGTCCAATAGACTTTAGGTAATTCTTTTGGGATCATCATTTCTCTTGCCATTTCAACAATGGTGCGGTTTCTTCTCTCTACCACAACATTCTGTTGTGGGCTTTGAGGTGCTGTTAACTCTCTTCTTTTTCCTTCTTGTTCACAAGTGTTTAGAAACTGATGGGTGAGGAATTGAATTCCCCTCCCCTATCTGTTCTTAGGGCTTTCACTCCTTTTTGCATTTGTTTTTCGACTTTTGCTTTCCATATTTTGAATACTTCATATGCCTCTGATTTTAGTGTGAGAAAATGAATCAACATGTATCTTGAAAAGTCATCTACTAGTAGAAAATAATATTTCTTACCTTGGTGTGAAGGTGTTTGAGCTGGACCCCATAAATCAGCATGCATGAGATCCAATGTAGAGTTGCTTCTCCAAGTTGCTTCTTTAGGAAAAGGAAGCATGTGTGTTTTTGCTTCAGCACATCTATGACAGAATTCCGTTTGAATTTTAATATTTTCTGTCATTCCCTTTACTACCTTTGCAATTTGTTGGAGAGCTTTCCAATGTAGATGTCCAAGGCGATGGTGTCATAATGTGGATAAGGTTTCTTGAGTTTTTTCATGTATAGAAGTGGAGAGAGTTACTGGCTTCATATCAAGGTAAAAGACTTGATTGGCTGTCGTGGGTGCTGAGACAATTAATTGTCTTGTTTGATCTTCTATAATTTTGCATTGTTTGGTTGTAAATATTACTATATAGCCTTTGGTTTGCAGCTGTCTAATGCTATGCAGATTCTAGGTTAGATGAGGTATCCACTGAACATCACTTATTGTTTTCTGCTGACCAGTACTTGTTGTTACTGCAACTGTTCATTTACCTTCAATGGTATGGAATTGTCCATATAATAGATAAACTACAGATTTTGTAGTTTCATCAAGTGCAATAAATTGGCTTTTATCTCCACACATGTGACTCGATGCTCCATTATCTATGTACCATGTAGAATTGACTGGTCTGTTTGGTGTGGAATTATCACTGGTAAAGGACAGTGCTTCTTTACTTCCTCGTTCAGAAAATTTCACTTCTTCCTTATTCTTATACCAACAATCTTTATCAAAATGAGATGGTTTTTTACACCTGTTGCAACGGTTAAAGCAATCTTGTGTATTGTGAGTTGGTTTTTTACAAAGCTCACAATACATAGGTGTAAACAAAGTTCTCCCTTTGTCTTTTCTCTTTTGGTTGTATTTCTTATTCTTCTGAGGTGGTATTTGAAATACTCTACTATTTGTTATTTGTAAGGCTTGTTCTAGTATTGGAGCATGTTTCTTAAGTCTGTCTTCATGGGATTGAAGTGAACTTATTAATTCTGTAGTAGTTAGTAAATCCATATCATGAGCTTCCTCGATTGCTGCAACAACATGATCGTATTTGGTTGGTAGGCTTCTCATAATCTTGTGAATAAGTTGTTGATCTTCAACAACCTTTCCAAGGTTACGGATTGGTTTGTCGTATTAGATACTCTAGCATAAAAATCTAGAATGGATTCATCTTCTTTCATTTCAATAGCATTTAACTGTCTCCATAGGGTATGTACTTTGATTGAAATTACCTTATGGGTTCCTTTAAATTCTTCTTTAAGGGTGTCCCATGCTTCTTTTGTAGAAGATGCTCCCATTATCCTTGGGAATATTATATTAGACACACCTTGTTGTATGAGGAGTAAGGCTCCAACGTTCTTGATACGATCTTCTTTTGTGGTTGTTTTTATCGTGGACGCAATTTCTGTGATCTTGAGTGGTGACATAACCTCTGGTTGTTATTTTGTAGTTATACCTTGCTCTATGATGTCCAATATATCTTGAGATTGAATCAAAAAGAGTGAGCATTCGGATGCTCCAAAATTCATACATTTCGCCATTAAAAATTGTCACAGCTGTTTGGATATAGAGAGGTGTATAATCGGTAGATGATGAAGCCGCATATCCTTCCTTTGTTGCTACTTTAACAACACCTTTTTGTTAGTGAAGAAATCTTCACCTCAAGTTAACCAAGCTGGCTCTGATACCAATCCTAGTTTAATTGGATCTAAAGTTTTATTTTGTGCAACAATAGATAACAACCAGTGAACTAAGAAGAGGTGTTTTTATTTTACTTCATATATCTTGACATGTTACAGTACAGGCGGCTGCTTTTATAGACAACACAAAAAAAAGAAATCTACAGGACATGACAGCATTTAGATGACATCATTTCAAGATAAGTTCTATATCTTCCTATCCTTTGTTCTCATCTTACATATCTTTTCTTGTAGCTTTTCTTGCCTTCTTTGTTTACCACTTTCTTAACTCTTCCTCTTCTTTGACCTTGTAGGTATCGCCGGCTCCAGATCATGGTTGTTTCTTCTTCAGGTACATCCTTTTATAGGCACATCCTTTTATAGGTACATCCTTTTATAGGTACAGTTCAACGGATACATAATTAATTAAAGGTAAAGTTGATAGTTAACAAGTGGAGTTACAATAAGACTCTTCACACTAATGACATTTTACAGTTCCAACAAAAGGCAGGATAGCAACACAGTATCCAAGGAGGAACAGCAGGTCTGGCGGATTTGTCTTTTTCACACACCCTATAAATCTGGCCCCTTGTTTACTCCAATCTTCTCCTGGACTTCCATGAATTAATTTCTGGGCAGGGGTTTAGTCATTATATTAGCTAGTTGATCTCCCATCGGTCAGTATTCCAACTTGATCTTCTTCTCCTCGATGACTTCTCTGATGAAGTGGTATCGAATGTCGATGTACTTACTTCGAGCGTGAAAGATGGTATTTTTGGATAGGGTTATTGCAAAAGTATTGTCGCAGATGATCTTTAACTCTTTTTCTTCTTCATCATCCCATATCTCCTTCTTCAGTCTTAAGAGTTAGATGGCTTCACAAGCCGCTGAGTTGAGGGCCATGAATTCAGCTTCGGTAGTGGAGAGCGCCACGGTAGGATGCTTCCTAGAGTTCCAGGAAATAGGGCTGGAGTCAACGAAGAAGATGTAACTGCTGGTGCTCTTTCTATCTTCGACATTTCCAGTCCAATCCGACTAAGTGTAGCCAACTAGGGTCGGATTTTCTTCATGTTTGAGTAACAGTCCAAAATCTCTTGGCCCCTACAAGTAACGCAAGATTCATTTTGCGGCATTAAAGTGAGTTTTAGAAGGCTTGTTCACGAACTTGGCAATGATATTTACATCATTTTCAATATCCGGCCGTGTGTTTGTGATATAAATGAGGGAGTCGATCAAGCTCCAAAATTCTTCATCGTTTTCGGGTTCTTCTTCTTTTCTTATTATGTATTTATTTGCAGTAGACGTGGGTGTCAATGATTAGTTTCAGTCTGTCATCTGGAACTTTATTAGGATGTACTTGGTGTAGGGCTCTTGGGAGATGAAAATACTGTCTGTTAATTGTTTGATTTGTAGCCCCTGAAAGAATTTTAGGGTGCCAAGGTCCGTCATTTCATAGTTTTACATCATCTTCTTCTTAAACTCTGAGATCAATTCCAAATTTAATTTGGTGACCAACAGATCTTCAACATAAAGGCTCACAAAAAGCTTTCTATCTTTCTCATTTCTAATGTACAGGGTTGATTCAATCTGGTAGGAGATGAAACCTTCAGAGAGGAAGTAATTGTTTATGTTATTGTATCATGCACGAGGGGGGGGGGGCTGCTTCAGTCCGTAGAGGGCTTTGTGGAGTTTGTAGACTTTGTTTTCATTTTCTTTGATTTCAAAGCCTGGTGAATGGTACACATATACATCCTCAACAAGTTCTCTGTTTAGAAAGACTGATTTTACGTATTATTGAAAGATTTGAAGTTTGTTTTGTGCAATAGTGGCACGGAGTAATCTAATTGTTGTCATTCTGGCAACAGGAGCATAGGTTTCATCATAATGTGTTCCAGGTTTTAGGGTGAACCCCTTTATCACCAAATGTGTCTTGTGCTTGAGCAGACTTCTATCTTGGTTTTGTTTTATTTTGAATACCCACTTGAGTCCTATCACATGGTGATTGCGGGGGTTGTCAACAAGGGACCAAGTGTTGTTTTTTTATTGCAGATAATTCCACCTCCATTGTTCCTCCCCATTCCTCCTTTTTCACGGCTTCTTGAAATATTTTTGGTGTTATCACAAGCAGTGCACATTCTGAAGCATTGCAAATGTCTGTAAGTAATCATAATTTTATGGATGATGAAGATTCATGATCAGTTTCCTTCCGTGTGAGATTTGGTGTGCTATCATGTGTATCTTCAAAGTCCTCTGCAAGCAGGGGGCTGGAGAGACAGGTGATGGAACATCAAAGATCTCTTCAGGAGGTGTATCACAGCAATGGATGGGACTTGGGGTGATTCCTAGTTCAACCGGCAGTGATGAGGTGTTGGAGCTATTGGCTCACTCTGGTGCCCAGTCCCACAATTAATTTTCATGAAATATCACATCCATGGAGATGATAATATTGGTCTTAATTGGATCAAGTAGTATGTATCCTTTGCTCTCTTCATTATATCCTAAGAAAACACATTTTTGTTCAAATGCTCCAAGTTTGTCCATTGCTTATTACAGTGAGAATAGGATATACATCCAAATGTTCTCAGATGAGCAATAGTAGTTTGTATTTAAAGATGGCTCATAGGGTGTTAGATTTTTCAGGGCTTTGGTAGGTGATATGTTTAGGATATATGTGGTAGTCGCGGTAGCTTCTCCTCAAAAGTTTTGGGGGCTGGATGAATATTGCATCATCATTGTCCTAGCCATCTCTATTATTATTCGATTTCGCCTTTCAACAACCCCATTCTGTTGTGAAGAGTATAGGACAGTGAGTTCTCTACGAATTTCGGCTTCATGAAACAACTTGTTGAAGTGGGAAGATAGGAACTCTCCCCCTCTATCAGTTCTTACTGTTTTTATCTTCCTTTCCAATTAGTTTTCTATTTTGTTTTTGAAGGTTTTGAACTGAGGGAATGCTTCTGATTTCTCAGATAAATGGGACAACTACATGTATCTGTTGTAATCGTCGACAATAAGTAGAAAGTAGTGTTTTCCACCAAGGGTGGAGACACGGGCTGGTCCCCAGAGGTCAATGTGGAAGAGTTCCAGGGGGAAGTTGTTGGGAAAAATCCTTATGATTTAGCTCAACAAATTATATTTAGTGATTTTATATCCTAGGTCTATTACTCATGATGTATATAGAGGGTAATTTGGTCTTAGAAGTCCTAGGGTGTCATTGATATAAAGGATATATACAAGGCATACTGAATTGAAGAAAAAAATATTAAATTACACTATAAAAAATTGCACATATAGTAAGGACTACAATATAACTATAACATAGTTTGTTACTAATAGCTATATTTAGTAACGAGATTTTTCTGTTGTTATAATAAAGTACTTTTTTGTAAAAGTATTTTATTTTTTGTTACAATAACAAATAATACGTTACTATAAATGCAAGCATTTGTAACAAGACTAACATTGTGTTATAAATAGTAAAGTGACCTCATAATAAAAAGCAATTGTAAAAACACCTTCAAAGTATTTGTAACTACACCTTCAAAGTAGCTGCAAAAGGTTTTTCACAGAAACCTAGAGCAAATTTTGACAAAACTTTATCCCCCAGGGCAAGAATGGCAACAATTCGCATACTTCTTGTCGTAGCTGCTCAAAACTATCTACCAACGTTTCAAATCAGTGTTTCTTAATGGTGAATTAGCTGAAGAAGTTTATGTATGTCAGCCTCCAAGCTTTATGGTAAAAGGGCAGGAAGACAAAATTTACAAACTTCACAAAGCACTCTACGGGTTGAAACAGGCCCCTCGTGCTTGGCACCACAACATCAATGGATATTTTGTTGGTGAGGACTTTACTCCCTACCCAAATGAACCAACTTTGTACATAAAAATGAGAATCGAGGAAGCATCTATGTGAATCTATATGTGGATGACTTGATTGTCACTGGCACCTACCTCAAGCTCATCAAAGAATTTAGAGAGAAGATGAAGAAGAACTATAAATGACTGATCTCGGCTCCCTGAAGTATTTCTTGGGGCTGCAAATCAAACACTTGTCAGGCAGAATATTTGTCACACAGGAACTATTTACTTGGGCACTACTGAAAAAGTTTGAAATGGAGGAATGCAGCTCGTCTGCAATCCCTATGTCTACGCCAGAGAAATTTACAGCAAAGAGAGAGGATGAAGAACTAGCAAACAAAAAAGAATATAGGAGTTTGATTGGCTCTCTTATATATCTCACAAACTTTACACCGGACATTGAAAACTAAGTCAATATCCTTGCCAGGTTCGTGAACAATCCCTCTTAGACACACTTTAATGCTGCAAAGAGAATTTTGCGCTACTTGAAGGGGACGAAGGCGTTCGGTCTATTTTTTTGAGCAAGAAGCAAAAAGGAACACTCATCGGCTACATCGACTTAGATTGGGCAGTCAACCTTGATGACGGACGAAGCACCGTTGATTTTATCTTTTTCCTGGGCTCCAGCCCTTTCTTCTGGAACTCAAGGAAGCAGCAAACCGTGACCTTGTCCACTACCAAAGCAGAACTCATGGCTCTCAATGCAGCAGCGTGCGAAGCCATCTGGCTTGACACACTGAATAAGGAAATTTGTAGAAATGAAGAAGAAAAAAAGCAAAGAAGGGAGTGAAACTCCTCTATGATAAGTGATAACACTTCAGCCATCGCCTTGGCCAAAAAACCTGTTTTTCATGCTCACAACAAGCACATCGACATCCGCTTTCATTTCATCAGAGAAATGGTTGACAAGAAGAAGGTCGAACGAGCTGGAACACCACCCTACTCATGATCAACTTGTTGACATAATGATCAAGCCATTATACCAAGGAATCGATTCATGGAGCTAAGGGAGAAGCTTGGAGTGAGAAAGGGTCCAGATTTAGAGGGGGTGTAGAATGTTGAAATCTGAACCTGTATTACTATTAATGTAAGTCGCAACCTGTTATCCACCTAATTAATTGTATTAAGTGTGTGTGTGTGTGTGTGTGTGTGTGTGTGTGTGTGTGTGTGTGTGTATATATATATAGATATAGGTACTCTTTTGAAGTAAGTAAGAATTTCAAACCCATTGCTCTGCTTTCTTGCATGTGTATTCATGTTTCTCCTTCCCCGTAAAATAAGTAAAAAATCAAGATTGTCAGTGTTATCGATCTACCATGAGTGTTCATTTGACCTTACCCAGATTCTGAGAAATTTCACAAGAAGAAGTGCGTGACTGTCAAAGGTCAGGGACGGAGGGGTTGCCACTAGTGTTATAATAGAAGCGTGAAAAATAGGGTTGGTTTAAAACAATTGGGTTGGGTTGGGTTGCCACTAGCCTTTAGTGGGCTGTCCTTACCAATCCCCAAAAAATATTATAAATTATTTTGCTCTCATTTTAATATTTTTCGATTTTTTATCAAATTTAAATATATTTTGCCTTTATGATCTTTCTCTGCATTTTTTATTAATTTAGCAAGAATCAACAAAGACAATGAATAAGAAATTGTTAGAGATTACAGGCTTCGCTTGGCGTGGCTTATTTGCTCCGGTGAATTTGTTAAAGCTATGACCACTGTCAAGAAAATAAACTAGTTTTTGAGCATAAAATGCACAAATTTGGTTAGGTGAGGTCGGATGTTCATGAACGAATATTCATGACCACCGTGTTCATGACCGTCACCACCACGCCAAACAAAGCCTATATGTGGGCCGTCCACCGAGCGCATCAAAAATTTTGAAGTGATTGTTGATGCGCAAAAACGTCGCGGGGCACCAGCCAGCTAACACGGAGGGGGTGTTCGATCTCACAAGCTAGGAGAGGAGGAAAGGAGGAAAGGAAGGAAGCCTCTGAGTGCTCGAGAGTGGAGCAAACGGCTTGTCAAAGAGGGTTGCGGGGATAGAGGAGAGAAGCTTGATCAACAGAGCGGGTTGATCAAGAGAGGGGAAGGAGGTTGACCAGGAGCTGTCGAGCAGACGGCTAATGGACGGTTGTGCTTGCAGGTTGGTTGCCGAGAAGAGCTGAACTGAGAAGAAGTCTGCTGAGCAGAGGAGCAAGACTTGCTGAGCAGAGGAGCAAGGCTTGCTGAGCAGAGGAGCAAGGCTTGCTGAGCAGAGGAGCAAGGCTTGCTGAGCAGAGAGAAGAAGAAGGGGGGCCGCTAGCAGCGGCAACAACACACTTCGCCCGCCGCGGCCTAAATGACACTCCTGCGACGGGCTTTCCTTTTATTAATAGCTAGAGATTACAAGCTTACAAGTACACCTTTACAACAAAATCACTTAAAGGGTACAAGGAGAAGCTGGCGGCTAGGAGAGAAGAAAGTGCCAGAAAGCAGGGGAGAAGCTGACAGAGACTAAGTAAAATAGTCTGCTAGCTGCTGGAGGACTGGGAAACTGAGTCTGCAGAGTCTGCTGGCAAGCTGCTGAAGAGCTGCTGTAGAGCTGCGCGGACAGAAAACTGAGTCCGCAGAGCTTGCTGGAGAAGGCGATGACGGACTGCGCGGACTGGAAAACGGAGTCCGCAGGGCTTGCTGGCAGGACTTGCAGGATCCTCCCACCGTCTCGCGTGCTCCAGAATGAGAGGCACCATGGGCTATTTATAGGCCCAGGGAAGTTCTTCTAGAAGCGGGGCCCAGTGACATCAGCATGACGACCTGCGCGGACTCCGCGGACAGAGATTTTGCGTCCGCCACTGTTGCCTGAGGAAGCAAGCGGAAGGACCCACCTGCAGAAAGCTGGAGGTCGCCCCCTAGCGGGCGACCTGGGCGGACTCCGGGAGGAGTCCGCCCGGCAGGCCGGAGGCCGCCCCCTAGCGGGCGGCCTGGGCGGACTCCGGGTGGAGTCCGCCCGGCAGGAGCCGGGGCCGCCCCCTAGCGGGCGGCCTGGGCGGACTCCGGGAGGAGTCCGCCCGGCAGGAGCCGGGGCCGCCCCCTAGCGGGCGGCCTGGGCGGACTCCGGGAGGAGTCTGCCCGGCAGGAGCCGGGGCCGCCCCCTAGCGGGCGGCCTGGGCGGACTCCGGGAGGAGTCCGCCCGGCAGGAGCCGGGGCCGCCCCCTAGCGGGCGGCCTGGGCGGACTCCGGGAGGAGTCCGCCCGGCAGGAGCCGGGGCCGCCCCCTAGCGGGCGGCCTGGGCGGACTCCGGGAGGAGTCCGCCCGGCAGGAGCCGGGGCCGCCCCCTAGCGGGCGGCCTGGGCGGACTCCGGGAGGAGTCCGCCCGGCAGGAGCCTGGGCCGCCCCCTAGCGGGCGGCCTGGGCGGACTCCGGGAGGAGTCCGCCCGGCAGGAGCCGGGGCCGCCCCCTAGCGGGCGGCCTGGGCGGACTCCGGGAGGAGTCCGCCCGGCAGGAGCCGGGGCCGCCCCCTAGCGGGCGGCCTGGGCGGACTCCGGGAGGAGTCCGCCCGGCAGGAGCCGGGGCCGCCCCCTAGCGGGCGGCCTGGGCGGACTCCGGGAGGAGTCCGCCCGGCAGGAGCCGGGGCCGCCCCCTAGCGGGCGGCCTGGGCGGACTCCTGGAGGAGTCCGCCCGGCAGGAGCCGGGGCCGCCCCCTAGCGGGCGGCCTGGGCGGACTCCGGGGGGAGTCCGCCCGGCAGGAGCCGGGGCCGCCCCCTAGCGGGCGGCCTGGGCGGACTCCTGGAGGAGTCCGCCCGGCAGGAGCCGGGGCCGCCCCCTAGCGGGCGGCCTGGGCGGACTCCGGGTGGAGTCCGCCCGGCTGGCGGGCAGAGGCCGCCCGGGGTGGGCGGCCTCGGCGGACGGCGGCAGGAGGCCGCCGCCCCTCGGGCAGCAGGGAGGTCTCCCCTGGCGGGCGTCCTCGGCGGACGGCGGCAGGAGACCACCGCCCCTTGGGCGAAATAGGAGGCCGCTCCTGGCAATGCTGTTGGCGGACTCCTGCAAGGAAAAGCACTACATGATTAGCGGATCTAACCGCATGTCCCGCGAGGGTGAGCCATGGGAATAGCCCGCCGTCCCGCAGGGCACGCGGTTGCTAGGAGACCTAGGCGGATAGGGAAGACTGTCCGCCTACGCTGGGACCCATCGCGATCAAAAGGGACAATCTAAGGGTCACGACGAGCCAGCTGGCCACCTTGGGAAGGATCGCCGATTTCTGGGTTAACATAATCCCCGCACTTTTTTAAGTTCCGAAAAGAACTTCGAAAAAGTTGGAGACCCACGAAAATCGTGATCCACCCCAACGGGAGAAGAGGAGCAAGGAGAGACAGGACCTGAAGACTCTCCTCACAAGCTTGGTGCTTCTTGTCTATTTTCCTGCAAAAGGAAAGTTAGGGTAAGCATGTAGGGGTGGCACATCGAGTGTGTACCTGAATTTGTTTTTTGCAAAACGAAGAAGACGTGTCTTCTGTAAGTGTTCTGCAAAACAAAAGTGAGGAAAACGGAAAGGCGTAACAACTTGCAAGTACCTGGAAGGGACCTGCAAGTCTTTGCTGGTTTCTGCAAAAGAAGAGTTAGGAGCATGCACAATATATGAGAGTAACTTGCAAGTACCTGTGAAGAAACTTGCAAGGGTTTGAGGATCTCTGCAAGAAGAGAGTTAAGAGCAGGTATCGTATATAAAAACAAGCTGCAAGTACCTGGATGAGGTTTGCAGGTGTTTGCTAATCTCTGCAAGAAGAGAAGTTGGGAACCAATAAGATATGAAAATAACTTGCAAGTACCTGTGAAGAGAAGGCTTGCAAGTGTTAACTGTAGACTGCTAACTGTTGATAAGTTAACTGTTGACAAGATAAGGCCGATATGACCAATTAGCAAGAAGAGTGCCTGATGAATATTATTATGAAGCCCAGATCAATAAACTGAGTTGTTAACTGCTGATAGATATGACTGGACTGCAATAGTATGGCTGATAGCGCTTGAGCAAACAATATATAGAAGATAAGAGCAATAGAACTTATATAGATAGAGTGCGAGTCATCATCCGATAGAGCTTTGAATAAGCAATTCATATAGGATGAGCATGAGCAAAGTGATTGCTGAAAATCCTTTTGGTAGGTCGGATTAACCTGTTCACCTGTGAAAGAAGGCAAGAGAGAAAAAGGAGGGCTGCACCCGGAATGACTAAAGTGGGTTGAATGCTGCCACAGGTGTTCCCCGTGGGCCTTATGCATCACTTGCCCGAAAAAATCATCCCAAGTATAGTCCTACTCAAAGCGGGCTGGCCGCACATCCTCAAGGAGGGGGGAAAAAGGAAAAAAGAGGTCCATGTTCGGAATGACTACAGAGGGTTGGATGCTGCCACAGGTGTTCCCCGTGGGCCTTATGCATCACTTGCCCGAAAAAAAATCATTCCGAGTATGGTCCTGCTCGAAGCGGGAAAGGAAAAAGAGGTCCATGTTCGGAATGACTAAAGAAGGTTGAATGCTGCCACAGGTGTTCCCCGTGGGCCTTATGCATCACTGGCCTGAGAAAGTCATTCCGAGTATGGTCCTGCTCGAAGCGGGAAAGGAAAAAGAGGTCCATGTTCGGAATGACTAAAGAAGGTTGAATGCTGCCACAGGTGTTCCCCGTGGGCCTTATGCATCACTGGCCTGAGAAAGTCATTCCGAGTATGGTCCTGCTCGAAGCGGGAAAGGAAAAAGAGGTCCATGTTCGGAATGACTAAAGAAGGTTGAATGCTGCCACAGGTGTTCCCCGTGGGCCTTATGCATCACTGGCCTGAGAAAGTCATTCCGAGTATGGTCCTGCTCAAAGCGGGCTGGGAAAAAGAGGTCCATGTTCGGAATGACTAAAGAAGGTTGAATGCTGCCACAGGTGTTCCCCGTGGGCCTTATGCATCACTGGCCTGAGAAAGTCATTCCGAGTATGGTCCTGCTCAAAGCGGGCTGGCCGCGCATCCTCAAGGAGGGCACAAAGCAAGGGAAGGTCCTGAGAAGGACCGCTGGAAGCAAGGAAGATCCTGAGAAGGATCGCTAGAAGCAAGGGAGATCCTGAGAAGGATCGCTAGAGACTCTACTCTCTTGCCCTGGGCACAAGCATCACTGATCAAGGAGACAGGTTGCGCCAAGAGGCCTATATTGTCTGTGTATTGATCAGTGAAGTTGTGAGAACCCGAGAGGCATGGATCGAGGATACCGGAGAGAGTTATTCGGCCACCACAGTTGAAGGATGATCCAAGAGACAAGGCTACGCTTGATCGCCATTGCTTGTCCAGCGAAGATCATCCTAACCGTAGTGTTTCCTATAAGACGCACAACAGAGCTAACACATGGGGCTCCCCTAGCACACACTCTGTGTCAGATGCTGGCTAGGATCCTAAGCCTGAAGCCCATAATCGTAGATGAACTGCTCCCACTACACACATGGGTATACTCCCGCCATATGTGGTCGAAGCGGTAGTGCAAGAACAAACTACGGAGGGAACGTTTCAGACTTGGCGAAATCTCATTGGCGTATTGATCCAGAGAGAGAGAGAGAGAGGCAACAAAAAGGGAACTGTGTCAGTACAGGATCTCTGAGTAAAAGCTTTGCAGAAAAGCAAGAATAAAACACTGAGAAGTGTTGTAATGAAAATGTTTGAAAGAGGGAGTAAGAGTTGAGATAACCCCTGTAGGTTGTAAGGAGCTCTGGAGGACTGTGAAGTCCATCGCTTTGGAGGACTGTGAAGTCCTTGCTAGTTTAGAATAGCCTTCCCAGTATACCCTCGTCATTGGCATCGAAGCATTCGACTTCTTTGTTAACAACGAGGAGAGGATAATCTTCGACCTGGCTCACCCCTCTTGAGGAGCAAGGAACATCTGAACTTTCTTTGCCCTTTGAAGTTGATGGGTCAGGGCGATCTTCTTTAGGAAGCAAGTCATGCATCTTGCCTTGCCGGAGCATCCTTTGCACAAGCTGACGGAATGCTCGGCAGTTTTCTGTTCGATGGCCTGGCTCTTTGTGGAATTCACAATAAGGCTCTGAGTCTCTAGACCTCTGATCTGCTGGCCGGTAGGGCTTCTTGTAGCTTGCCCTGTCTTTCATGATCTGCACTACCTCTTGCACGACGTCGTCGAGATCCGACTCATGCAAGTCATCGTCTTGCTGTTGTTGAACAGTTGCTGTTTGAGAAGGAGCTAGCGGTAGCAAAGGATCTTGAGCATCACGGCTCGGGAAGGAGTATCGCTGGCGATGAAGCCTTCTCTCCTTCCTTGAGTGAGCTGGGAAATGATTGTAAGGAGACCTTGGAGGTTGCATGCGAAACGGATCTTTCTCTGATACGAGCTTGGAGACGAAGCCTGGATTGCTCTTCTCGCCTCGGATGTACGAGTTGGCTAGAGCGATCAGCTCTTGGTATGTCCTCGGAGCACGGACATTAGCTTCAAACTTGAGAGGCCCTTCGCGAAGACCATGGATAAGAGCCACTCGGTACATTTCTTGATCGACGATTTCGATGTCCAGAATCTCTCTCTGGAATCGATCAACAAATTGAGACCAGGTTTCATCACTGCGCTGTCTGATCTCAAAGAGGGCTTCAGGACCGCCCTTTCTCTTGGAGGAGGTAGAGAATCTGAGAAGGAATTCTCTACGAAGATCAAGGAAGGAAGTGATGGAGTGAGGACGGAGGCCATAGAACCAGTCTCTCACTTGCCCATCAAAGGTTGTCACAAGGAGCTTGCACTTGGTTGCATCTGACAGAGTCTTGAGAGCAACGGCTGATTCAAAGGCTTGAAGATGCTTGACCGGATCGGTCTCTCCTGTATAGATTGGCAGTCGAGGCTCTCTGAAGTTTGCTGGAGTAGGTTCAAGGCGAACACTCTCAATAAAGGGCGACGGCTCTTCCTGCTCTCCCACAGCATAGGGATTAAAGGGAGCATAGGCTGCAGCTGCAAAAGAAGCAGGGGGGTAGAAAGGAAAAGTTACTGCAGGGGGAGCAGAGGCAGGAGCTGGGGGGTAAGGATGACTTCCTTGAAAGTTAAGAAATCTGGCAGGACTTCCTCGGGCTGCTTGCCAGAAGAAGTTTTGGCGAGCGGCAAACTCTTCATCTTGAGTTCGCAAAGGAGCAGCAGGACCTTGCGGGAAGGTCGGGGTGTAAGGCGGATAGAACGGAGGACAAGCTTGAGAATAAGCTTGCTTATGCTCTGATGTTGGCGTTGGGTTGATTGGAGCAGCTGGAGCAGTTGTTGGACGAGAGTCTAATCGCTGCGTGATCGCAGCAAGGACTTGGTTGATTGCTTGGAACTGTTGAGCATTCTCACGGCGCGACTGCTCAAAAGCTTCCCAGAGAGGATCTTCACTGGGACTTGGAGCAAAGTTCTCGGCTGATTGATCTGACATGGCTAACTGTCGTTGTTCACCGTCTGACCGGATCTGAAGGCCGCGTGTTAACTGTTGATGCACGAAAACGTCGCGGGGCACCAGCCAGCTAACACGGAGGGGGTGTTCGATCTCACAAGCTAGGAGAGGAGGAAAGGAGGAAAGGAAGGAAGCCTCTGAGTGCTCGAGAGTGGAGCAAACGGCTTGTCAAAGAGGGTTGCGGGGATAGAGGAGAGAAGCTTGATCAACAGAGCGGGTTGATCAAGAGAGGAGAAGGAGGTTGACCAGGAGCTGTCGAGCAGACGGCTAATGGACGGTTGTGCTTGCAGGTTGGTTGCCGAGAAGAGCTGAACTGAGAAGAATTCTGCTGAGCAGAGGAGCAAGACTTGCTGAGCAGAGGAGCAAGGCTTGCTGAGCAGAGGAGCAAGGCTTGCTGAGCAGAGGAGCAAGGCTTGCTGAGCAGAGAGAAGAAGAAGGGGGGCCGCTAGCAGCGGCAACAACACACTTCGCCCGCCGCGGCCTAAATGCCACTCCTGCGACGGGCTTTCCTTTTATTAATAGCTAGAGATTACAAGCTTACAAGTACACCTTTACAACAAAATCACTTAAAGGGTACAAGGAGAAGCTGGCGGCTAGGAGAGAAGAAAGTGCCAGAAAGCAGGGGAGAAGCTGACAGAGACTAAGTAAAATAGTCTGCTAGCTACTGGAGGACTGGGAAACTGAGTCTGCAGAGTCTGCTGGCAAGCTGCTGAAGAGCTGCTGTAGAGCTGCGCGGACAGAAAACTGAGTCCGCAGAGCTTGCTGGAGAAGGCGATGACGGACTGCGCGGACTGGAAAACGGAGTCCGCAGGGCTTGCTGGCAGGACTTGCAGGATCCTCCCACCGTCTCGCGTGCTCCAGAATGAGAGGCACCATGGGCTATTTATAGGCCCAGGGAAGTTCTTCTAGAAGCGGGGCCCAGTGACATCAGCATGACGACCTGCGCGGACTCCGCGGACAGAGATTTTGCGTCCGCCACTGTTGCCTGAGGAAGCAAGCGGAAGGACCCACCTGCAGAAAGCTGGAGGTCGCCCCCTAGCGGGCGACCTGGGCGGACTCCGGGAGGAGTCCGCCCGGCAGGCCGGAGGCCGCCCCCTAGCGGGCGGCCTGGGCGGACTCCGGGTGGAGTCCGCCCGGCAGGAGCCGGGGCCGCCCCCTAGCGGGCGGCCTGGGCGGACTCCGGGAGGAGTCCGCCCGGCAGGAGCCGGGGCCGCCCCCTAGCGGGCGGCCTGGGCGGACTCCGGGAGGAGTCCGCCCGGCAGGAGCCGGGGCCGCCCCCTAGCGGGCGGCCTGGGCGGACTCCGGGAGGAGTCCGCCCGGCAGGAGCCGGGGCCGCCCCCTAGCGGGCGGCCTGGGCGGACTCCGGGAGGAGTCCGCCCGGCAGGAGCCGGGGCCGCCCCCTAGCGGGCGGCCTGGGCGGACTCCGGGAGGAGTCCGCCCGGCAGGAGCCGGGGCCGCCCCCTAGCGGGCGGCCTGGGCGGACTCCGGGAGGAGTCCGCCCGGCAGGAGCCTGGGCCGCCCCCTAGCGGGCGGCCTGGGCGGACTCCGGGAGGAGTCCGCCCGGCAGGAGCCGGGGCCGCCCCCTAGCGGGCGGCCTGGGCGGACTCCGGGAGGAGTCCGCCCGGCAGGAGCCGGGGCCGCCCCCTAGCGGGCGGCCTGGGCGGACTCCGGGAGGAGTCCGCCCGGCAGGAGCCGGGGCCGCCCCCTAGCGGGCGGCCTGGGCGGACTCCGGGAGGAGTCCGCCCGGCAGGAGCCGGGGCCGCCCCCTAGCGGGCGGCCTGGGCGGACTCCTGGAGGAGTCCGCCCGGCAGGAGCCGGGCAGGAGCCGGGGCCCCCTAGCGGGCGGCCTGGGCGGACTCCGGGGGGAGTCCGCCCGGCAGGAGCCGGGGCCGCCCCCTAGCGGGCGGCCTGGGCGGACTCCTGGAGGAGTCCGCCCGGCAGGAGCCGGGGCCGCCCCCTAGCGGGCGGCCTGGGCGGACTCCGGGTGGAGTCCGCCCGGCTGGCGGGCAGAGGCCGCCCGGGGTGGGCGGCCTCGGCGGACGGCGGCAGGAGGCCGCCGCCCCTCGGGCAGCAGGGAGGTCGCCCCTGGCGGGCGTCCTCGGCGGACGGCGGCAGGAGACCACCGCCCCTTGGGCGAAATAGGAGGCCGCTCCTGGCAATGCTGTTGGCGGACTCCTGCAAGGAAAAGCACTACATGATTAGCGGATCTAACCGCATGTCCCGCGAGGGTGAGCCATGGGAATAGCCCGCCGTCCCGCAGGGCACGCGGTTGCTAGGAGACCTAGGCGGATAGGGAAGACTGTCCGCCTACGCTGGGACCCATCGCGATCAAAAGGGACAATCTAAGGGTCACGACGAGCCAGCTGGCCACCTTGGGAAGGATCGCCGATTTCTGGGTTAACAGTGATTATGCAAGTTGTTGCACATGGTTGCAGAATATTAATGCTCAGTCCTCATAGAATGTTTAACTATCTTTAATTGGTGCACATAACATATATTGATGAATTGCGTGAAATTCCAGACAGATTCGATCAGTCAGATAATTGACACAAATGATTGGAGTCTCATTGAGATTGTCACTGATCAGCAGTGAGTTTCTTGTTGATGAGTAGTACATAAGAACAACAACACTCAAGTCTTTATCCCACTGTAATGGGGTTGGCTATATGAATCCTGTGTCGCCATTGTGCACAATCTTTTGTCATACTCAGCTAATACTCAAGTACATCATGTTTTCCTTATAGTTTCTTGCTGATTAGAAGTATGTACCATAAATGAAATAAAATCGACCATGTTTGCGGCGAGTACGGATTGATCCATGAAGTTGATTAGGCTTCGTTTGACATAACGGTGGCGCACGGTCGTAAACGCATGAGTTAAACCGTCATTCGTTAACGCACACCTAAACAACTGTAAAAAAAAAATTTTGAGAAGCGGGAAATGTCGCAGGAACACTCAACCAATCAAGCCAAATAAACTATGAGCAGTAGAATAGCAAGAGCTGAAATTGCAATAACATCTATCTTCTTTACAAAACGAGATATACATTGCGAGACATGATTGCGCAATGCATCCGATAGAAACAACAATACAGACAAGTCAAGAACAAGTCGACCAGACAGAACTCCGAGGCCACCTAGCCGCAAACCGCGAGCTGAAGCCGCCTATCCGCCCGACCCCCTGTTGGCCCGAACAGAAATCGGCGAACAACTTTATTGAGCAACTGCTGGAGATCAACCTGTCCGAAACTTTGTCCTCCTGACCACAAAGATCTGCTATCCGCATAAACCGCGCGAACAAATACTGTTGAACTGAACTGGTAAACAGTCAACCCGCTGAGACTGGGTAAACTGTCTTATTGAACTATCTTCAAACTCCGAGTAAGAAGACTTTTAGTCGCACAAATTGCGACCTGCTGATAAACCACAAACTGCTATCCGCTAACTAAACTACACTAAGCCTCCACTGACAAACCGCTAGTACTAATTGCCTAGTCGCTCGGTGCTAACCGCACAGCCTGCACAGCACAAGTCAACTTCATTAATCGCATGGTTAACAAAGACTAAGTGTAAGTTCAAGAAGCGGGCTAAATTCTCACTGTTCCTGGTTTATCCGATTTGATTGGTTGAGTGTTTCC
This sequence comes from Platanthera guangdongensis, assembly GCA_039583875.1. Classification (NCBI taxonomy): domain Eukaryota; kingdom Viridiplantae; phylum Streptophyta; class Magnoliopsida; order Asparagales; family Orchidaceae; genus Platanthera; species Platanthera guangdongensis. Next base: position 154,315,388 of record CM077149.1, on the reverse strand, counting down.
GCAACCTTTCCCGCTTCTCAAAATTTTGTACATGATATCAGAGGAGGGGCACATGGCGAGGGGGGTGTTGAGTGGGCCACGTGAAATGGACGGTGATGTCCAAGCGTGTGTCGCGACTCATTAAAAGGGATTGTTTAGTCCCACACCGCATAGCGTGTTCTTTGATCCTTGGTGTATAAGCGGGGTAACCGCTCTTCTCCTAATCGTGTGATTTTGGGGAGCGACGACACAATGCTTTACAAAAACTTCATTCATTTGAACATAAAAGTGGATGAAGTTTCATAGATGGACGTTAACAAATGACAATTTAACCCTCATGTTCATGAGCACCACAACAGTGTCAAAGGAGCCTAAGTAAAACAAACAAGGTCTTTTTGGAACTCTATATCTCTGGAATATGTTCATTTAGTCCGGGTTAGGTTCCACCCCCTGGGAGTGAGGAGGTGACCTAAGAACTTTCCTCTTCCTGCACCGAAGACGCACTTAGCCGGGTTGATTCACATCTTATACTTCCGCAGGGTGGCGAAGGTCTCCACCTGATCCGCTATGTGCTCTGCGACGCTTTTGCTCTTGATAAGGAGATCAACCACGTAGACTTTCAGGTTCCTCCCCTTTTCTTCTTTGAAGATTTGATCCATCATTCTCTGGTAAGTTGCGCCCGCATTCTTGAGTCCAAAAGACATCATCTTTTAGCTATAACAGTCATCGCTGGTTATGAAGGAGACGTCGCGACAGTCGGGGGGATGCATCCAGATCTGGTGATACCCTGAAAAGCATCAAGCAAACTCATCACAAGAAACCCGACGGCGGAATCAACCATCGCGTCAATTTGAGGCGAGTGGTAGCAATCCTTCGGGCAAGCTTTATTCAACATAGAAAAGTCGATACATAGACGACAACCCCCTTCGGGCTTCTTCAACATTACAACATTGGAGACCCAGCCTGCATACTGGATCTCCGGAAAAAAAATCTGCCTTTAGCATCTTCTCCACTTCCTCCCTGATCGGACCAGCCAGCACGGCAGCGCTTTTCCTTTGCTTTTGACGAACGGGAGCCACTGCGGGATCCAGGTTGAGGCGATGGCAGACAACATCGGCGTCAACCCCTGGCATCTTGACGGCGCTCCAAGCAAAAACATCAATGTTCTCTTGTAGGCAAGCGACCTTCTCTATTTTTCCCTCCAGCGGCAAGGATCCTCCGACCTTCAGCAGACCAGGATCTCCTTCTCGGGAGATCACTTCCACCTCTTCTATCTCCTTAGCAACACGCAATCCTTCCTCCCTTTCCAGTAACTCCTCCAACTTCTCTGCGTCCCTCATCCAGCTAATGGTACTCACGACATTCAAGTAGCACTCCCTAGAGGCTTTCGGACCCCCCCCCCCTGATCCTGACTTGGACATCCCCTCAGCAGTACTTCAAGCATTGATGATAAGACGACGGGACGACCTTGAAATAATTGATGAGGGGCCGACCGAAGATGGCGTCGTATCCACTGCCCCTTCCACTTCTTTCTTCTCTCCTGAGAAGTCAAAGAGGGGTCCAACTGCAGCTTGGACCCGAGAACCAGTTCAAAATTTTTTAGACTTAAAAAACCTTGAGCTTATATATATGTATATATACTCTTTTGAAGTAAGTAAGAATTTCAAACTCGTTGCTCTACTTTCTTGTGTATTCATGTTTCTCCCTTCCTGTAAAATAAGTAAAAAGGCAAGATTGACAGTTTTATGGATCTATCATGAGTGTTCCTACGATCTTACCCAGATTCCGAGAAATTTCACAAGAAGAAGCGTGTGACTGTCAAAGGTCAGGGACGGAGGGGCTGTCGCTAGTGTTATAATAAAAACGTGAAAAAATAGGGCAGGTTTAAAACAATTGGGTTGCCACTAGCCATTAGTGGGCTGCCCTTACCAATCCCCCCAAAATATTATAAATTATATATTTTGCTCTCATTTTAATATTTTTCAAAATTTATTTTTTATCAAATTTAAATATATTTTGGCTCTATGATCTTTCTCTTCACTTTTTTTATTTAGCAAGAATCAACAACCACAATGAATAAGAAATTGTTAGAGATTATAGGCTTCGCTTGGCATGGCTTATTTGCTCCGGTGAATTTGTCGAAGCTATGACCACTATCAAGAAAATAAACTAGTTTTTGAGCATAAAATGCACAAATTTGGTTAGGTGAGATCGGATGTTCATGAACGAATGTTCAAGACCACCGTGTTCATGACTGTCACTACCACGCCAAACAAAGCCTATATGTGGGCCGTCCACATGGCGCATCAAAAATTTTAAAGTGATTATGCAAGTTGCTGCATATGGTTGCAGAATATTAATGCTCAGTCCTCCTAGAATGTTTAACTATCTTTAATTGGTGCACATAACATATATAGATGAATTGCGTGAAATTTCAAGCAGATCATAGAGACAAAATATATTTAAATTTGATACAAAATGATTGGAGTCTCATTGAGATTGTCACTGATCAGCAGTGAGTTTCTTGTTGATGAATAGTACATAAGAACAACAACACTCGAGTCTTTATCCCACTGTATTGGGGTTGGCTATATGGATCATGTGTTACCATTGTGCCCAATCTTTTGTCATACTTAACTAATACCCAAGTACATCATATCTTTCCTTATAGTTTCTTGCTGATGAGAAGTATATATATACCAGAAATGAAATCAAATCGACCATGTTTGTGGCAAGTACGGATTGATCCATCAAGTTGGTTAGGCTTCGTTTAGCATTGCGGTGGCACGCGGTCGTAAGCGCATGAGTTAAACCGTCATTCGTTAATGCACGCCTAAAAAACTGTAAAAAAAATTTTGAGAAGCAGGAAAGGTCGTAAAAACACTCAACCCATCAACCCAAATAAACTATGAGCAGCAGAAGAACATGAGCTGAAATTTCAATAACTATCTTTTTTACAAAACGAGATAAACATTGTGAGACATGATTGCACAATGCATCCGATGGAAACAACAATACAAACAAGTCAAGAACAAGTCGACCGAACAGAACTCCGAGGCCGCCTGGCCACACACCGCGAGCTGAAGCCGCCTATCCGCCCGACCTCCTATTCGCCCGAACAGAAACCTACGTACAGCTTTATTGAGCAACTACTGGAGATCAACATGTCCGGAATTTTGTCATCCTGACCGCAAAGATCGGCTATCCACATAAACCGTGTGAACGGATACTGTTGAACTGAACTGAACTGGGAAATAGTCAACCCGCTGAGACTGGGTAAACTGTCCTATTGAACTATCTGCAAACTCCGAGTAAGAAGACTTTTAGTCGCACAAATTGCGACCTGCTGATAAATCGCAAACTGCTATTCACGAACTGAACTACACTGAGCCTCCACTGACAAACCGCCAGTACTAGTTGCCTAGTCGCTCGATGCTAACCGCACAGTCTGCACAGCACAAGTCAGCTTCACTTAATCGCGTGGTTAACAAAGACTAAGTTTAAGTTCAAGAAGCGTGCTAAATTCTCACTGTTCCTGGTTTATTTGACTTGATTGGTTGAGTGTTTCTGCGACCTTTCCCGCTTCTCAAAATTTTTTACATGATATCAGAGGAGGAGGCCAGCACAGGGCGAGGGGGGTGTTGAGTGCGCCACGTTAAATGGACAGTGATGTCCGAGCGTGTGTCGCGACTCATTAAAAGAGATGGTTTAGTCCCACACCGCCTAGTGTGCTCTTTAATCCTTGGTGTATAAGCGGGATAGTCACTCCTCCCCTAACCACATGATTTTAGGGAGGGACGACGCAATGCTTTACAAAAAAAATCATCCATTTGAACATAAAAAGTGAATGAAGTTCCATAGATGGAAGTTAACAAATGACAATTTAACTCTCATGTTCATGAGCACCACAACCGTGTCAAAGGAGCCTAAGTAAAACAAACAAGGTCTTTTTGGTACTCTATATCTTAGGAACATCTTCATTTAGTCCTTTTATTCTCATATTGGTCTAGAATTAAACTTTTAAGTTTGAAGTAGATCCCTAGCTAGACTAACTTTATTTTTTTTAATGATTTTAAATAATGCGGCACTGTTGAGGTGGTGATGTGAGGCTAACTTGAGTATTATTATTCTATAAAAAGTTTTAAAAAAGATTTTATTATTATTTTGTGTGTAATTAAGGCCGAAAGTTTATAGGTAACATAAACTAAAAAAAATTGTATAATAAAATAATAATATTATATATTCACTTTCTTGAATAAGAAAAAATAACAATAAAATATATTTAAGGGGTTTTTTATAAATGTAAAAAAGAAATTAATATATATTTAAAAAAGAATTAAAAGAAAAGAAAAGGCAGGCGTTCGGGATCTTGACGGGGTATGATCCCGAGAGCAAGCAAAAGGCCAGAAACAAAGAAACAGCCCACCTTTCTCCCTAACATTTCAAGAACTCAATTATCCAAATTATCCTTTGAATTTCACAATTTTTTATTTTCAAAACTTTTTTTCCCTCGCCTCCACCGTTTTTAACGGTAACTCACTGACGCAATCCCAGCCGTTAATCGGCTGTATTTTTTTTCTTAAAAAACACTTTTTATCCCTTTGATTAGCAAGGGTTTATCAACCCACTTAGAGAACATCTCTAATGATGAGAATTTCTATATTTAGAGATTTTCATTGTATTAGATTATTCAAATATGAAAAACTTGGTTGTTCAATTCTAGCCATGTTCTTCGTATTTGAAGAACATTGACATTTTTTAATGTCTTTAATGTTGATATTCAATAATAATAATATTGAAGCTGGGAAGGAAAAAACGCTGGGAGGGAGATGGCATCATGGCCGGGGTCATGGCCGGGAAGGGTTTGTAGCCTAGGGAAAGCGTCGAGGGGGGAAATGAAATCGAGGGGCGGGATAGGGAATAGAAGAAATCGCGAAATAGCTGCCACCGGGAGGGAGAGAGCGTCGTCGCCAGGAGAGGGTTGCCGCTGGGGGAAAGAGCTCGATCGGGAGGGAGAAGGGCTTTCTACTGGCGGAAAATAAAAATGTGCGACTGGATAGGGGAGAAAGATGAAATCACGAATCATAGTAATGGACGGTCGAGCAGCTTCCTTTGCATATTCGCACAAACTTTTTGTTCGCACCTGATTCCAGCCCTATATATATATATACACACACACATACACGAGCTTCTTCGCACGGGCTACGCCCGTGCTCGAAGCTCTCGGGCGGTCTTCGGCCGCACTCAGGCGGTCTTCACGCGCCTGCGCACGAGCTTCGTCCGTACTCGATGCGTCGTTGCGGGCTGCGCCCGCCTATGAGCTGGGTGCGCACGCACCCGAAATCTTTTCTTTCAAAACATATACAAATGAGTACTTAAAATGACCGCAAAAAAATATGAAGTACTATTCCTATTTTTATTTTATAAAATTTGTATAAAAATTAATTTATCTCTTTTTTCTCTCTTTATCACTCACCTCTCTCTCTACTTTTCTCTCCCACCCCTCTCTCTCCCTCTCCCTCTTCTCTCGCGGGCCTGGTACGGTCGCGCTTGGCCGTAGGGGCATTGCCCCGTGTACCGTCAGGATTTGCCACCGTTTTGAATTCAGTACAGGCTAAATTATTATGGTCAGACAATCAAATTAGATACTTTTTAATCAGGTGCTAACGGTAATGTCCCGTCGATTTTATGCAGCGTTTTAGTTAGTGCAATGGAGAAATTTTTTTCAAAAAAATGAGCATGCCAAAGTTCGTTAGATTCTAAGGAGATAGTTGCAATTGATAAAAGAAGTCGCATAGACGAGTTCAAAATTAAAGATTTACCTTCAGACCCGGGCTTAAAACTTCCTATCAACTCCTACGGTGCAAATATTCAAGAGTCTATACGAAGATATTATTTGCAAAAGGGTCCTTGTCAACCTCATCTAGAAAGTTTTCCCCAAATAGAAATCGGAAACAAAGCTCGACGCTTTAATAAGAATTGGTTTAACGAGTTTAAGGGATGGTTAGAATACAACAAAGAAAAAGATGCAGCATTTTGCCTTTACTGTTATATTTTTTCTCAAAAGGGTTGTGACCCTACTTTTACCACGAGAGGCTTCAGAAATTGGAAAGATAAATCAGTATTGGACAGACATATCGGAAGTCACACTACTCCACACAATGCTTATAGAAAACTATGCGAGTCTTTGATGAATCAAAAACAAGGTATTCAAATTGCTTTTGCAAGACAAGATGAACAACAAAGTTTGGATTATCTCTCTCGTTTATATGCTTCAATCGATTGTGTTAGATTTCTTTTACGACAAGGATTGTCCTTTTGTGGTCATGATGAGACTAAAGAGTCTACCAACAGAGGAAATTTTCTTGAGCTTTTGGAGTTTCTTGCATCACATAATAATGACATCAACTCAGTTGTGTTACAAAATGCTCCTCAAAACTGTCAACTTACATCGCCTAAGATTCAAAAAGAAATAGTATCAGCAATTGCAATAGAGACAACGAATAAAATTGTTCAAGAAATTGGAGAAGACTGTTATACAATTTTAGTGGATGAATCACGTGATATATCTACAAAAGAGCAGATGTCTATTGTTTTACGATATATTAGTTCCAATGGCACGATCACAGAACGTTTTCTTGGGTTTGTTTATGTAGCAGATACTTCTGCGTTATTCCTTAAAGTAGCTATAAATCATTTATTTATGAGATATGGTCTTAGTATTTCTAAATTACGTGGGCAGGGATATGATGGTGCTAGCAATATGAAAGGAGAGTTCAGGGGGTTAAAAGCTTTAATTTTAAATGAGAACAGTTGTGCTTTCTATGTTCACTGTTTTGCACATCAACTGCAATTGGTACTGTTAGGTGTTGCAGAAAAAAATTCTGATATTGCTGAGCTTTTCACACTTATTAACACAGTAATGAATGTTGTTGGTGGCTCTTGCAAACGTCGTGATTATCTTAGAGCCTTGGAAGTTGATCGAGTTGCTACAGAGCTTGGATGTGGGGACTTGAAAAGTGGTTGAATCAACCTTTAGAGCTCAAACGCGCTGGTGACACGAGGTGGGGGTCGCATTATGGCACAGTTTTAAATTTTATTCGGATGATCTCTTCTATTGTTGATGTGCTGGAGATTATCATAGTTGATGAGACAGATGGAAACCAAAGAGGAATGACAAGCGCACTTGTTCAAGTTATCTTGACTTTCAAATTTGCATTTGTTATTCATTTGATGAAAAATATTTTGTCAAAAACAAATGAAATATCCCAAGCATTGCAGAGGAAAGATCAAGATATTGTAAATGCTATGCATTTCGTAAAATTATCAAAACTATTATTATTGAAGATGAGAAATGATGAAGCCGAGTGGGAAATATTTATGACCGAAGTTTCAACTTTCTGTAGAAAACATGACATAGAAGTTGTTAATATGGAAGAGAAGTTTGTTCAGCAAGTTAGATCAAGACGCAATGCACGTGAGATTACAAATAAACATTATTTCAGAATTGAAATTTTTAATGCAGTGCTTGATTGTATGCTAAATGAGTTAAATGATCGCTTTGATGAAATAAACACATAATTACTCTTATGTGTTGCTTGTCTAGACCCAAAGGATCATTTTAGTTCTTATGATAAACAAAAATTACTTCATCTTGCTGCATTATATCCGTATGATTTTACGCCACTAGAGCTGCAGTTACTTGAAGGACAACTTGACATATATATTTTTGATATGCGCTCTACATCAACGGACACATTTTCTGATGTTAAAGGAATTAGTGATCTTCTGAAAAAATGGTTGAATTAAAAAAAGATAATCACTATCAGTTAGTTTTTAGATTGTTGAAGTTGGCTTGCCTCTTACCAGTTGCTACAGCTACTGTTGAAAGAATGTTTTCTGCAATGAAGATAATAAAGAATCGGCTGCGAAATAGAATGGAGGATGAATGGATGAATGATTGCTTGGTTGCTTGGTTGCTTACATTGAAAAAGAAGTTGTCGATACTATTATAACAGAAACTATTATTTCACGTTTTCAGAGCATGTGTCAACGGAAAGTATCTTGTTGAATAGTAAGTTTTTCAGATCTAAACCTTTCTTTTGTAATATTGTGTTCAATTTTTAATTGTAATATTGTGTTCAATATTTTCCTTACAAAAATATCTTTGCAAAAAAAAAAATTCGGGGGCGCTCCCCCCGAACCCCCGCTCATGGTGCGCTGCCCCCCGACATTTGGACGGTACTTAGATTGTGCTCATGCGGCTTCAAAATCCTAGTTCCGCCACTGATAGTAAGTAAAGCACTTGAAATGGGCGAAGGTTTGCAAATGACAATTTGGTGTGTACATAGTGAGATTAATTAGGATGCACATAACGATATTGGGTTATGCACAGTCATTGACTGTCCATAGCCATTTTTGGTATATCCATAACACCGCTCTTATTTTACGAGGCTATATATATAATTAGAGAGGGAGAAGGCATGGCCAGCGGACACTTTTAGTAGAGTCTATTCCAGAATAAACGCGCAGGCCATGCGCCCAAACAATATATAAGTTCCATCTATCAACTGCATATCTAAACAAAATGCGAAATATTACAATTTTGAATTAAAAAACAGACTCAATACAAGAAATATGACTAATAATATAATAAAGTACATCAATTTTATAATGTAAACTAAATGTGAATCATTAATATTTTGATTAAAATCACATTAAATATAGAAACATGTCTAAAATATAAGTAATCAGGTGGGGTGGCATGAGAACATGTGGGTAGAGAAGAAATTATGTATCATGGTGCAGATCAACGTACGTACCAGGTAATAATAATGCAAAGACTTTCATTATGTATTTAATTATTTTCCTTAAAGAGTTTAGGATGTATGCACTCTCAACAGATTCACTATAAAGTCAAAGTCATTCAAAAATGTAAACCTACCTAGTGATGTAGTCAGAGCAGATGCCATTTACTTTGATATATATATATATATATATATATATATATATATATATATATATATATATATATATATATATATATATATATATATGACTATATGAGTAAAAAGTAAAAGCTTTCTCCTACCCAGCAGAGAAGTCTTCTCTCTCTCTCTCTGTTGTTATTTTAACATTATAGTATATATATATTTTACTGAGCTAACTCTGAATTCCTAGTACGCTGCTGCAGCTGCATGCATGACTAGGTTCTATCATCTATGACAGTCCTAGCTCAGATTTAGCCTTCTGCTCGCCCCCAGTAAATGCAAACAAGTGGGGGGCGAGAAAGAGAGAGAGAAGGCTAGCTTCCATGGCGGTACTCTAGCTTCAGGTTTAGCCCACTGCAAGCCCTAATAGAAGAAGGAAAGCTGCAAAAGAGAGAGACGATATGCTACGTAGACGTAGGCACGTGACTCGTTTTAGTAGCCAAGCTGGCAACTCCCATGGAGGCCAACGTAAAACTAATTCGCACCACCCAAGCCCTAACGAACAATAAGGTGTAACGAAGGCTTCGTTCGGTTAGGCGTTTGGAGGCTACGTTTGGAACAAATGCTGTTGGACGGCGGGTAAACAAACAGACCGCAGGCGGCGTTTGCTCCTGTAGCAAGGAGGAAAAGCCCTCAAACGCCACTTTTCCAGCTTCGCCTCCCTCCGGTTCCAAAACTCCCTTCTCAGACGCAGGGTAAGATTTGTCTATATTTAATCCTTATGATGGGACCGCTCTCCGGACACTCATTGTGCAGGGATACTTATATAATAACACTCATTGTGCTAACTCATCAAAGTCTAGTACTCATGGAATGTTGGCCCGCTTCAAATAAACTCTCCATCATCAAGCCATTTTTTTCCGCAGAAGCATAGCGTAAATGTGCATCAGGGTTTTATATAACCGCAACATGCATTAAACCTACCATCGCGGTTCTAAAAATCACCACACTTTTGTTTGACATTTTTATGACCCCTATAGTAAAACACGGAAATTCCAAAATTCTTGATTGTCGGGCTTTTTCTGGCAGTGCCCATGATATTAAAAGATCTTATGTATTCACAATACAAGCATAAATATATACTTATATAATAACACGAGTCAGGATATAGAAGGCCTTACAAACTTCTATCTTGATCTGCACCATCAAGTGAACCGATGGAGTGGCAAGCACTATGCTTGGTCCACGAATCAATACCATTATAGCTAGCCTTATAGTAACAGCATTGTATTATTGATATGATTAGCAATTGTATCACATATTCAGGGGCGGATCTAAGTATAGTCCAGGGTGGGCAGCTGCCCACCCTGAATTTTGCGAAATGTTCCATAGATTATGGGTTCTTAGAAAGCATAGACTGCGGTTCTTATAAATAACCGCAGTCTATGCATATATATATATGTAGACGGACAAGTGAATTTAGGGGTCAAGATGGTCTCAAAATAAAAAGTGATCAACATGAAAGTTGTAGATCTCGGCGAGACGAACAACTTTCATGTTGATCACTTTTTGATTTGAAGCCATCTTGGAGCTCGATTTGGGCCCCGAAATCGGGGGAGGCGGAACGTTTTACTGTAGCAGTTCCGCCGCACCCGATTTCGGGGCCCAAATCGAGGTCCAAATCGGCTCTAAATCAAAAAGTGATCAACATGAAAGTTGTTCGTCTCACCTAGATCTACAACTTTCATGTTGATCACTTTTCGTTTTGAGACCATCTTGACCCCCAAATTTACTTGCCCGTACGCCCGTACGTGAAAGTTGTCCGCAGAGTATACGAAGAATAGACTGCGGTTCTTAGAAAGAACCGCAGTCTATGGACTATGAATATATATATATATATTCATATATATATATATATATATATATATATATATATATATATATATATATATATATATATATATATATTAATATATGTATAACATAGACTGCGGTTCTTAGAAAGAACCGCAGTCTATGCATATATATATATATAGATATATATGTATAGACGGATAGGTGAATTTTGGGGTCAAGATGGTCTCAAAATAAAAAAGTGATCAACATGAAAGTTGTAGATCTCGGCGAGACGAACAACTTTCATGATGATCACTTTTTGATTTGAAGCCGTCTTGGAGCTCGATTTGGGCCCCGAAATCGGGGGAGGCGGAACGGTTTACTGTAGCAGTTCCGCCGCCCCCGATTTCAGGGCCCAAATCGAGGTCCAAATCGGCTCTAAATCAAAAAGTGATCAACATGAAAGTTGTTCGTCTCGCCTAGATCTACAACTTTCATGTTGATCACTTTTCATTTTGAGGTCATCTTGACCCCCAAATTCACTTGCCCGTACCTAAAAATTGCCCGCAGAGTATACGAAGCATAGACTGCGGTTCTTAGAAAGAACCGCAGTCTATGGACTATGATATATATATATATATATATATATATATATATATATATATATATATATATATATATATATATATATATATATAATAACATAGACTGCGGTTCTTAGAAAAAACCGTAGTCTATGTTTTATATATATTAATAAATAAATATACGGGCATGGTTAAAATGCGGGCGAGCGGTCCAGATCTTTCTGCAGGAGAAATTTCTTTGATTGTTGTGCGACGACCATAATCTCTTGGTTTTGGTAACGACGTTCCTCCACTTTCATCTTGTGCAATTTGTCTATGTTTTTGTTGATTTTGTGGCGTTAATTTTTTGCTTTAAAAAAATACGCTCGAGAAGGCTTGGTGAACCTCGTTGTTCTTTGTTGGGAGAGACCACCCCCTTGCGAAATGTTTGTTTTGGGTGGTTCTCTTTTGGTACAACATCACTCGTTCGGATCGTGTGGGTCCCTTTCGCTTGATCGAACATTGGTTTTATAGCCCTTGGGAGATCTAAAGAGGCATAGCGAACCTTCGTTTGGGCAAGTGTTTCTGTCTTGCCCATCATTTTCGTTGTGTAGACGTTTGAGCTAATTGTTACGTGCTATGGTCATTGTATAGGGAATCCGATCACAACGAGCACACTGAAAGGGGTTTTTTAATTACAAAGATGGATAAGTATTTTAAGAAACTTCCAATTTCTGAATCAGCTCTTAAGAAAAAACGAATTTGTCAAGATTATTTGGAATCAAATTCAAAGAGCGGTCTGATTGAAACTAATCTGGACAACATAATAGCTGATCCAGGGTTACGAGTTAGATTATCAGATTATAATGTTAATGATAGAGATGAAATTAAAAGAAAATATCTATTGAAAGGGCCATGTCAACCACGACATCATCAATTTCCACAGACAATGTTTGGGAATACAGCTAGAAGATTCAATTATGCATGGTTTGAGCAATTTCCTTCTTGGTTGGAATATAGCATAGCAAAAGACGCGGCATTTTGTATATTTTGTTATCTTTTTAAGCCTGAAATGGGACAACAATCAGGGGGAGATTCATTTACTGTGGACGGCTTTAGAAATTGGAAAGATGGTTTAAGTAGACTTCGAGAACATGTTGGGGGTCCCAATAGTATTCACAATCAGGCTGCAGTGATGTGCACTAACTTAATGAAATCAGGTCAGCATATTGAGGTCCAGTTTCTTAAACAATCGGATCTCGCTAGACAAGAGCATAAAACACGTCTAACTGCATCAGTTGATTGCATTTGATTTTTAATACTACAGTGCTTAGCATTACGTGGTAATGATGAATCAGATTCTTCAACAAATCGAGGAAATTTTCTCGAGCTTTTAAGATTTCTTGGAGATCATAATGAAGAGGTGAAAAAAGTGATTTTGCATAACGCGCCAGAAAATAACAAGTTAACTGCTCCGGAAATTCAAAAAGATATTATCAATGCAATGGCAGTTGAGACAATAAATTGTATTAAAATGGATATTGGAGATGCTTTTTTTCTATACTGATAGATGAGTCACGAGATATATCTACTAAAGAGCAAATGGCTATTGCTTTGCGCTATGTTAACAGTGAAGGGCAGGTAATTGAACGATTTCTTGGAATTATGCATGTAATGGATACATCAGCTCATTCTCTTAAAGCAGCATTAGAAGAATTCTTTTTATATCATGGATTCAGCATTTCAAAATTACGAGGACAAGGATATGATGGTGCCAGTAATATGCGAGGGGAGTTTAATGGACTTAAAGCTCTAATTATGAAAGAAAACCCCTCTGCATTTTATGTTCATTGTTTTGCACATCAACTTCAATTATCGTTAGTAGCAGTTGCAAAAAATCATGTTCAAGTTGCTTGGCTTTTTGAATTGGCTGTCACTTTGACCAATATAATCAATGTCTCATGTAAGCGTCAAGAACTTTTACGCGAGTCTCAATTTGTTAAGATTGTTGAAGGTTTGCAAAAAGGTGAACTTTTAAGCGGTACTGGTTTAAACCAAGAAAGGGCTTTAAAAAGATCAGGTGATACTAGGTGGGGATCACATTATGGTTCATTGCTTAACATAATTGTGATGTTTTCCTCCATTATCGATGTTCTCGAGATTGTTGAAAAAGATCCACATTCAAGTTCTGATCATAAAGCAACGACATTTTCATTATTAGATTCACTGCAATCATTTGATTTCATAATTGCTTTATTTTTGATGAGAGATATAATGGGAATAACAAATAGTCTATCACAGGCATTGCAACGTAAAGACCAAGATATTTGTAATGTCATGCATTTAGTGCAAATTTCTAAACAAAGGTTGCAGGATAAACAAGATAAAGGTTGGATAGAATTATTTGATGAAGTTACTTTATTCTGTAATAATTACAAAATTAGTATTCCAGATATGAATACTTTATATGTTGCAAGAGGCCGATCAAGAAGAAGGGTTCAAGAAATGACAAATTTACATCATTATCGAGTTGAGATATTTTATAATGTGATAGATATGCAGCTTCAAGAATTGAATACCTGATTTACGGAGAGAAATACAGAACTACTTCTTTGTGTTGCATGTTTGAGTCCAAATAATTCATTTTCTGCATTTGATAAGCAAAAATTAAGACGACTTGCTGAGTTTTATCCATCAGAATTTTCAAATTTAGATATTATGGAACTGAATTGTCAGTTGGAAACTTATGTTTATGATGTTCGGGCTGATAGTGATTTTGCACAAGTAAATAGAATTGTGATCTTGCAGTAAAGATGGTTGAGAAAAAGAAGGATATTTTATATCCCTTGCTTTATTTGCTCCTGAAATTATCATTGGTTTTACCAGTTGCAACAGCTACAGTTGAGAGGGCATTTTCTGCAATGAATATCGTGAAAAACCGTCTGCGTAATCGGATGGGAGACTCAATGATGAATGATTGCTTGGTTACATATATTGAAAGAGATATATTCAAAAGTATTGATAATGAGACTATCATCAAACGCTTTCAAAATATGAAAAGTCGACGTGGTCAACTATGAAAGGTAATGTTATGTGTTTTTAATTTTAATTTAGTTGAAATATTCTTAAATATTCATACGTTATTTTTCTTGTATTAATACAGTTATTTGAATAATTTAAGTTAATTTTTTTAACTACATTATGAAATGAGTCTGCCCACCCTGACATTATTTTCTGGCTCCGTCACTGCACATATTTATAATCTATCTTATATTATGCAGATTTGTGTTAGAACTATATCTTTACAATATTAAAAAGGAAAAGTTGTCTTTGGTGAAACATTCAAAATGGACACGTATGTCCATATTTTTATAATTAAATGATTTAACATATATTATAATCTATTACAAATTAAAAAATTAAAATACAATGCCCATTCATGTAATTATACTATCTCATAAATTAAAAGTAACGATGAAAATCCATTAAATCTGTTAGAAAATATGAAGGAAAATTGTGTAAAATCTCAAAGTGTGGCCCAATTATAAGCCTACTTAACTCTCTTGTTTAGTCCCACATCTCAAGATTGGGAATCTTTCTCTCTCCCTATATATATGTACTCATTCTTGTAATTAATACAATTTTTGGAGAGTACAAGTTTTTTTTCTTCCCGAAGGTGTGCCTTTCTATATCGTATCAGAGCATTGGTCTCCTATTCTCTCACACGCGGTTTCTAGGCGGTTAACCCTTTTATAACCGCTCGTCTCTCGCCTCCACGGTCTCCTTTCTTCTACATGCTGCCTTTCTTCTCTCTCGTGGTCTCCACTTCTCCTCCATCTTTTTGGTTTTTTATAGCCTTCTACCTTCTGACCAGTGCCCCCCCCCCCCACCCTGTCTTCTCACAGCGTGACTCTAACCGCAACTTTTGTGGTTTGTCCCTTCTTGATGCTCTTGCGTATTGTGGTATGTCCTCCTAGCCGTTGTGCCACTGCCCGTTGTGCCTCTATCTGCAGCTCTGCTAGTCACAGCTGTGTTCTCGTCTTACCGCTGCGAGAAGCCTCCTGCGATCTCCTCTAGTCGTTGTGCATTCAACCCTCTGTGGTCTCTTCTAAACGACGCGAGCCCTGCCTTCTGCGACCTCGTCTTGTCACTGCGACTTCTGCCTTCTGCGGTCTCTTCTAGCCTCCGCAAGAAGAGTTCTACCTTTTGCGGTCTCTTCTGCAATCGTCTAGCTGATGCCTTCTGCGAACGCTACTAGTCGCAGCTGTCTCCTTTGCCCGCTTCCTCTTGCCGCAACTCTGCTTGTTGCATGCTACCCTAGTTGCATCCCTCTAGCCGCAGCGAGCTCCTATAGCAGCCTGTCTTAACTACTCAGTCCGCGCCCTCCTTCCTTACATGGATTTCAATGTCGCTTCCACTCTTTCGGCTCGTGTTGCTGCACTCATGCATGAACTTCATGATGAACTATGGATTACCACCATCTCCCTCAGCGGGAAGCGGAATTTTGTGGAATGTGTGCACTCAATTCGCCGTGTATTGTAGACGAAAGGTCTTCTTCATCATCTAACATGTATTACTCCTACTGAACACACTGATGAGTGGCTCCGTGATGACGGTCGGGTCCAATCACGACTTCTCAACTCAATGGACACTGAGCAATACAGGATGGTCATGTATCATGAAATGGCTAAGACAATGTGGGAGAAGCTCCACTCCCTCTATTCTGGCCACAACAGTCTTCAGCACTTGTTCGACATCATCTCTGATCGTCAAACCCTTGATCCCGGGGCACCAGGTGATATGACCTCATTTGTTGCCAAGGCCAAGACCCATGCTGAGGTCTGGATTCAACATCAGCACCCTACCACAGATTTGGTCACCCAGTGGGCCCAGAAAGAAACGGTCGGGATTGTCATGATGATGGCCCATGTTCCTTCTCATCTGCACAGCGTTCGGGCTCAGATTTTCTCTTCCTCTATAACTCCCTCTTTGTCATATGTTTGTTCTACGCTTCTAAAGGTTACCCCGCCGCCGGATGCTCCTGTGCATCTCTCTCCGACTCTTCTACTGCTGCCTACACTAGTTCCTTTTGCTCGTGGTTCCTCAGACCGTGGGGGTCGCAACACGCCTCGGGGACGAGGACGTGTTGGATGATATTCTTTTAAATGCATTTATTGCGGTCAGAATGGTCGCCTAGAGGCCACCTGCTATTGCAAACATGCTCTGCCTCCACATCTTGCTACATCTACTACAGCTGTGTGCGTAGATCATTGATGTCATTACGAATACAAGTGGAGGAGGACTCGAGACCACCTCAATACTTGTTGTCTGCACATCCCAAGTTCATCACCATGGCCAATGGTGATACCACCCTAGTGTCTGGCGCTGCAGATATGCATCTCACACCCACTCTATCTCTGTCTTTGGTTCTTCATGTTCCGGGATCACCATTTAACCTGTTATTTGTTAGCCGGCTTACTCAGGACCTTAATTGTTGTGTTACATTCTCACCTTCTACCTTTATTGTGCAGGATCGGCAAACACAGAATATCATTGGTAAAGGGTGGATGTCTAATGAGCTCTACCTCCCGGATGTTCCCCCTTCTGCTCTCTTCGTCGTCTCCTTTGTCGATTGGCATCGTCGCCTTGGGCATGCACCTTTCCAAATTCTCAAAAAAGCTCTTTTGTATGTCTCTCTGCATGAGTTTACTTGTGAATCATGTATCTTTGGAAAACAGCATCGTACTTCCTTTAGTACTGCTTGTACTCAGAGTGATACTCATCCATCTTTAGTGCATTCTGATGTTTGGAGATCCTATAAAATTGCTATTATGTTTTGTTATCGTTATTTTGTTATGTTTATTGACGATTACTCTCGATTAACCTGATTATATTTACTTCGTGGTCGTGCTGAACTTACTAACACATTTCGTGCTTTTATTACCGAAACTCGTACTTAGTTCTCCTCTCCCTTAAAAATCATTTGCACTAATAACGCTCGCAAATACGCTAGCCGAACATTCTCTAATCTATGTACTGAGTTTGGCATTATCCATCAAACATCGTGTGTGCGTGTGTGCGAGCGTGCGTAAGTACAATTGATATCATGTTTAATTAAGTGGAATAGTTTAACCCGAATTGAACCGACTAATTAGAGATGTAGTGACATCAAACACTCAGTTAATTAAGGTAGTGACATCATGTTTAATTAAGTGGATTTCAATGTCGCTTCCACTCAGTTATTTGAAAACGAAAAACTTCTCAACTACATTATGTATCAAATACTCAGTTAATTAATTTATTTATTTTAGGTGGAGTCGAAGATCACACCATAGGACGTAGTGACATCAATGATTTCAAGTATATTAGTGATGGTGAACGGGATGATGATGACAATGCAAGCGGTGATGATGAAGAAGATGCGATAATCGGTGATGAGTGATGACATGATCGATGTACTGGTTAATGATTTGTACTTATGGTTTTATGTTGTTCAAAATAATTGATTTGTTATAGACATTAGTTTTAAATTTTCCATTTGATGTGTTGTTATGCACTTATGCTTAAATTGTTTTTCATTTGTGATAATGATCATATTATTGCTTTGTTATTTTGAGCCAATTTAGGTAGCATACAACAACAACACTCAAGCCTTTATCACGCTAGTGAGGTCGGCTATATGGATCCTTTATCGCTATTGTGCCCTATCTTTTGTCAATTTAGGTAGCATATGCATGTAAAATTATAACATTATTTAAACATGCAGCTCAAACCTCAAGTTGACAAGTTCAAGCTTATTGAGCTTTCAAGGAGATCCGAATCAAAATTCTTAACAATAAGAATTAAACTCAAGTGAATAATTTTCATTTCCTTTGAGCATTTGATCAAATTGCCACATTCAACATTTGAAAATGATTAATTTTATAGTTTTTTTGTATTGATTGTTTGTATAATTGGATGATACCAAAATTAATTTCATATTTTAAATCTTACTTTAAGAATGTAATATGATCTTACGATTCTCGATCCAATCCGATCCAACACGCAAAACGATCTGTCCTAAGATCTCGATCTTGACAACCTTGATAGTCTCAATCCAATTCGTTGCCAATTAATGGGTTTCAAACCATAGTCTAAATCTTAATTACTCAATCTAAAATATATCATTCGTCAACTAATTCCTACTCGTCGTGTTGATTTGTTTGGCCGACTCATTGCGATGTTGTTCTCGACAATAAATTTGTAGATTACTATCGAACCCTTTATTATCTTCTCAATTCGCACAAACTGTTAGCAGTGGTCTAAGTTTGTAGGCTCGCGACTTCTAACTATCTCCCAATGTCTGCCTCCAACCTCTATTCCCTGCATTTGATGACCTTCTAATTGGGTCTACCTCATTAGCATAGAATCTTCACCCAAATTCAATCCCCCAACGATTGTCTGCTCAATTTTATCGGGCGAATATGACAGCCCGACCTATGGCAAGACCGCTTAACCCATGTCGTGGGAATCGAAGCAGTGGCCTTGAAGTACTTTAATGCTCATGTTTGGTGTTTAGGAATCTGTGGAGAGAAATTTGGGGGAATAGAGTCAAAAAATATTGTTTGTTTGATGGGGGGATGTATGATTTTGATGAAAACAAACTGTGTGATTGATGGAAAAATTGAGATTTTACTCTCAAATAATATCATCTATTTTTTCAAGACAATATTTTTATAAGCAAACAACAACACTCAAGCCTTTATCCCACTATAGTGGGGTCGGCTATATGGATCCATTGTCGCCATTGTGCTCTATCTTTTGCCATAATCTCACTAATGCCTAAGTACATCATGTATCTCCTTATAGTTTCATTTCAAGTCTTTAATGGTCTACCCCTCCCTCGTTTAACATGTCTAGTGACTAGACTCTCACAACGCCTAACAGGTGCCTCTAATGGTCTCCTTTGTACGTGTCCAAGCCATCTTAGTCGAGCTTCTCGCATCTTCTCTGCAATTGGTGCTACTCCTATCTTATCCATGATACATTCATTCCTAATTTTATCCAGTCTCGTGTGTCCGCACATCCACCTAAGCATTCTCAAATATCATATTTTATAAGCAAGTAAAAGGAAAAAAATAGAAATGATTTCAAATATCAAATTTTTGATCGACAGTTCAATCATATATGCCTACATGAAGGTGACATGAACCAAACTTTGTGCGATGAGTTTCTCCATCTCTGGGACGATTAATGGGCGAAAAATAAAGTATGTCACAAAATGAATGTGAGACAAATGTTTCTTTCACTGAAATATACAATATTATAGCATTTAAATAGCGAATTATAGCACAATTAAAATGAAATAGAATTATCAAAATCAGCATGCAGCAGCAATTGAGGCCCAATACCGAATGTACAGGACTCAAAAACATAGAAAATATGGAAGCAGGAGGAAAAAAGAGGAGGCCAAAATATCTAAATAGACGTTTCTTTTTTTACATAACAAATAATCTCAGATATCTAGTATTTATAGGGGATTTAGACCGCAAAATACCGGGCGGGAATAAGCAGCAAATTTGGCGGCACAGGGAGGAAGCACGTCGGATGCAGCCAGTATCAAGGACGTCACCGGTGAATACAAGATGCACATGGATGACCCAATTTGTATGTTGCTGATCCAATTTTTGAGATGACAGAGAATGATCATAATAGAATGAGAATTTATGTGAAATAGATGTGAGGATTATTGCTCTTTAATCTAGGTCTTGTTTTGTATCTTTTATTTTTAATCTTTATTTTCTGTGGACCCCACTCCCGGTCAGGGTATATTAGTTTAAGCTGTGAGACGGGGAGAGTGCTGAAATCATTGTTGAATTCGAACCCAAATATTCGGTCTAGTTGCGCCGTCATCTTCTTGATCTTTCCTGTTCCTCGTCTTTCTCGCTTGTTGCAGGTGAAGTTGATCCCGTCAATCGTCACCTGCAATGCTGAAACAATAGTTTTGATTCTTTAACATTTGGTATCAGAGGGAAAGGCTAGTTGCCATCAGGAGATCAAGTGTAGTATGTGAGTTAGTGACTAGAATCATTTGCGAAAGACATGGAAGACAAGTCGAAAGTCCAACTCCAGGTAGAAAATCAGAAAAGAGATGCTAAAGCAATCCTCTGTATCCAACAAGGAGTCGGACTCACGATCCTTCCACTTATTATTGATGCTGAAAAGACACGAGGCGCGAAAGATTTTGAAAATAGAGTTTAGAGGAAATGAAAGAGTTATTTCAATAAGACTGACTCTTCTGTGGAGAGATTTTGACAATCTTACTATGTTGGAAGGTGAGTCTATTCAAAGTTTTTTCTCCAAAACGCCAGCCAGTCAACCAAATTCGAATCTACGGGGATTAGCTCCCGGAGAAATGTATTGTCTCAAAAATATTAAGAAACTTGATGGCAAGATTTGAGCACGTTGTAGCTGCAATTGAAGAAGCAAGAGACATAACAAAATTGTCGACCTCTGAGATTATGAGCTCTCTCCTTGGTCATGAAGCGAGAATGAAGAAAAAGGACACCTAGTTAGAACAGGTATTCCAAAACAAAGCCACAATAGGTCCCAGCAAAAGCCCGTCGTTTGCTGCAAATTGGCAAACAAACAACTCGCATGTTAAGGAATTGGATACTAGAGGAAATCAGATAGATGTCCCCTACTGTAAGCTGTGTAGTAAAAATAATCACCACACAAAAGATTGTCTATCAAAATGCAAAAGAAATAACCATCTTCAAAAGAATTGTTGGTACCGTGAAAATAAATCAAAAGAAGAGGTCAATTTTACCTGTAACTCTAAGTCACTATTAGATTCTTCCCTAACCACTGATGTATCACCCACAGAAGTTTGGTTTACTGGCAATGGATGCTCCAACCATATGTCAAACCACAGAGATTCTTTTGTCCAAATTAATGAAGAGGATCGGTCAGAAGTCATAATGGGAGATGGGAATACAGTTAAGATAGAGGGAAGAGGAACTGTGGCCGTCGAGTTACAGAATGGAGTTGTTAGATATATTCATGAAGTGCAGTATGTGCCGGCCTTGTCTCAGAATTTGCTCAGTGTGGGACAACTTCTGAAAAAGAAGTACAAGCTTACATTTGATGAAGAAGAATGTACCATTCTGAACAAACAGTCTCAAGAAGTTGTTGCAGTATTAAAGATGTCGGAAAATAAAATATTTCTTGTGACTATGCCCCTCAAACTGCCGGGAGACTCATGTTATGTCAGCACTGTTTTGAATCAAGAGGAATCGACACTGTGGCACATCAGATGTGGGCATCTCAACTATAAAGATCTAAACAAGTTGCCAGTTTTGGCAAATGGCATACATGGGGCAGTGAACACTCAAGGTGTATGTGAAATATGTGTTTCGAATAAGATACACAAAGCCCCTTTTCCTCATCATGACAATTGGAGAGCCTCTTCCTCTTGAATTGATACAGGTTGACATTTGGGGGCCTACATCTGTTCCTACATGGTCGGACAACAGATACTACCTTCTCTTGGAGTCTTGGTAGACGACTGTAATCGTTGGATGTGGATATATTTCCTGAAGCAGAAATCTGAAGCTTTTAGTAAATTCACAGAATTTAAGCAAATGGTTGAGAAGGAGACAGGGCATCCAATAAAATGTCTTAGAACCGATAGAGGTGGTGAATTTCTAAGCACAGAATTCATTTCTTTTCTAGTAGCCAATGGAATTAACTGCCAACTCACAGTTCCTTACAGTCCACAGCAGAATGGGATGGTGGAGAGGAGAAATAGAACTGTGGTTGAGATGGGGAGAAGTTTACTACGACAGAAAGGCATGCCTAAAGAGTTCTGGGGGGAGGCAATGCATACGGCAGTCCACATACTGAATAGAGCACCCACTACAGCCTTGTCCAACTGCACACCTTATGAGCCGTGGTATGGTAGGAAGCCTTCCATCCATCACATCAAAGTTTAGGGATCCACTGCGTATGCCCTGATCACCAAGGATCACAGAGACAAACTGGAAGAAAAGGAGAAAAATGTATAATGGTAGGATATAGTCATGAATCCAAAGGGTATAGGTTGTACAATCTGATGACAAAAGGACTCATCATTAGTAGGAACACTATATTTGATGAAGCTGGAAGCTGGTCTTGGGATACACCGGTGGATCAAAGCCATTATCTCACTGAATTTCTGGAGGATGTTGCAGACACACCACTGAGTGATGAAACTGAACAGCTGCCCATTCCAGAAGGCATCATTGAGCCAACTTCCCGTCAGGTATGACTCATTAGCAGATATATACGGCTCGTGCAATGTTGCCCTTGTGTGTAAAGAACCAAGATCCTACACTGAAGCCGCGGAACATTGTGAATGCGTGGAAGCAATGAATGTAGAAATGAATATGATTCAGAAGAACAACACCTGAGAGCTTGTAGACAAACCAGCTCACCAAGACATCATCGGGTTGAAGTGGGTCTTAAAAATAAAGTTAGATGAGAATGGAGAAATTCAAAAACACAAAGCACATTTGGTTGTCAAAGGGTATTCTCAGATTTATTGAGACTTTTGCACCGGTGGAACGAATGGAAACGCACAGGACCCTCCTAGCTTTGGGATCCCAGCGTGGTCTGCCAATTCATCAGCTATATGTTAAATCTGCTTTTTTGAATGGAGAGATAGAAGAAGAGATTTTTGTGAAGCATCCTGAAGGATTTGTTGCTAGAGGTGAAGAAGAAAAAGTATACAAACTGAAAAAGCCCTATATGGACTTCGTCAAGCTCCACGGCCATGGAATGCACGCATTGATGAATTTCTGCACTGCCAGGAATACAAGAGAAGTCCTTATGAAGCTTCTTTGTATTATAAACATTACCCTGAAGAACATTTTATTATAACCTGCATCTATGTAGATGACCTACTTGTCATCGGGTCCAAACCATCTTTGATTGAGGACTTCAAAGACAGTATGAAAAACGAATTTGACATGAGTGACTTAGGTGTCATGAAGCATTTTCTGGGATTGCAGATACATCAAAGCTCAAATGGGATTTTTGTGCATCAGCAAAAATATATTAGTGAATTGCTGCATAAATTTAGAATGCGAGATTGCAAACCTACAGCAACTCCTTTGGCCATAGGAGAGAAACTAGTTAAAAACGATGGAGCATATACTACGATACCTGCAAGGAACCTCAGACTCTGGGCTATGGTATTGAAGAAAAGAGACAGGATTTGGAAAGCTTATCGGGTATTCTGATAGTGATTGGGCCGGGTGCGGTGATGACAGAAAAAGCACCAGTAGGTATGTATTTCAGATTGGGGGAAACACCATTTCCTGGGGTTCTAGGAAGCAAAAGAGCATCGCAATGTCATCGGCGGAAGCCGAGTATATGGCTATTGGTGAGGTTGCAAAGGAGGGACTTTGGCTTAGCCGACTGATGAAAGAGTTAAAGATAGAAGAGAAGAGGCCCGTGACATTGATGATCGACAGCACTTCTGCTATATCTATAAGCAAGAACCCAGTTTTCCACAATCGCACAAAGCATATACAAATAAAACATCATTTTGTGAGAGAACTGGTGGAAGAAAAGGAGATTGAACTTGTGTATTACAGCACCACCGACCAGCTCGCCGACCGGATGACAAAAATCCCTCTCCGCCGAGAAATTTAACACATTCTGCCGTGAGCCCGGAATCAGGAGCATGAACGAAGACCTAGATTACGGGAGGGATTGTGAGGATTATTGCTCTTTAATCTAGGTCCTGTTCTATATCTTTTATTTCTAATCTTTATTTTATGTGGACCCCACTCCTGGTCAGGGTATATTAGTTTAAGTTGTCTGACCGGGAGAGTGTTGAAATCACTGTTGAACTCGAACCCTAATATTCGGTCTAGTTGCGGCGTCATCTTCTTGGTCTTTTCTGTTACTCTTCTCACTTGTTGCAGGTGAAGCTGATCCCATCAATCATCACCTGCAATGCTGAAGCAATAGTTTTGATTCTTTAACAATAGATTGCGCCATTTAAATGCAAGCTTCTCGCCAAATCTTTGGAAGCACTCAGTCCTCAGTGGAGTAAAAGAAAGTTGCAGTCATTGTCAGCTTGTAGTTTCATGTGATGCTGAACTTGCAAAAGATTCATTTTACAGAACTTAAAAGTGAGAAGGGGATTGTTGGGCTGATGAATATGTTGTAGGTTTCTTGTACATAATCCAAGAATGTGAGTTGGAGGAATGAACCGAATAACCCTAACGGCTAACAGCGTTTGTTTAACTGTCGGTCTGGGTATGGAAGTTGCACGCTCCGTTATAGCTAGAGAATTGACGATATTTGTAATGAGTTTCTTTTGGAGATTGCTGAGAGAGATGGGGATATGGCTTCAGATGATGCATCATGAAATTCTGTATCGTTTGAAAATGTTGGCGATGAAGATGTTGATACTATGAAATGAATTGGGGAGTGCAAAAAAGTATGCATGCTTACCGATGATGCCAGAAACTATGATTTTGCTGCAGGTGGTCAGTCCAGTAATAGCTCTGGCAGAAAGGGAAGGCCTGCCAGGCACAAAAATTCATAGTGATGTCAGCGGAGACTTGGATGTAGTGGTTGCTGTAAGCTGGTCGGGGAAGTTATGCTCACAATGTTGGTTGAAGAGACATTCTACAGAAACCTGTTTTGCAGTGCATGGAGATTCAAACAAAAGTTCTGTTCATGCTAGAGACTAGGTAGAGGAACTCGGAATGGACCCAGAGGGACTTAAGTGGAGGTAGTGCGGTAGAAATTTAAAAGTGTTTAATTTCAATAGAAATGTTGAGGCTCAGGAGAATTGAAGAAATGGTGTTGCATCCTAAATCAACGTTTCTAGAAAGAGCGTATGCAAGGGATTAGCTTTACTTCAATTATGGGGGATACAGTAATTAAACTCGAGAAGTTTCAGTTGAAAATAATAACCTTATTGTTTTATTAGGAATAATATCAAGGCGATTTATAGCCTACAAGAATAAGCATAATTATATATAATATAATAACACACTTTCTCAATTTTGGCGAAAGATATTGACTCAGCACAATTTGTCACACCCTCTAATAATATCCTCTGAGTTGAGTCTCTTGGCCGAGACGTGACTCAACTCGAGTAGCCCACAGTCCAGTTTCTCTTTTATGAAGAACCTATCGATCTCGATATGTTTAATTCTATCATGTTGGATTGAATCATTTACAATAGTGATGGTTGATTGGCTGTCACACCACAGTTTCATATTATCTCCTTGATCCAGCTCCAACTCCACCAACATCCCCTTTAGACACTGGATTTTTGTAACCCCTAATGTCATGGCTTTATACTCCGCCTCTGTTGTCGATTTGGACATCACTGACTGTTTCTTGCTCCTCCAAGAGATCAGGTAGTCTCCAACAAATATGCAATAGCCTAAAGTGAACCCCTTCCGTCATCTGCATGGCTTGCCCAATCAGAGTCACAGTAATTCTCAATCTTTACATGCACGTTCCTTCTGAACATCAGCCCATTTCCAGGGGCATTCTTCAAGTATCGAAGTACACTGCATACATATGGCCCTTCCTTGAGACATGCATGTAGCGGTTCACCACGCTTACTGCAGTAGGACATGTGTGACTCAAGTAAATCAACTTCCCAACTAGCCTCGAATACATCTCACGATCAACTGGTTCTCCGACCTCAGCACCCGATTTGCACTTCTGATCGATTGGTGTCGTAGCAGGCTTGCATCCCAACATCCTCGTCTCAGTGAGGAGATCCAAGGCATACTTCCTTTGGGAAAGAATCATTCCCTCTACCTCGCAAGCAATCACAATCCCAAGGAAGTATCTAAGAAGACTCAAATCCTTTACCTCAAATTTCTTGCCCAAAGCCCCCTTAAGGCGAACAATCTTTTGCTCATTCTCTTGTAATGATCATATTAGCCACATACACCTCAAGTATGGTGATATGGCCTTCCTTCTGCGTGAAGAACATTGTGTGATCAACATTAATCTGCTTATATCACATCCCAATCATGGCCTTCTTGAAACTGTCGAACCATGCTCGGTGAGACTGTTTTAGTTCATAGAGAGACTTCTTCAACCTACTGACTTTGTCTTCTATCTTGGTTGTGTAGATATCCATGAAGAAATACATTCTTTACATCCAGTCGGTGCAGCTGTCATCCACCATTCGACGCTGAGTCGTCGTAATCAATACAATAGGTCGGGTGCTACCCCTTTGCAACCAATCGGGCCTAATAGCGCTCGACCTGTTCATCTGGATTCTGCTTTTGTGCTTCATGGTGAAACTCATTTGCACCTGACAGCCTTTTTATCATTTGGCAGATGTGCCAGCTCCCAAGTATAGTTTTTTTCAAGGGCTCTCGTCTCCTCCTTCAATTCTACTTTCCATTTGGATCAGCTTTGGCAACCTGCCAATTGTTAGTACAATAATATTATCCAAAGACAATGAATGCTCTATGAGAAAAAAAGATAGTATCATAAGAGACAAAAGAAGCAAGGTCTCAACTGTATCTATTAGGAGGATTTCTCGCATTACTGCGATTGGTTTTCCGTAACATCACAGTTGGGGAAGGAATAGTAGAAGGAAGAAGATTGCCTGAAGGAGGTGGTGCTGTAGGTGCTCCAGCAGTAGGGACCGACGTAGCTAAGGGACTGGGCACTTTCACTGAAGGTGTGGGGACTGTCACTGAAGGTGTTGGGACTGTCACTGAAGGTGTTGGAACTATTCCTGCAATCACCTTCCCCTTCCTACTATATATAAGTAACTCCCCCCTGAGTCGCAGGTCGAACACCTCTCCTCTTCCATCTTCTCATGCTCCCCATCACTCTCTTGCTCCTCCTCCACCGACCCTCCCAGTCATACTCTCAGATTTGTCACCAAACTCTCCCTCTCTTGCCTCATACATTCGATATCTGGCAAATTTGCTATGGATGGGGCCCCCTCCTGTTTGTAGTACTGCTCCAGCCCTATGAAGTGAACGTTCATACTCATGAAGCTTCTCTTCTCCACTGGACTCTAGCACGCGTACCCCTTCTGAGTACAAGAGTAGCCTACAAAGATACACTTGATTTCCCTCACATGAAGTTTCCTAACACTCGGACTGTTGTCCTTCACAAAACACATCCAAAAACCTTCAAAGGAAGTATCCCCCCATTGTGCCCCTGCAATTTCTTGCATGGGAACTTCCACCCTAGAACCATCGATGGCATCCTGTAAATCAGTTGCGTCGCCATCAACACCGCATCATGTTGATCAGCTATGTTGCCGTCAACATTGCATATCCCTACAAACTCTGAGAAACCTTCATGTTGAGCATCATACTCTTTGTCACCTCCAGAAAGTGTCTGTTCTTCCTCTCTGTCACTTTATTTGCATGCACATATGGTCTGATGCAGTATCCCGTGGGCTGGTAGGTATTCTTCCATTGCCCTATTAGTGTACTATGTTTCATTACCCGGCCTTAGTGCCTTAGCCATTGTCGTGTGTTGTGACTAGACATGCTTAGGGAAGTCCTGAAAGCAGGTAAATACATCACTCTTATTCTTCATCAGATATAACCAAGTAACACAAGATGCACAATCAATAAAAATAACAAAATACTTATAATCATTCAAAAAACTTACGACATAAAGCCCTCATACATCAAAATGTACTACATCAAATAGAGAAGAGTTCATCCGACCCATACTAACATAAGAGCTCCTAGTAAGCTTGCATAAGTCACAAGCATTACAAACTAGTTTGTTTTAATTTGTTTTTCAAAAACAATAGGAAATAATCTAGCTAAAGTGTTGAAAGAATGGTGCCACAATCACTGATGATGGAGTATCAACATATCCTCTGCACTCATCATCCGTCCCCCAACTCCTGCCTTTTATACCACTAATATAAGAGTTGTGTCCAATCCTTCCCAATCCAGATACCATCCTGTCATGCTAAGTCCCAGCCCAAGTATCTGCTTTGTTCATTTCTCTCGGAAAGTCACATTGGGAATATCAAAAGAAACAACGTATCTCAATTGAATGATTGTGGAATTAGTGGATAAGAGGTTAACTGGAAAAGAAAGAGCATGTGAGTGTAGAAGGAGAACTCACCCGCATCTCTTGTCACGTGATGTGATGCACCTGAATCAACGATCCAATCTGATACCCCTAAAGGAGGATATGGAAGCTAGAGCAAGAGATCCATCAGTTGGGTGGGCGTACATAGCTTCCCCTAGTTCCGCTTTTGCTTCCTTCACTAGTTTGTTTCCTCTTGATGTCCTCTATCATGCTCAGTAGGGTCTGCTCCTCAGAATAGAGAATGTCAACCTCCTCTGCACTTTCAGTTATTCCCAAATTGGCCTGATAGCCTCCTCGATCACCATGATCTCGCCCACGTCGACGACCACATCCTCATACACCACCTGAATCTCCCACCTTAGGCGGATTGGGGCAGGTATACCTTAGATGACCCGCCTCTCCACAGCTGTAACACTGACGGGTTTCTCCTCTATGCCTTGTAACACCAGAGCCAGCAACTGCTAGTGCTAACTTCGCAGTAGTAGACCCTCATGTCCCTGTCTGAAGTTTGAGACACCCATGGCTGAAATGGCCTCTGTAAGTGTAGGGATATTCAGATCGGACAGAAGTAGAGCTCACCTTTGATCAATCTATCCATCTAATCCCTTCAGGAACTTCATCATCCTCTCCACGTTGATCTTAGAGGCCTGATACTATGGGTCACTGCAACCCATCCCGCCGGAGGCGTGATCATAATTCACTCATACACGTTTTAACTCTAAAGCGTACTTCCGCACCATCTTCTCTCCTTGAACGGTGTTGTCGATTCCTCCTTTCACCTGGAAGACCCTCAGAGTGTTTCCCACGCCATCATATGTACTCCTCAACTTGTCCCAAACCTCATTGACCGTCTCCAGGCCATCCACTATGGCGACGATCGATGGGACAACTGAGCTAAGAAGCCACATGAACATTGTCATGTGGGTGGACACCAACTCATCTCCTGCTGTGTTCTCTGACTTCTTCAACTCCCCTGTCAAGAAACCCCCAACTTGCTTCGTTGCAAGGGTTTTCCTAATTCGGAAGGACCAACCCAAGTAGGTGGTCAGCCCATCGAAATTCAAATCAATCGATTGCAGTTCCAACTTCGTCGGTCTGTGCGATGAACCCAACACCCTCAACAACGTGCCCATCTATGCAGGGCCCAACATCTTGAAGAAATCCTTCATCGTACCTTCATCCGTCGTCATGGATCAGCTTCTACACGGATCATCACATAATGCTACTGAATCAAGCGATGCATCCTCCTTGCCTAGATTCGATCACCACATCCTGTTGTCGGAGCATGTGGGACGTACCGTAGGTGTGTGCAGCACGTGAACACCGCACCCCCGACTAGAGGGAAACAACCACAGTGTGCGGCAATGACGGAGACCCGTTGCAACTTCCCTGGTCGCAACCCAAGTCGACGAGAGGCGAGGGAGTTGTCCGCAGTAGCGATGGAAGGGGAAGGATGCATCAACAACAGCAGGACGAGCGATGAATCGGACGACGCATAAGATCGACGAACCAGGAAGCGTCGGCAGCAGCGGCGGCAGAAGATTGACAAACCGCACAACGCAGCTGGAGCGACCGAAGGGGCGCACGGGTACTGTTTCGCTTCCGACCTCTGATACCAAGTTGTGAATAATAGCCTTATTGTTTTATTAGGAGTAATATCATGGCTATTTATAGCCTACAAGAATAAGCATAATTATATATAATATAACAATTTTTACTACCATTATCCTTACTCCGCAGTTAGGACGGAGTACGTCATCATGCACAAGAGAATGTGATGGTACAGTAGATACGACGAGGAATTCTTGGCCGAACGAGCATTGATGTCCTTTGCAGATGACAACGATGAAAATGCACATTTCGAACGAGCATTGATGTCCTTTGCAGACGACTACGATGAAAATGCACATTTCAAATATGTCCTTTGCAGACGACGTATGAAGCCCTATTAAGAATACTTCATTGGAAAAAGGCAAAACTTGTTAAGAAAGAGCAAAACACAAGGAAACCCCAAGGAAATCAAGAGCTAAAGTTGTCGGGTGTTTGTTTTCCAATTCTTTAAGCCAAGAAAGCATTGTTGCCTTATGGCTGCAATTTTGCCATTATCAAAATGCAGATGCCGCAAAACAAAATAAATGGAAGAGATAGGTGATGAACATTTCACAGAATAAGCATTTAGACATTTCAATCATGGAGGCTTTATAAATTTAAATCTGTCTAGTAACTTCTCATAGTAACTCTCCTTTGAAGTCAACATTTTTAACAAAAACCATATTATATCTGCTTTGAAGTTGGCAGTGAATTAAGGCCAACATTTGGGAGCAACTCTGTAACTTGATCCAACATTTGGGAGCACAGAGATGAGTCAAGGCACAGGGATGAGCAAACATGATGCTAAAAGTTCGGCCATGAGTGATGCTAAAAGCATAGGAAACTATGCCAGCATGCTAACATGATGCTAACAGTTCCACAGCTCTTACATCTCTAACATGGAGCTGCATCCTTGGAAAACAAGAACAACAAAAGCTACAATAGCTCAAACATGAGAATAAAAAAGCGGCAGCAGTAGCCCTCTTCCCGGTCATCGCAATCCAACGAAAAAAACAAAAATTACAATCCATCCCTACGAAACGAGACATCTCTATAACAAAATAAAAATTACACCAACAAAAAACTGAATCTGAATAAATGCGTGAACCCTACTTGAAAGAATCTGAATAAATGAGCAAAAAAAATTATACCCTATTCCACAAATGCTGCAATAAATCTGGGCAAATGTCCGGCGGCCGATTCTCTGCAGGAAGGGAAAAAAATGAAGGACATCAGAACAAAATCTGAACTAACACTGCATGAACTATCCTAACATCAACATCTCAAAACAAAACAAAACCCTGGGCATGAAAGAAGAAGAAGCCGGCAACCTGAGAGCTTACATGAAAGAAGACGATCCGGAGATGTTGATACCCTAAGCAGATTCGGCGACTGGAACCAGGAAGAAGAAGGTGATGACCGGAGAAGATGAACAGGATTATGTGGCTTGTCTGGTACCGGATCTGCCGGAGAACGAGAGGACTTGGGAGGAGAGATCGTCCAGAGATAGAGATGACAAATCGAGCAGCCGTAAAAACGATGTCGGGCGGAGAAGATCGCCGGTGTTGGCCTACGAGCAATCGTGGATACCAGAGAAGAAGCACGCGCCGCCGGTGGAGAATATCGCCGGTGTAGCTAGGGCTTGGGAGAAAAATCGCCAGGAGATCTTCGCCGGTGTCGCTAGGGCTTGGGAGAGAAATCGGGGAAGAGGAAAGATGCGTAAAATCTTGTCTGTCGTTGTTTTCACGAGCCGCGATGTCGAACACTGTTCCCCCGCGATACTTATTTTTGTGTTTGGCGCTGCTTCATGTGCTGCAGCGGTGTGCAGCACTCCTACCGCTTTACCAAACAGGACCTAAGATGGTGAAAAATGGTAGCAAGTGATCAAAGAAGGTGAATGATATCAGATGAACTGGATTTAACGGAAGGATTCCAGAATTCTGCAAGAAGATTGAGGTCGGCAGAAATCAGATTCCAGAAGTCGTTCGTATGAAGGAGAAAGCAGTGTGTGATCGTTTCAGCAGAATGGCGAAGAAGGAATACTCGAGCAACTCTAACACAGCTGCTATCAATTGGCTGAATACCTACATGGCAATGGTGAGAAAAAATGACAATGACCTAGTTGTTTTTAGAGTTTTCAAATGATTGATTCAAAAGCTGATATGGAGAAATCTGATTGGAAGAATAGATTAGGGCCTTGTTTGGTAAAGCGGCACAGCAGCTGCATGCCGCTGCTGTCCATACAGCAACGCCAAACAGAAATCGGGTATCGCGGTGGATGTGATTCTCCCATAAAGCGCGGCAGACGAAAAAAATCGGGCCTTCTCTCCAGCGTTTTTCTGCCCTAGCCGCAGCAAAAACTCCACCAACGCTTTGCGCATTCCTGTCGTCTATCCGCCGCTGCTCTTCGACCCCACATTCCTCCGTTGAAGGTATGTTTTCCGGCGACGCAGATTTCTTCTCCGACGCACAGAGATGTTTTCTTCTCCTCACCCGATCTCTTCTCCTGTGTCGCAGTTATCCCCTCCAACGACGCCACCGAGCCCGATCACCAGATCACTTCTCCCCCTTCTTTCCGGTTGGAAGCTGATAGGTAAATTTTTTTTCCTCCTTCCGGTACCTTTCATGATTTTTTGCTGGGAATGATATTGGGCATGATTTTTTCTAACATTTGGAGGAGAGATTTTTGATCAAGCAGTCCCAGTTAATAGTTTGTGCCGGCATGATTTTTGCTAACATTTTTTTACCTCCAGTTGTGTGATCAACATGTTTGTCCCGACTTGCTATTATAGTAATCTTTTGAAACAAAACACTTAAATTTTTCAATAACATCTTCGACGAAGTGATACCTCATAACTTGTACATATATGTTAATAGTTTTGTGAATTTGATCAAGCAGTCCCAGTTGGTTTAGAATTTGGAGATTTTTCACTCCACAAAAAGATGATGTTGTGTTATCATATTCTGTTAATAGTTATCATATTCTGAGAAGTTTTTCACTCCAAAATTTGATGAGATTTTCTTGGAAATTCATTTCATATTGTGTTGTTTTTTGATGCCACTCTCCAATGTGTCTTGTGATTCTCTTTTTGTTTCAATCATGTTGTGATGTCTAATCTTTGGAAGTTTTGAAAACATCTACTTGTGCTTTTAGGCTAGTGATGGGTAAACCAAAGGAAGGTGTCATTTTTGCACAATGGGAGTCTGCGCACGTACACATATTTTGTGACATGTATACAAGAGATTGAATTAGGTAATAGGCTCAACACTCATTTCAGTAGAGATGGATGACTTAACTTGATCAAAAACTTCAAAGAACGCACAACATTTAGTTACAATCGCGCACAACTGAAGAACAAATGGGATCAGTTGAAGCGTGAGTGGAAGCTATGGAGGGATCTAAAAAGAGGGGAGACTGGTTTGTGTTGGAACCCAACCAAAAGAACAATTGATGCTTCCGATGAATGGTGGGAAGAGCGCATTAAGGTTAGGATTTGTGCATTTTTATTTTAATCTCATGTTTTGTAGTCTCTGTATTTTGGAACTCATGTATTGAAACTTATGTTATGGTTTACTGTTTTATAGTTGGCATGTTGTGAAACTCCTGTTATGGTTTACTGTTCTGCATCACTGCTTCACACAGCACTGCAAATACAGTTTTCCAAACAGTTTCATAAATTTTTCCACCACTGCAAAACAGCTGATTCATGCACCACTGTTTCTCATCACTGCTTCTCGCACCGCCGCAGCTTTACCAAACAGGCCCTAGGTAAGTGCAGTGGCGGAACTAGGATTTCCAGTTAGCTCGGACACAATAAATTAAAACATAAATTTTTATTGAAAATATTGCACAAAAAATTTTAATTTAACAAACTCATGTAATCATATATGTTGTTAAACAAGAAGCATGAGATTTCAATTTTATAAACATGAATATAAAAGGCAGCATATCATATAGAACACAATATATCAAAATATGGGAGAGGAATAGTTGATAAGAGGATCAATAAATCAATCTCGAAGTGACTTATGTCTAAAGGGTGCAAGAATTACTTATAAGCATTTTATCAAACACCTTAAATGCAAAAGGAAGTAAACATTTGAGAGAACCTCATTGATTTATTTCATAATTTTACTAGTAAATGGAAGCAATAGAAAAAAAAATAGAATGAATGAAGGAATGAAGGAAAGCTCATTAATTTATTTCAAAATACAGGAACTAATATAGGGATTTCTGAGTAAAATTATAGAGAAAACTCAAAACGTAAGGGAAAGGATGAACAAACTGTGGCTTGCTCTGCTTGGGACACAAGAAGATCCATCAAAATATGGTCTATTCTCTATTTTTTTCCAGATCGGCAGACATTGAACAGATTTTATATAAAAATGAAAGCAGAGTATGTTGGTTTATAAACCTATCAATAGAGGCAATCGGTGTAGCAATAATATCAATTTTGAAGTGAAAACCTCTAGCAGAAGCCGGGAAGAGAGGGAGGAGTATCAAAAATTTCCCAAGTCCACTACTTGTATTATTCTTTTCATGAATATAGATTGTTACACCGTTTTATTTGGCGTTTTTTCGCTCTGCCGCCATGTCATCATTGGGTCCATGTACTTCCAACATTTAACAAAAAATGTACAAATATTTGCAATATATCAACGCATCTATTTATTTAATCATAAATATCTTTCCATACAATTAACCCATCTATTTATTTAATCATAAATAAACCTCCATACAATCAACCATCCTTTGAGAAAACAATTGATGCTAAAGATAAATAATTAAATGTTCTTAAGAAAACATGCTGAAAGCATCATTACTTAAAATTATTCTATCAATCAAAGCTGGGAAATATTAAGATACATAGAAAACTGAAGATCACTCAATCCCACGATGGTAAGCATCAAGAACGTACAGGTTCAACAGATCGCCAAATATTTCAGTGGAGAACGTTTCCGCAACATGGCGCCGCGCATCTTCACCCATTCTCGCTACGAACTCTGTGTCTGACAGCAGTTTCAACATCGCCTTTGCGAATTCTGAGGAGGTAGGTTCACAGAGAAAACCAGTGGACTCATGCCTCACAGTCTCCACAGGCCCTCCGCTGTTGCACGCAATCACAGGCTTCTTTGAAGCCATAGCTTCCAGTGGGACAATGCCAAAATGTTCATCCTGTGTAGAAACATGAAACTGGAATTTAGTGTGAGTAGTTGAGAGGCCAAAAAATGTTTGAGCCTTTTGGTTTCACAATAAAATGAAGTGGCAGTTATAGAATAATAGTGTCATTTAGACCGCAACTGCAGTCCACCGCCTGTGATGGGTATCTGCAGATTTTCCACGTATTTGCCTTCAGCAGTTCTGTGAAAGGTAGGGCTGCAGATAAAAGGCCGCATTGTTGTGTCTGTATTTTGCCACCCCTACTCCGTTTGGGACAATTATGTGAGTTTACTTGCAATTAAAACTTCTGCAGTAGCATTTCTAGCTCATGCTGCAAATAATGCGGAATCACTTCCCCAGGCACAACCAAATAAATATAGAGTAATTACAAAAAACGTATAAAAAATCTAAATCACACACTGCATATAAAAATATATAACTATAAAATCCATATACGAATAAGTATACCGACGTCCGTTACAGAAAACACCACGGAGAAGACAGACTCGCTCGATCCGCGGGAAAGAGAACGGTCTTAGGGTCTGTTTGGCGCAGCTCTGGCGGCTGGAAAATCTCTATTCCAGCCGCCAGAGCTGCTTTATATGTGTTTGAGACAGTTCCTTGTGAAGAGCTTTTCAAAAATCTGGAGCTGTTTTGTAGCTTTTCAGAAATCTCCCTCCCCCCAGCTTCTGCTCTTGCAAAATAGCTTTCTCTCTCACAGGTTTTGGAAATCTAATGATTTCTTCAGTTGGAACATGCTTAGAGGTCGGACGACATTCCTCCGGCGATTCCGAGCCCCTGACGGCCTTGCTCCGACGATTCCGAGCCCCCGACGTCCTTCCTCGGGCGATTCCGAGCGCACTTCTGCACAGAATACTCAAACACTCTGCAGCTTTTCAAAACTGCTCTCCAGAGATCTATTTTAAAACAGCTCTATCCGGACAGCAGCTTTTCAATCCGCCAGAGCTGTCCCAAACAGAGCCTTAACTGCAATGCGCTAGCACAGCGGACGCACAAGGTTCGCGACAGAACGAACCTCCGTCGTCGTTAGACGATCCATCACCATCGGAGAAGAACCACACTGAGACTTGGTCTTGTCGCGATTATGCAGCCAATCATCATCTCTCCGCCCAACATAGTCTCGCCGCGCCCGCTGCAACCCATAGCAGCCTCGTTGCACTCGTTGTTGCCCGTCACGGCCTTGCCGCATTCACTGCATCCTGCCGCAGCCTTGCCGCACTCATTGCAGCCCGCCACAGCCGGTCTCCTCGTCCTCGACATGGCTTGGCTTCTCTCTTCCGGTGGTGTATTATTCATCTTCATCCAAGCTCATTTTATAGGAGTCAGAAGATGAAGCAACCAGGAAGGTGTGTTGGTGGTTGTTAGAAGTTGGGAGGAAGGTGATTGGAACCTTCTTAATTCACACATGCTTGAATGTAGCCAACAATTGTGGGCTGGTAGGTGGGAGGTGGTAAGTGTAATTTAGGTGAAGTTTCAAAAGACAAACCAACTAAACAATCACCACATTGGTTAGGATTTCAAACATCGCATTCAGCAGAAAGCATCATCTGCACAAATCATCATCTACATGAGGCACTGTCTGCACGAAGAAATGTCTGCACCAAACATCAGTCTGCATGAAGCACCACCACAAGCTCGAAGCGCTAAACGACTTACTCCAGTCGACTCCATCTCTGCTCTGGCTCAACCTCTGAATGTCACTGCACACTAATCGTTGACACTGACCCGCAATACCCGAGTGTGCCAGAAGGACGATCTCCTGCACCACCATGACAAATAATCATGTCGGCCTCAGAAATCATGGGTAAACTACCTCGCATTGTGGTCTCCATCAATCGATATAGACTACCACATTGCACAACTCTCCTGAGTACGGTGGGTCATCACTTCACCGTCAAGACTCCACCTAAGGCCACCCAAATGTAGCCACCTAAAACCAATCTGCTCGATGATGTCAAATCCTACGCAACTTGGACACTATATACACCCTCTCAACAATGTGCATCACCCCATCACACATCATCATGTCATTCATCAATGTCCCAGTGACCTCGCATCTCGAGCCATCACCTCCAGAGAACAGAACATCAATGCATCGAAGCAAGTGTTTTGCGACACACCAAGATCCAACATCCAGCTGTCAGAATCACTAAAGTTTTAGTGATAGTGAGGACATCATCACTCGATGCCCTGACCCAACGTCACTCTGTCTGCACCCTGGTCTCGAGACCTTTTCGTACATTGCAAACTCGCACCCCTATGTGACTACCCTGTCAGTAATAGTAATATATCGTCTCCTCTATTACGTGCTTCTTTGAGGTGGTTTGTCGGATGGCAGCAGGGATGGAGATATATGGGTATTAAGTCTTAGAAATGGCGGAGGAGATGAGAGAAGATGAAATCCTAGCGGGTGGAGGAAGGAGAGAACTTTTGGGGGAACAGAGGAATCCCTGGAAGGGAGATTTGGAAAGAACCTTTATTTCATTTCTTCATTGATCCCTCTCATACAAGACTAAGGGCATAATATATAACAAGACATGGGGGTAAATCCGTAATTACATCAAGATGCATAAAAATATTAAAAAGAATAAAAATATTAAAAGACAGGCCATACTCCTATGACTTGACTTGATATAACATAAAGACTAACAACTACGGCACAATACAACTCGACGTGAATCGACTATAAATATATAATAATAATATAATAAGTTAACTGGCAGAGGACCCGTAACACTCCATCCAACATCGACACCGAGCTTTCCCTCAAGCTAGAACTCCACATGCATGGTCGGATCATCTGGCATCTTGATCTCCCATCAGAATAGATCCGAGTAGCGAGTCACGATGGTCGGAATGGCAGTGAGAAGCGGTACGGCCGATGGGAAAGCATGTAGCAGTGGAAGGAACGGATTTGGCATGATTGGTGGAGCGATGGTGAGCAGCAACAACAAGGAGCCCAGAGCTACAACGGTCGGTGACAAGGATATATCTGGAGGCGACGAGATGGCCGGAGGAAGCATCCAAGCAGGGGAAGGCGGAACAAGGACCGGACGAAGAGGCGGGGATGTGGCTGGAGGGGGCCGCAAGGCCGAAGCCGGCGAAGCAAGGTTCGACGGAGGAGGCGGAGAGATGGTTGGAGAAAGTGAAAAGGTAGGGGCCGACGGAACAAGGGCCAACATCGAAGGTGATGCGACGGTTTGGGAAGGCAAAGCCGGGTTGGTGGAGAGGGTAGACATTGGTGGCAGATGTGACTGGATGACGACCACTATAGGGAGAGTGTCGTACATCAGTGACCACCGACGCCGACAACTTCACGAGGCGAGTCGATGGCGGGGTAGATGACGGCGGCTAGTGGCGGTCAAACGGAGTCGATCACATCAGAAGTGGCGAAGAAAATCGGCGGCGAGATTGGTGGCATTGCGGCGGTTTGAAAAGGAGGTGGCAGTGATGGAATAGCCGCTTATAGGGGCATGGGGAGTTGTGGATCATGGCAAGCTGGCCGCGGAGAGCATCGAACAATGTCATGACGGTCGATCAAAGCGTCACGACGGTCGAGTCGAGCATTAATGCGG
The DNA here is from genome assembly GCA_039583875.1 of Platanthera guangdongensis. Classification (NCBI taxonomy): domain Eukaryota; kingdom Viridiplantae; phylum Streptophyta; class Magnoliopsida; order Asparagales; family Orchidaceae; genus Platanthera; species Platanthera guangdongensis. The sequence goes on along the minus strand of CM077149.1, from coordinate 154,276,645 downwards.
TTGAATACGACGAGGAGTCATGCCCATGAGTCATCTAAGTCTGTCATATTTAAGAAAATTGAATATTTAATAGTTAATTAATCAAAAGTATGATTAATCAATTAAGAAAATGGTGAAAAGCTCGAGAAAGGAGGATGGCGGGCGGACCGAATTAGCAGGGGATTGTGGAGTTGTCGTTGATGTCTATATTGTAAGAATATGATGTAATAACTAATAAATTAATCAAAATAATTGATTAATAAATTAGAACTCAAATCAAGACACGGGCTCAAAAAGAGTAGTGAGATACGTGTGAGGTGGCTTGGGGCTCGAGGAGGGATTTGGACGGGTAGGGGAGTCGACGATGAAAGTGATGGGTTAGTGTGGCTTGCGAGAGGATGGCGTGTAGGTGGACTAGCGTTGACAAAGCATTGAGTGGAAGGGTGAACGAGGAAGCTTGCAGCGTCGAAGGGGAAAGACGGTCCGGGGAAGATGGTCGATGAAGGGGAGGATCGTGTGAGGAGATGTGAGACGTGGGTTGTTGCCGGCATGCGAGAAAGAAAGGGCGCTTTGGTATCAAAGGCGAGGGAGGACGTGACATTGAAGACGAGGGGGAGAGGACGCAGCAGCTGGTAGCATCGTCAATGAAGGAGTGGCTACGACTCAATACAACTCAACGCGAATTAACTCAAAATATATAATAATACTAATATAATAAGATAAATGACGAAGGGCCTGTAACATCCTCCTTCGGCTTAGATCGAGACTGTGTTCCCTCAATATCTTGTCGAACCGCCTCACCTTACCCTTCAGTCCTTCACTGCTGCCAAGATGTGACCGCCTTAAGGAGTAAAGCCCTTTGATATCTGTCTAGATACCACTGTGATCGTGGCCTCCTCTAGCTCCATTGTATACTTATTATACAAGAGCGTTATCACCAAGGCTGGGTAAGTCTTTATGAACAAGGTAAGAGCGATAGTGTCTTCACATCTTCCTTCATCTCTACGTCAACTGCCTCTAAATCGTTATTATACAATTGGTGTTCCCACAAATTGTCTCCTCCTTGTAACAGGCATCATGAGCCTCTCATGAAGTACTCATAAAAGTACCTGGTGAACCAATATATTCTGGACTTTCACCCGTCATAGGTCAAACACGTTACAGTCGTAGAACTTCTTCAGTAAAAAGAATTATCAAGATTCGCGTTTTTCCTAGACATGATTGTCCTCTGGCATGACTAGGAGACCTAATTAAATCAAAGGTCGGTTTTGAAAGGATTAGGAGCAGACCTAGTTGTCACCCGTCGCAATCAAACCTTTCCCCGAATGTTCAATCAGTCTCCCACACAATCTGACTCTGATACCACTTGTTGGGGACAATGCAGAATCAATCCCCCGACGACAACCAAATCGATACAGAGTAATATAAGAAACGCACACAAAAAAACGAATCACACTACATATATAAAATATATAACTGCAAAATGTTGTATACAAAAAGTATATTAACATGTGTTACAAAAATGTTGCTGAGAAGCTGGACTTGTTCGATATGTGGGAGAGAGAACAGTCTTGACAGCAATCCGCTTGCACGGCGTATGCCAAGGTTTAAGAACCGGACCGAAAAATGAACCGGTGAGATCAAAGGTCCAAGGTCTGATAGGTTTGACCAGTCGGACTGGGGTTGAATTGTCATACTGTAATAAAAAATATATATTTATGTATATATGTGTTATATATACATATATTATATTATATACATGTTATTATTATATATATATATATATAATGTATTATATATGTTATATTTATTTATGTCTATATATTTATTTAGACATATATTAAATAAATTATATTATATATTATATATGCATATTTATATTTATATATGTTATTTATAAATATTATATATTATATATTTACTTAAATATAGACATATTAAAATATGTATAAAAAAATTCAACATGAATCAGCAAGTTCGAGTTGGCCTATTGGTTATCAACCTTGGTAACTTAAATAGTGTGCTGGTTCAAATCTCAACTCAATCATTTTGCTGCCAATTAAATTTGGCCCGCCCAGTTCTACAAAACAGCCCGCCGGTTCTCCCGGTTTCTGGCCCGCCCGCCCGGTTTTCCGGTCCCTTATCCGGTCCGCTGTAAGAGCGGATGTGGGTCTTGACCGAACCGCCTGGTGACCCGGTCGGCAGTCCGACCGGTCGGACCGGCCAGTCCGGTCCGGTTTTCAAAAGTTTGGCATATACACAAGGTTCGTGACAAAACAAACATTCGTCGTTGTTAGATGACCACCACCACCGAAGAAGCACCCCACCGAGACTTGGTCTTGTTGTGCCAATGCATCCTGACATCATCTCTTCGCCCAACATAGTCTCGCCGCACCAACTGCAGTCGGCTGCAACCTCGTCGCACTTGTTGCATCCCGGCACGGCCTTGCCACACTAATTGCAGCCCACCGCAACCATGTCGCACCTGTTGCAGCCTGCCGCAACCGCTCTCCTCTTCCTCTGCATGCTTTGGCTTCTCTCTTCCTGTGGTGTATTATCCCTCTTTATCCAAGCTCATTTTATAGGAGGCAGAAGAGCAAACTACCAAGAAGGTTTGTCGGCGATTGTTGGAAGTCGGGAGGAGGTGCTTAGAACTTTCCTAATTCACACATGGTTGAATGTAGTAAACAATTGTGGGTTGGTAGGTGGGAGGCAATAAGTGTGTTGGATCCCTATTTTGATTTGGGTTAGGTTCACTAAATAGGCAGGGTCATGTCTGTGTCCAAGAGTTTAGGCTATATCCTTAGAGTTAACATTGCATGGATCAACCAACTAAAGACTGCAGAAGACTCCAGACTTAGAGAAAAATCAAGATTCGGGAAAGTGAGTTCGACGTTCGTCGAACTCAGCTCGACGAAAGTCGTGCTCAGCTCGACGAACTCAGAGACAATTCTCTGAGTTGAGCTCGACGATATTTGAGCTCAGGTCGATGATTTCTGGAAGTTCAACTTCAACATTCTAAGTCCAGAATCCTTTGTCTGAACTCCAGTCGACGAAGTTTTGTTATCAGCTCGACGAACTTAGAGCACAGAATTTGCAAGTTTTATCAGAAGGCAGTTAGTTGTTCTCAGATCGACGAACTTGGTGCTCAGGTCGACGAACAGGAATTATCTGGTCAACGAACATGATTTCTCTGGTCGACAAACTATGGACTCAGGTCGACGAAATCTGTTCTTTGCTCGACGAATTCTGTGCAGATCCAGACTTGGATTTTTCCTTCTTTTGTCCTTATTTTATTGCAGTAATTTCTGAATAATCAATGTTTTTATTCTCTGATTATAGCCGTTAGTGGCAGCATTGATTATGCTATTCATCAGAATTATTATTTGCCGTTTTTAATAGGACAGTTGGGGAAATTCATTAATGTAATATTCTCTCCAGCCGGATTTTCATTCTCCAGGCAGTCAGCATTCAATGCATTCAATTCAAATTCAAAGAAGAAATATACAGAGAAATATAAAAAAAGATTTCTTTTCTGGCAGTTGAGTACAACAAGAACAAGAACAAAAAAAGGGGAAGAAAAAGCAAGAAAGGACACACACAGAGAACAAGACAAACATCAAAAAACATTCAAGAAGAAATCTCTCAGTCATCATCAAAGTGTTCTTCCTCCAGCAAGCTGCCAAAAGACAACCAACTTCAATCAGTCTACAGCTTCCTGGAGATCTTTTCAAGAAGACCTACTCACCCTGCAAAGCTTCCATTCTTTCTGAACAAATTTTCATCTCAGGGGGAGCTTTGACACCATCAAATATCCACTAATCTTCTCTGTTGCTTTGAGAAAGAAAAGATAACATCAAGTTTCATTTATTTCACCCACTGTACACAGGGTTCTAGCTCCCTTCAAAAGTTAATAACTTGGTTGCAAGTCTCCTGATCAAAATACTTGACTTGGTTTTTAGGCATCTGATCAAAAGTCTGAAGGGTTTCCTGATCTACCTGAAGCAGATCTTGTGGTGACAGGCACCTGAACAAAAATCTGATTGGTGACAGGTCAAAAACCTGAGTGGATTCCTACCAGGGTGGTAGAAGAGTGTATGTACCCAAGTTTTAGGGGAACCACTATAAAATTCTTGTGTCGTCTGTGATGCTATTTTAATTCTTTCTGTGTGATGATTGCTGGATAGCTTAGTTTTATTTCTACACCCTCTGAATACACTTATTAGTATCACTATTTTCAACTCTGAAATAAAAACCTAAATGATTTTAAAATACTCTATTCACCCCCCCCCCCCTCTCTAGAGTAAAACAGTCTAACCCCTCTGGTGGTATCCTCCTTACCACCACTTTCAATTGGTATCAGAGCAGGTTAACTTTTTTGGTTTCACAGATTAACATCTGAACCAAGATACTTGTTAGATTGTTTCTCTATTCTTTAGTTTTTTTATTTTTACAGCAATGTCACAAAATAAAGATTATGCTAGTACCAGACCTCCAGTCTGCAACTTAAATAAGTTTGTAATCTGGAAGGCAAGAATCAAGCTGTACATGAACTCTATTGATGAGTACATTTTCAACTCTATTTTGACAGGTCCTGCTCAACCATCAGCATCCACTTCCACAACAACTTCCAACACTCATACAGTTCCACCACCTGAGTGGACTGATGCACAGAAGAAGGTCAAAGTTGCTGATGCTAAAGCCATGAATATATTGGCCCAAACAATGTCAGATGAAATCTTCCAAAAGGTGGCTGAATGCTCTTCTGTAAAAGAAATCTGGGATTTTCTAAACCAGATGGTGGCAGGCTCTGCAGATGAAAGAAAGGATAGAAGATCCCTCCTAATATCTCAATATGAGAACTTCAAGAATGAGGAATCTGAAACAGTGGCAGAGATATATAACAGACTTAGTGTTATCATCAATGAACTGAAGACCTTGGATAAAGATATCTCATTGACTGAGATCAATGACAAGATCCTGATGTGCTTCCCCAGCACTTGGGATTCCAGGATCTGGCCAATCAAAGAAGCCAGAAGTATGAATGAGATATCCACTGAATCTCTCTTGGGAAAGCTCAAATCCTATGAGCAATTGATCAAGACTAGAGAGGCAGCTGAAATGAAGGCCTCAACCTCTTCAAGGAAGGAACATAATATTGCTTTCAAAGCAACTGAGGAATCTGAAACCCTTCCAGCCAATGAAGAGCTGATGAGCTTGCTGGCCAAAAGATTCTACAAGCTGGCCAAGAAGGATTTCAGAAGAAGATCATCAAAGAATGGTGACAAACCTAAGTATGACAAAACTCCTACCAAGGAGATTGTCTGCTTTGGATGCAGAAAGCTTGGCACATTCTTTCTGAATGCCCAGAAGCTCAGAAAAGGGACAGGAGAAAGGAGAAAGAGAACAAGAAGAACTCCAGCAGGAACTCAAACAAACACTCCTCCAGCAAATACAAAAGAAAAGAAAAAGGTTTCATTGCTGAAACCTGGAGTGACACTGATGAAGAGACATCATCTTCCAGTTCCAGTGAAGATGAAGAAGAAGCAAGGGCAAAAGAGGTCTGTCTCATGACAATTAATGCTTCATGCAGCAGACCTGATGCTGAAGCTCAAGCAGAAGGTCACTCTGAAGAATCAGAAGAAGAATCTGAGACGGATGAGGATCAGGTAATCTCATCTTTTGATTTAAATTCTGATGATTTTAAAATTGAATTCAAATCTTTATGTAATGATTTAATAAAATCTGAAAAAGAAATTAAAATGCTAAGAGATAGGCAATCTGAATTTGATAACTTGTTTGCTGAAAACAATAAGCTTAAGGATGATTTAGCTTTAGCTAATGAACAAATTACTTCTTTAAAAACAGAGTTATGTGAGGCTAAGCAACTTGAGGAATCTCTCAATGGGAGAAGTCTTAAGCTGATGGACATCACAAGTACAGTCAATGCCAGACTGAATGGCAAACTGCGCTTGGGTGCATCATCAAGCTTACCCCCCCATACTTAAGAAGAACATATTAGCAACCTCTATAAAAATTGTTTCAGCTAAGGGTAAAGAGGTAATAAACAATAAACAACCCACAGAAGAATTACTTAACTCTAAAAATCAAAAGAATAGAAACAAGAAAACTCTGAGTAAAAACAAAGTTCAACAGATTTCGTCGAACTTAGGTCGACGAAATGTGGCTAGTTCGTCGAACTCCGATCGACGAACTATGAACGCAAATATTAGCTATAATAATTCGTCTTACTGTGATCGACGAACTGTGTATGGTTCGTCGAGCAGAGATCGACGAACTTGGGGCACAGAAAATAAATATGTTCATTCTCTGAGCAGAGATCGACGATCTCATCTCACTTCGTCGAACTCTGCTCCACAAACTTACAACGTTTCGTCGAACCCAGTCAGACATAACAAAAATCATAATTTTGACAGAAACTTTAATCCTCCTAGAAAATCTTTTAATTCACTTGCTGATTGGGAAATTCCACCTACGAGATACCATCCCTTAGGTTATAAATCTCAACCTGAATTTTAAGTTATATCTAGTTTTTCTTATCAGAAAAATAAAGGACCCAAGGTAATCTGGGTCAAGAACAACTAATTGTTTTCTTTACAGGTAAAGAGTTGTCCAGGTGTTTATCAACAATGGTATCTAGACAGTGGATGTTCTAAGCATATGACTGGCAGCAAGAACAACTTAAACAACTACAAGTCCAAGCTGGGACCAAAGGTGATCTTTGCTGATTCAAATTGTGGTCAGTCTGAACGCTTTGGAGAAGTAAAAATTGTAGCAGTCACTTTCAAGAAGGTGACATATGTAAGTGGACTCAAGCATAACCACATCTTCATAAGTCAATTATGTGATGAAAGTTATCAGGTACATTTTAACTCAAGTTCTTGTATTATTTCTAATAAAAAAAACCAAACTGTTTTAATTGGAAATAGACAAGTTAACATATATGTAGTTGATTTTCATTCTGCAACTTCAGATATTTGTTTACTTAATATTGTTTGCAATCAAAATGATCTATGGCATAAAAGACTAGGACATGTTAATATGAAAAACATTGCTAGGCTATCTAAAGACAAACTTGTGAGAGAATTATCTTCTGGTCCCTACAAGAAGGAAGGCCTCTGCAGGGCTTGTCAACTAGGTAAGCAAACTAAATCTAGTTTTAAATCAGTTAATAAGAGTGATTCACCTATGATCTTGTACTTGCTACACATGGACCTTTTTGTCTCTATTGCTGTACAAAGCCTAGGAGGGAAATCTTATGCTCTAGTTATTATAGATGACTTCTCAAGATTCACATGGGTGTTCTTTCTGAGATCTAAGTCAGATACATTCAAGGTTCTTACAGATTTTCTCAGGACCATACAGATTGAGTACTATACTCCATTTGCATTGATCAGAAGTGATCATGGTACTGAGTTTGAGTCTCTTCTTATGCATGAGTTCTGTGAGAATGAAGGTATCAGGCATTGTTTCTCAGCTACTAGAACTCGTCAACAAAATGGGGTAGCTGAAAGGAAGAATAGAACCTTAATTGAAGCTGTAGTCACATTACTTGCAGATGCTTACATGCCCCTATCCTTTTGGGCAGAGGTTGTAAGCACAACAAACTATGTACTGAACAGAAGTTTAATACATAAACTTAAGAATAAGACTCCCTATGAATTGCTTAAAGGGAAGAAACTTAAAATCACATATTTTAAAATATTTGGTTGTATATGTTATATTCATATTAATAACAAGAAATATATTAAAAAGTTTGAAGCTAAGGCTGAACAGGGAATTTTTCTAGGATATTCCCAAATCAGCAAATCTTATAGGGTATTTAATAAATCTTCTTTAAAAATTGAGAAATCAATACATGTGACTTTTGATGAGGCTAACATGTCTTATAAGTAGAAAGAAATTTCTACCAATAGCACTTTGCAGGTACCTCACTTGTGTGAGAGAATGGATGAACTAAGGCTCACTCAAGAGACTCCAATGCATCCTTCTCCACAAGTTGAAGAAGAAAGTGAAGAAGAAATCACAGAAGTGACTGAACCCTTTCCAACAGCTAATGAAATTCCACAAGAGGAATTTATTCCCCAAGCTGTTGTCCAACTAGCTCCTCCCACTGATTTTGTCACACTTAGAGATCACCCCAGATCTCAAGTGATTGGAGACATTTCAGCTGGTGTGCAAACAAGACATCAACTCAACCCTGACTTAATGTTTGCTTGTTTCCTCTCTCAACTTGAGCCTCAATTCATTAAAGATGCAGAACAAGATCATCATTGGATCATTTCAATGCAAGAGGAGCTCAATCAATTTGAGAGATGTAGAGTTTGGGAATTGGTTCCTAGACCCAAAGACTACCCAGTCATTGAAACCAAATGGGTATTCAGAAATAAATTGGATGCAGAATGCAATATTATGAGGAACAAGGCAAGGCTAGTAGCTCAAGGCTATAGGCAGGAGCAAGGCATTGATTATGATCAAACATTTGCTCTCGTTGCAAGACTTGAGGCTATAAGGATTTTTCTTGCATATGATGCATTCAAGAAATTCAAAGTCTATCAGATGGATGTGAAAAGTGTTTTTCTGAATGGAGATCTCAAAGAAGAGGTTTATGTTGAACAATCTCCAGGTTTTATCTCTTCAACTCATCCTTTCATGTCTTTAGATTGCATAAGGCTCTCTATGGTTTAGAGCAAGCTCCAAGAGCTTGGTATGAGATCTTAGCTAGCTTCTTATTAGAGCATAAATTTTCTAGAGGCATTGTAAATAGGACTCTTTTTGTTAAGCATCATAAAGATAAAATTTTATTAGTACAAATTTATGTAGATGATATCAAATTTATGCAGAAGCTGATGTCAGTTGTTGCTCACAAGTCTTGTGGATAGAAAACCAACTACTGGATTATGGATACAACTTAAATAATTCAACAATATATTGTGATAGTACCAGTGCTATATCCATATCACAAAATCCAGTGCATCATAGTCGGACAAAGCATATAGAAATAAGGCATCATTTCATTAGAGACTGTGTAGACAAAAAGAAAATTAATCGTGTCTTCATTACCACTGATTTACAAAGGGCATGCATCTTCACCAAGCCATTGGATGAGAAGAAGCACCTGTTTTTCTTAAATCAGTTAGGAATGATCAATGAAGATGAGTTAATCTAAATTTTGTCTGTGGTCGACGATTTGTTGACAGTTCGTCGAACGGAGATCGGCGATCTGCGAACTCATCGTGAAGAGTTCGTCGAACGGAGTTCGACAATCACCTCTTAGTGAAACAGTTTTCATCGAACGGAGATCGACGATCCCAGCTTCAGTGAATTTTTCGTCGAACGGAGATCGACGAATTATTCGTCTTCTTCAGAATGAGATCGACGAACTCATTTTCTATTAAAATATTTTGTCGACCTCAGTTCGAAGATTTTTTTTTATTTCTCGCCGAACGGAGTTTGTCGATTCATATTCTGAAAAACATTATATCTAGGTTTTCTTCAACCTTCGTCCCGCGCTTTCAGTCCCTTTGCACTTGATCTTTGTTTTTCTCTTGCAGGAACATTCATGGCGATTCCAGCAAGCGCACTCTCTTCCATGAAATTTGATATGGGTTTTGATATCGACTTCGAGTTGTTCCAACATTTTGATCCAATCTTCCTGGAAATTCTGAAATTATTTGAAGATCTACAGTTGAAGTATCTGCTGGCCACAAGAATAAAGATAGTTGGACCAGAAATAAGAGAATGGGTTTACATCTCCTCCTCCCCAGATGATAATACCATGACGGGCACCATCTCGGGTATTGAAATATCTTACCCCCGCCGTCTTAACAGATATTTTCGGCTTAGTTAATGGTGAAGAAGAATTAGAGATTGGTAGTGATGAATTTGATGAGATGTTGAATAAGATGGGTTATTCTGGAGACACATCCAACAAACTGCTAAAGAAACATTTGTCTGCTGACTATAAGTTTCTGGCAGACGTCGTTGGCAAGGTACTGGTGGGAAAACACACAGCCCATGACTACATCACTAGACATCAATTCCTTGTGATGTGTGCTGTTGTGAATAAGAATCCTGTGAACTGGGCTAGGATCCTGTTTGAGATGATCAGAAAGAAAAACACCAAGAAAGAGGTGTGTTTTGGAAGGATTCTGGGAATCTTCCTTCAAGCCAAGGCTGTTGAATCTCTGGTCACACCGACTATATTCATTAATGTCTCCAAGAGGATTACTTGTGCCCTCCTTGGCAGGTGGGAGAGGAATATCACCAAGCCATCCAAGGCTCCCTCCTCTTCCTCCAGACCTTCTGAGAGTACAAGGGATGTTCCATCCACTCCCCACCCTGCTGAAGATGTTCCACCTCCACCGCCTCCAACCTCCCCAATTCATCTCTCTACACCAGCTCATCCCACAGTCCATACTACCACAACTCCATCACAACATGGCACATCAACTCCATCACAACATAGTACACCACCCTCATCTCCTCTACCTCTACACCTAAATCACATCCTCCTTTCCAACCTCCTCTCACTCCCTTCTTTTGACCTACTGTCATCCCCCCTTCATACTCCATCACCTGCAGATGAGCCAATGCCAGATTCTCTACCTTCTTCTTCACCATCATCTTCCATCCATACTTGTGTCTCCACTCAGACACCTTCTGAGTTCATGCATTTGGACCCCCCTTCCATTCAACCTCTTCTGCCAACTCTCATTCCCCTCATCAAAAACCTGATAGCAGAGGTCATTTCACCTCTTGCTACTTCCATTTCATCCCTTGTTGTCCAACTCTCTGCCTTCTTTGTCCCTCCTTCTTCAGTGAGGGGCCTGGCTCCAGTCCCTACTGAACAAAGGCAGGGGGAGATACTTCATGAAGAAGTAGCTCCAGCTCCAGCAGAAGCAGCAGCAGAAGCTGCAGCAGACTCAGCTATTCCTGCTGATTTGATTGCTTTTATTGAATCCGATATAGATATGGATGAGACACATATAGCTGAAATAAACATTGTTGGTGATTATATTATCAATCACACAGTAGATCTTTTGAGTTTGTTAAATATTTTTGATACAGTTCATTTAAACTCTCTTCCAGAAAGCAACCTAAAGCCTTCTATGGTTATAGTTCCTTACACCTCTCCAATAAGCCCCAAAGTTGTCATGCAACTCAAGGCTAGTTTTACAAGTATAGAGGCTCCAGTTATTCCAACTCCACCAAGAGCAGATTCTCCCATTGTTTCATCCCCTCCCAAAGCCTTCTCTCCTCCAACATTCAAGATGGATGACAGCCTCATGCCAGATCTGGATGAAATCATGATGGCAGATATAGAACAAGAAAATCTATTAGTTGCTGAAAAAGCTACAGAATCAGTTGTTCTACCTCCAGCTCCTCCTCAAGCTGAAAAGTTATTGATATCTGCAGAAACTCTAAAGGAAATTAATGCATTATATGATAATCTTAATTATTAAAAATTATTTTAGTTTTAATCAGGGATCTTCAGATGATGATGATGAAGAACACGACCCCGAGAACAATGATTCAGATGACAGTTCACGCCCGCGGCGATTCACCGAACCAACCACAGTGCTGTTCGCGGGCGCAAAGAAAAAGAAAATCTCTAAGAAAAGGAAAGCCCCTCCAACTGTTATTCTTAAACCTAATCCCACTCATGATACCACATATTACATTCTTTAGAATATCACCCATTACAAGGGCATGCCTGCTTGCATGTGGCTGTCCAAAAATCAACAGAAAGACAGAAAGAAAAGCAGAAAATATTCTCCTCCTCAAAGATAGAGGAAAGATCCACCTCCTCCTCCTACTACTACTGTTGGTGCTTCAGGCAGTTCCTCTCAGAGATCTACCACATATTCTCAAACTTATCAAAGACAGCAAGGTAGATCCTCACATTCTGGGAGCAGCCAGCACAGGTACTCCTCAAGCAGGCAACATCAACAGCATCAACCCCAGCAACATCTACAACAAGCTCCTGAATCTCAGAAAGCTGATAGTCCAAAGAAGCCTGAATCTCCTCCTGTTTCATTTGAGGATCCTGAAACAGCTACTACTGCTAGAATGGCCAGGTTCCAAGAACTGGTTGGATTATCTATGATAAACAAGACTAAAGCAGAAAGAAAGGATCCCTCACAGTATTCAACAATGTCAAAATACAGGAAATAAGAATTGAACAGGTATGCAAAGGCTAATAAGTTCTGTAATGTAGATGATTATATGCAGTTACATCCAGAGGCTGTTGTGTCAAGGGTCACATCTCTCAACATCATTGGAGCTGCTGATATGACTATGACAAAGAGTCAAGCAGCTAATCCTAACAGAGAGATCATATTTACCCAGCCTGGTGTCAAAGAAAAGGAGGAAAAGCAAAAGGAGATATTGAAGAAGAAGAAATGAGTATATGCTGTTTCAGTTTTCTGTTTGTCTTAAACTGTTTATTCATAGACACAAAGCTACATTGTATATATATCTGCTGCATGTTTAAAGATTTTCTGTCAAATATACTTTTCTTTTGCTTTGTGAATATTTTTTGTTTGTCTATTAGTGACCTCACCCAAATAGGGGGAGATTGTTGGATCCCTAGTTTGATTTGGGCTAGGTTCACTAACTAGGTTAATTGACCCACCATGTATAGCCAGGGTCATGTCTGTGTCCTAAAGTTTAGGTTATGTCCTTGAGTTAACATTGCATGGACCAGCCAACTAAAGACTGCAGAAGACTCCAGACTTAGAGAAAAATCAAGATTCAGGAAAGTGAGTTCGACGTTCGTCGAACTCAGCTCGACGAAAGTCGTGCTCAGCTCGACGAACTCAGAGACAATTCTCTGAGTTGAGCTCGACGATATTCGAGCTCAGGTCGACGATTTCTGGAAGTTCAACTTCAACATTCTAAGTCAAGAATCCTTGCTCTGAACTGCAGTCGACGAACTTTTGTTATCAGCTCGACGAACTTAGAGCACAGAATTGGCAAGTTTTATCAGAAAGCAGTTAGCTGTTCTCAGGTCGACGAACTTGGTGCTCAGGTCGACGAACAGGAATTATCTGGTCAACGGACATGATTTCTCTTGTCGATGAACTCGGGACTCAGGTCGACGAAATCTGTTCTTTGCTCGACGAATTCTGTGCAGATCTAGACTTAGATTTTTCCTTCTTTTGTCCTTATTTTATTGCAGTAATTCCTGAATAATCAATGTTTTTATTCTCTGATTATAGTCGTTAGTGGCAGCATTGATTATGGTATTCATCAGGATTATTACTTGTCATTTTTAATAGGACAGTTGGGGAAATTCATTAATGTAATATTCTCTCCAGCCGGATTTTCATTCTCCAGGCAGTCAACATTCAATGCAGTCAATTCAAATTCAAAGGAGAAATATACATAGAAATATAAAAAGAGATTTCTTTTCTGGCAGTCGAGTACAACAACAACAAGAACAAAAAAGGGCAAGAAAAGGCAAGAAAGAAGAACACACACAGAGAACAAGACCGACATCAGAAAACATTCAAGAAGAAATCTCTCTGTCTTCATCAAAATGTTCTTCCTCCAGCAAGCTGCCAAGAGACAACCAACTTCAATCAGTCTACAGCTTCCTGGAGATCTTTTCAAGAAGACCTACTCACCCTGCAAAGCTTTCATTCTTCCTGAACAAATTTTCATCTCAGGGGGAGCTTTGACACCATCAAGGATCCACTAATCTTCTCTGTTGATTTGAGAAAGAGAAGATAACATCAAGTTTCATTTATTTCACCCACTGTACACAGGGTTCTAGCTCCCTTCAAAAGTTAATAACTTGGTTCCAAGTCTCCTGATCAAAAGACTTGACTTGGTTTTTAGCACCTGATCAAAAGTATGAAGGGTTTCCTGATCTACCTGGAGCAGATCTTGTGGTGACAGGCACCTGAACAAAAACCTGATTGGTGACAGGGCACCTGATCAAAAACCTGAGTGGATTCCTACCAGGGTGGTAGAAGAGTGGATGTACCCAAGTTTTAGGGGAACCACTATAAAATTCTTGTGTCGTCTGTGATGCTATTTTAATTTTTTCTGTGTGCTGATTGCTGGATAGCTTAGTTTTATTTCTGCACTCTCTGAACACACTTATTAGTATCACTATTTTCAACTCTGAAATAAAAATCTAAAGGATTTTAAAATACTCTATTCACCTCCTCTCGAGAGTAAAACAGTTTAACTTCTCTGGTGGTATCCTCCTTACCACCACTTTCAAAGTGTGTTGGGTGGAGTTTCAAAAGGAAAACCAACTCAACAACTCAAACTGCATTTTTAGTGTTCATGACCGCAAAATGATCTACCACGCTTGATGAATGTGATGATATAGACCTAAAATGTTTTTTATAAAAAAAAGTGTTCATGGCTATAATTATCTATATGTTACATCAATTTCTTCACAAGATCCCAAAAATGGAGTTTGGACCCAAAATGCTGCCTCGGAGTTTCAAACACTGCAAAACATTATCACTTTGTTTACTATCACAGTTTCACGGAAGATAATTTTCCCAAAAAGAACCTTAATCTAGTTCCGAAAGAAGTTTAAAAATAGTCTCAAGCTGATTAAACGAGACTATTCATCAATAACAAATCAAAATGGAAGGCTGAAGCATAATTTACAACCAACCCATTGGAAAGTATAAAGAACAATCAAGGTTTGACAAGATTTCAAACAAGCTTGCAATAATGTTATCCCCAAAAAAATAAGAGCATAAATTTGTGGAAAATTCAATAGAAGGCAACATAAAACATAAATTCAACACAAGAAACAAAGCAAATATAAGTCGCTTTAGAAAATTAATAAATCTTTGGGCTCTGTTTGGGTTGGAAGAAAGTGAAGGAAATGAAGTGAAATGCAAAAAAGGGGCAGTTGTCGTTAGATTCATGTCTTTCCCTATAGAAAAAGGGACAAGTAAAAGGTATGGACGGAATGGAGATTTTGGACTTCTTCCGTCTATTATTTCACATAATTTGCTTCAAAAAAAATTATTGTTTTAAACATAGAAATTATGGCCCATAATTAGCATTTAAAAATCTCTAATGAGAGGAATTACATCTTAAGTATTGGGGGATTCATAAGGTCGTGGGGGAAGGAGGGGTACACGACAACAAACAACACTCAAGTCTTTATCCCACTATAGTGGGTCGGCTATATGGATCCTTTCTCCATTGTGCCCTATCTTTTGTCATAATCTCACTAATGCCTAAGTACATCATGTCTTCCCTTATAATTTCATTCCAAGTCTTTATTGGTCTACCCCTCCCTCGTTTAACATGCATAGTGACTATACTCTCACAACGCCTAACAGGTACCTCTAATGGTCTCCTTTGTACATGTCCAAATTATCTTAGACTTCTCGCATCTTCTCTACAATTGGTGCTACTCCTGTTTTATCCCTGATACATTCATTCCTAATTTTATCTAATCTCGTGTGTCCACAAATCCACCTAAGCATTCTCATCTCCGCAATTCCCATTTTTTGCTCATGTACACAATTCACTGCACAACACTCAAAACCATAGAGCATCGCGGGTCTAATTGCAGTACGGTAAAACTTACCTTTAAGTTTTAGTGGTACTTTACTATCACATAAGATCCCAGATGTGTCTCTCCACTCCAACTTGTCCTTAAGTTTTACTGGGTACGATACGTATCCGGCACGGCGGTACGACAAAAATTTTAAAACAAGGATACGGGTACTGCAGGATATGTTGTATTAAATATAATAAATATGTATATATATATATATATTTCTCCCAAATGCAATTAAAAATCATCAAAAAAATTATAAATCAAGCATAATTGCATAAATCATCAATTTCTAAACTTTATACATTCAAAATAGCATGAATATGAAGAACTAACAACACATATTTACAGTTAAAAAACAAAATAATAAAATTTAAATCAAATTCTTTATAGTCTTAACGAAAAAAAAATACTTAACTTCGAAGCGCATTTTGTTATAAACAAACACCACTAATTGAGTAATTGCATTTATGGTTCAAAAATTTTTCATTTCTAAAACACAAAAAATTCTTTTGTTTACTTTAGAAAAACATACTCTATCACAGTATGTAGAACGATTCGACAAGTCTCAGTGTATCTACAGACTAGAGTAACGGGTGTATTCGCCGAATATCGGGTACGTACCGGTACCGGATACGTATCCGGTACGGGTACGTACCGGTACCGGATACGTATCCGGTACGGGTACGTGACCTTCGATGAAGTATCGATGCTTCATAGGTCCAAACCATCTTAAACGAGCTTCTCGCAACTTCTCTGCAATTGGTGCTACTCATGTCTTATCCCTGATAAATTCATTCTTAATTTTATCCAATCTCGTGTGCTCACACGTCCACCTAAGCATTCTCATCTCCGCAGCTCCCATTTTTTGCTCATGTACACAATTCACTGCCCAACACTATTAAGAGAAGACTAGAGAAGTGGAGGCTAAGGAGAAAGCTGAGAGGGACTAGGGTTAGGAAGGAGGAAGAAAGAAATACCTGAAATTACTCTTGCATGCCTCCACACGAAGAGGCCCGGGTATATATATATTCCCGGGCCAAGAGGGGAGGCCGGCCCCACCCAAGCGGGGCTGAACCGGGGTGGTTCAGCCCCCCAACCCGCCAACTTAGAGAGTGGGGTCTGAACTGGATGGTTCAGCCTCGTTGTCGTCTGTCTTCGTCTTCCGCCTACGAGCGTAAATACGTCCAAAGAATTGAGTCATGTTCGGGGGCGTAACATTCCCCCCACCATCAAGAATCAGCTTGTCCTCAAGGTGATAATCCTGGTAGAGTTCCCGAAATTCCAGCAGATCAACCCACATATTGTGCGTTTCCGACAAGTGTTTCCATTTGACAAGGAGCTCAGGTTGGTACTCAGCACCCTGTTGCTTCCATTTGAGCATCAGGACTTCCTCGGGTAATGGGCGTAGCTCTCCCGCTATTGTTTCCTCTGGAAGAAAAGGACTGGCCTGTACGGAATCGTCGATCTGCCGTTTCAATAAGGACACATGAAATGTCGGATGAATGCGCAACCCCTCGGAAAGGGCCAAAGTGCAAGCAACAGGGCCCGCGCGGCGGAGAATGCGAAAGGGCCCATAGTAGCGAGGAGCTAATTTCTGGTTCACTTGGCATGCCACCGAGACTTGCCGGTAGGGACGTAGCTTGAGAAAGACTTCATCGCCGACTGCGAACTCCCTTTCCTTGCGATGCTTGTCTGCTTGAGTCTTCATGCATTCTTATGATGTTCGAACATTCTCACGCAACGTGGCTATAGTACGGTCCCGGCCGCGGAGTGCCTGATCCACAGCGGGCAATGTTATGCTGCCCGGCTTGTAGCAACTCAAAGAGGGGGGAGGACGGTCGTATACGACCTCGAACGGGGTCATCTTGCTGGTGGAATGGTAGAAGTTGTTGTAGCAGTATTCGGCCCAGTGTAGCCAACTGCTCCACATTCACGGCTCGTACATCAGAAAGCAACGGAGGTATGTTTCCACCAACCCCCCCCCCCCCCCCGATTAAGAACCTCTGTCTTGTCATCCGTCTGGGGGTGATTCACCATGCTAAAACGTAGGCTAGTTCCTTGTGATCAGAAGAGCTCCTGCCAAAAATTGTCGATGAAAGTCGGATCCCGATCTGAAATGATGGCGCACGGAATGCCGTGGAGACGAACAATCTCTCGAACAAATAGATCGGCGACTGACTCGCCGGTGTAAGGGTGGCTCAAAGCCAAAAATGGTCATACTTGGAGAGCTTGTTGATCCACAGCGGGCAATGTTGTGTTGCCCGGCTTGTAGCAACTCAAAGAGGGGGGAGGACGGTCGTATATGACCTCGAACGGGGTCATCTTGCTGGTGGAATGGTAGAAGGTGTTGTAGCAGTATTCGGCCCAGTGTAGCCAACTGGTCCACATTCACGGCTCGTCCATCAGAAAGCAACGGAGGTATGTTTCCACCAACCCCCCCCCCCCCGATTAAGAACCTCTGTCTTGTCATCCATCCCGATCTGAAATGATGGCGCACGGAATGTCGTGGAGACGAACAATCTCTCAAACAAAGAGATCGGCGACTGACTCGCCGGTGTAAGGGTGGCTCAAAGCCAAGAAATGGTCATACTTGGAGAGCTTGTCGACCACAACCAGTATAACTGTCTTGCCCTGAGATTTGGGCAATCCGTCGATGAAATCCATGGACACTGTCTCCCAAATGTGGTGCGGGATCTCCAGAGGTGTCAGTAAGCCAGCTGGAGAGGTCGTCTCGTATTTCTGACGTTGGCATACCTCGCACTGCTGCACGAACTACTGAATGTCGCGTCGTAATCCCGTCCAGAAAACATTAGTCCATGCTCGTTGAAGGGTACGGAGGATTCCTGCAAATCCACACAATGGCGATGAATGGAACTCGTGCATCATGACCGTCTTCCAAGCCGAGTTGGGGGAAAAGACCTCTCGCCCCTGATAATATAGCTGGTCGTTCTGCAGCTGATAGCCTGGTGTAGCGATCTGCCCCTGTCGAAGAGCCTCCACAATGGCTCGCATTGCGGGGTCCCGCATCATCTCCTCCTAAACATCATCTAACGAGTCGAGAAGGGCCCGGAAATTTGGGCGGCCGTGCTCTCCGGTAGGCGTGATAAGGCGTCGGCAACCACGTTTTCTTTACCCTATCGGTAAAGGATCTCATAATCATACCCCAACAGCTTCGTCACCCACTTCTGCTGAAGCGGGGTGGAGACCCGCTGATCCAAGAAGTGCTTCAAGCTTTGATGGTCTGTGCGGATTTTGAAATGTTGTCCCAACAAGTACGGTCGCCACACGGCCACCGCATGAATGATCGCCAACATCTCCTTCTCATACTGAAGAGCCCCAGAGTACGAGGCGTTAACGCCCTGCTGTAGAACGCTAGGGGCCGCCCCTCCTGCATCAACACCGCGCCAATGCCTACGTCGGACACGTCTGTTTCCAGGACGAACTCCTTGGTTAAGTTAGGAAGAGCGAGCACCAAAGTAGTCGTCATGGCCTCCTTAAGGGCCTGGAAGGCCTCCGCCGCCTCAGCCAGCCAGTGGAAACCGTCCTTCTGTAATAGCTGAGTCAACGGTCGAGCGATCTTGTCATACTCTATGACAAAGCGCCAATAATATCCTGTAAGCCCCAGGAAGCCCCGTAGCGCTCGGGCCGTGTGTGGGCGGGGCCACGATAGCATGCTCTCGATCTTCTTAGGGCACGCCTTGACCCCACTAGCGGATACTAAATGTCCCAGGTACTCCACCTCCATCTGCCCGAACGAACACTTGGACTGCTTGGCATACAGTTGGTGTTGGCAAAGAAGGGTGAAAACCTGCTCGACATGGACCAAATGCTCCTCCCAACAGAAACTGTAGATGAGGATGTCATCGAAGAATATCAACACTGAACAACGGAGGAGCAGAAGGAAGATCTCGTTCATCACTGCTTGGAATGTAGACGGTGCGTTGGTGAGCCCGAAGGGCATCACCAATTATTCATAGTGCCCAACATAAGTACGAAAGGATGTCTTGTGTATGTCCTCGCGCATCTGAATCCGATGGTAGCCCGATCGGAGATCGAGCTTGGTGAAAAGGCGAGTGTCGTGCAGTTTGTCTAGTAGTTCCTCGATCAAGGGAATGAGAAACTTGTCCTTGATGGTAGAGCTGTTCAGACCATGATAGTCCAGACAAAACCGCCATGTCCCTTCTTTCTTCTTAACCAGAATGATGGGAGACGAGAAAGAACTGGTACTGGGGCGAATAATTCCGGCAGTCAGCATTTCCCTGAAGCTGCGCTCTATCTCGGTCCTCTAGATGTACGGGTAATGATACGGACGGATATGGGTAGGCTCTGTACCTGTTTTGAGTTGGATCTGATGATCTCTAAACCGCGGTGATGGCAGTGTGCGGGGTGCCTGAAAGATATCTGCATACCGCGTCATTGGCGCCTGCATCTGAGCTGGTATAATAGGAGCCTCAGTTGGAGCCGGCGTAACCTCCATAATCATTGTCATCGTGCTGCCCTGGTTCTCTGGACGCTCCAAGCTCCGAAGGAATATTTCCTTCATAGGAGAAGATTTTATGCCCCCCAGGCAGCTCCAGGAACTCCATCGTCATCTGGTCCCAGTCAAAGGTCACCCGCCTCAGCTGTTGCAGCCACTGCACCCCAAGCATCATGTCAGACCATCATATGGGTAGAAGGTAGACGTCTGTGCGCCCTGCGTTTCCCTGTATCCGTAGCTCCACTCCCTTCATCACCCCTTCGCACTGTAGTTTGCTCCCATCGGCCACCAAGACCTGAAAGGCGGCCCCCTTATCAATCGCATGCCCCACCCGTTGTGCCACATCGGGATGAATGAAGTTGTGGGTGCTCCCATTATCCACCAGAATCGTCACCATCTCCTGATTGATCTTTCCTCCAATCCGCATAGTAAGTGGAGTGTTGCATCCCTTCATTTCCTGTATGAAAACACCGAACTCGGTCAAGTCCAAGTCCTCCTCCGACTCTGCCCCGGGTACGACATCGTCATCGGCATCCCCATGTAACATAAAAACCCGTATTTTTTGGCATTTGTGCCCGGGTGCAAATTTCTCATCGCAGTTGAAACATAGACCCTTCTCTTTCCTTGCCTGTAGCTCGGCCCACGATAGTCGGGTTACAGTTGGCTTGTTTGCCGCCGGAGACACTAGTCGTACAGCTGCCTGGTTAGTCGTGGGCTTCCCTGTGGTGCGCGTCCGCTCCCAGTTGTAGCGCTCTTCCTGTATACGGGCCAGACTGATGGCATGATTCACATTACAGGGCATATAGGCCTAAACCTCATCACGCAAGTGCTCCTTCAGTCCCGAGACAAAACAACTGAGCAGCGTCTTCTCTTCTCAGTGCACCCGATTTGTCAATTTATCGAATTTGGTCTGGTACTTCATCACGGTTCCCCTCTGTCGCAACTTCTACAGGAAGGCCTCAAAGTCCCCATACTCCAATGGCCCGAATCGGGAGGTGAACCCTTCCACGAAATCAGTTCAGGACATGTAATCCCTACCTCTCAGGAACCACTGAGTCCACTGAAAGGCGTCGTCATGCAAGTGAAACGACACTAGCTGCACCCATTGGCCCTCTGGCACCTCTTGATAACTAAAAAAGCTCGGTCTTCTGTACCCACTCTAGAGCGTCCCCTCCACTGAACCTTGGAAAATTCATGTGCATTAGTTTAGGAGGCATGTACGCTCGCGGAGCGGCTTGGCCGTGCCAACCTTGCCCATGTCGATTCCATGTCGGTCGTCTCGGCTCCATCGGACCGGTGTTGGCGCACGGGTTTCCCTAAAATGGTTGGCCGCCCCAAGGAGCACCCGCTTTGTAGCCCCCCGGAGGGCCAACTTCACGCGGTGGAGGCAAGATGCTCCCCTCCCATTGGACCTCCTGGAGCCCTTCTAGCCCCTCCTAGCTCGCCGTCGGGTCGTATACAAGGCGGACGGCCCGCGCCGTCTTCCCTTTGCTCACTGTGGTGTCGCGCCCAAGACGGAATCCCCGTGTCGAAGTCCGTCGCCCGGATGTGGGTCGATCCGGCCGCCGGCGACGCTCCCCGGTTCCCTCACATCGCTGCGATGCCGCCGAAGCCGCCGGCTCCCGATCCGCTCGATCCCGCGTCTGTACGTACGAGATCCGTCGATCCCGCTATTTCGCCCGCTTGTGATCCCTGATGCTGGGATGCGTAGGTTTCAGCGGCCTGATTTTGTAGTCTGTCGGCCTCTTCGTGCGTCATCGCCTTCCCTTTCAGATTTTGCGCTAACAGCGCCTTGATCTCTTCCATCCGGGTGTTGATCCGTTCTTCCAATCGTTGTGTAGAAGCCCTCATTTCCTCCTCGACGGTGGCCACCGAGTCCGTCAAGCCGACGTAGTTTTCTTCTAGGGTTTCCAGTCGAGTGATTTCTTCTTGCATGCATGTGGTAACCATGGTGGAGAAGCGAATCCTCTGATACCAAATGTTAAGAGAAGACTAGAGAAGTGGAGGCTAAGGAGAAAGCTAAGAGGGATTAGGGTTAGGAAGGAGGAAGAAAGAAATACCTGAAATTACTCTTGCATGCCTCACACGAAGAGGACCGAGTATATATATTCCTGGGTCAAGAGGGGCCTGCCAGCCCCTCCCAAGCGGGGCTGAACCGGGGTGGTTCAGACCCCCAACCCGCCAACTTAGAGAGTAGCGGCTGAACCGGATGGTTCAGCCCCATTGTCGTATGTCTTCGTCTTCCGCCTGCAAGCGTAAGTACGTTCAAAGAATTGAGTCATGTTCGAGGGCGTAACAAACACTCAAAACCATAGAGCATGGAGGGTCTAATTGCAGTACGGTAAAACTTGTCTTTAAGTTTTAGTGGTTCTTTACGATCACATAAGATCCCTGACGTGCCTCTCCACTTCAACCAACCCGCTTGGATTCTATGTGTCACATCTTTATCAATACCTCCGTCGTTTTGAACTATCGATCCAAGATATTTAAAACACTCACTGTAGGAAATATCTTGATCACCTAACTTAATAACGAAGTCATTCGTCCTTCTTGTACTGCTAAATTTAAGCTCCATATACTCCGTCTTTGCCCTGCTCAATCTAAAATCAGCATATGTCGGTCGCAAGTTCGGGTGAAAAATGGCGAGGGTTGTGTTAGGTAGACGGTGAGAGTAAAATTTAGTCACTCTTATGAATATGGATCACTTGGGAAGGAGGGGTACACTGTTACGGAAAAATAATTATGTGATGATTTGTCTGCCATATATAGCATTTACACTGAAAATAATTAAGTGACGACTTGCATTGTGCATTAATGGATGTGTGTGCAAAAAGATGTGGCATCAAAAATAAAAAGACCTTCCGCAAAAACAAAGTTCACCATTTACCACAGCAAGAGAGAAATTTTAATTGTGAATTCTCAACTAACCTTTGGAGTGTATAGAACACAGATGCAACTAGATAGCAATGTGTTTCTCTCTGCTGTTGAGCAAGAAGTGATAAACTTTACCCTATCTGCAACTCCTAAATCCTTAGCCAACTTTTTCAGTTCATCCAAGTACTCTACATTTTCCTTAAGACGTGTATCAAAGCCACCTGAAGCAAAAAAAACAAAGACTCGTCAATATCATCATTCTGATCCACAAGTGAATAGAAGGAGCTAACGACCTCTCACAAGGTTTTCTTGAACTTGGACAAAAAATTAATTATTTCTTTTGAAAAACAAAAAGAGATTGTGCCACTCCCCGTGTGATTAAAACAAGGGAAAAAACTGAGCATGGAAAGAGCTTTTGGTTCACACCAAAATAGATTGCACTAATAGTGGATCAAGATACATTCACTAGAGATTCTTAGTTTAGACTTCCAAGATGATCACTAAGACTTCACACCCCTCCTAATATAGAAAAGAGGAGAATACTCCTAATTACCAAAATATCATTAATACATCATATCCTAATACTATACGCTACTAAATGATTGGATCTAGATATCCACTAGCAGAGGGAAATTATCCACATGAAAGACATACAGATCAACTCAACCCTTCAAAAATGACCTTATCCTCAAGGTCGAGTTCTGGTGGTGGCATCCATGAACTCAAGGGTTTCAAAGCCGGCAACTGTAATGTCATCATCTTCGGCAACAAGAAACAATCACAATTCTTTGAGGGAACATTTGTGAAGGGGAGAGTAAGATTGTTTGCATCAAAAACAAAGGCTTTGGTGGCAGAAGTCTTTTCAAACTATCTAAAGTAGCATTAATCAAATTGACTTTTTCTCGTTCTATTTCAAAGTATCCATTCGCTCAATACTCACCTGCTTCCATTTCCACTTTATGTAATCAAGCTAGGGCTCTTTCGAATCAGACGAGAATAAAGAAAGAATCCCATAGCGATCCTACCTGCATCGCATCATTTTGGTTTTGCTTGCAATTTTATATTTTATTTCGTAACAAATGTTTCTACGCGTTTGTTTCTTTCTCTTTATGCATTTTATTGCAAGAAAGGGGGCCTTGGCGCACCGGTTGAGGTCTTAGTGTGTGACCTTGAGAACACGGGTTCGAGTTCTCAAGGCAGTCTCTTGGGGTAAGGTTTGCCTACATTTCACACACGTGATGGGACCCTTCCACGAACCTTCGATGCACGGAGATGCTTTGTGCATCGGGCTGTCCATTATGTATTTTATTGCGCATCTCAGTCACTCATGTTTGTACGACTTATTGAAATGATCGCCTAATAAGACCCTGAATGAAATGATTCGTGAAATTAGGTAACATTGTAATTAAGACAAGCGATGGAATTAAAGTATTAAATGAAGTCTTTCCAACAAATTTTAAAAGTAAAGGAAGAAATATAAAAAAATATATCTTTCTTTAATTGTATAAATAATCAATGAGAAATTTATGAAATCCTCAAAATGAAAACACTGAAAACCCTCCCTCTCTTTGGAAACCCTCTGTAAAATCTCTTTATAAGAACTAGATTTCTTTTTCTAAAAAAAACTCCCTCTCTTTAACAGACCCCCCCCCCCCTATATTGAGGGGATGAGGGTAAGGCCTCATTTGAATAGGCATTCAACTCCAGTGGCGTTCACGCGAAACGACAACACGAAGACTGCCGTGTTTGTTTTGCCGCTCTCCAGTCGCAATAGCTCCATTTTTTACCTTGGATTCGTAGTCGTTTGCAACCATGAGTCCTAACCTCCAGTCGCTCGAGTTTTCCTCTTTTTTCCATCAAAGGCGAGCAAACCTCGAGCGAAACTGCATGCAGAGCTATCTATCGTTGGTGCTCTCCATCCAAGCCGATAGCAGAGGTTGGGGAGCTCGATCTCGAAGGAAACTCTTGGATCTCGACCTCCTCGCATCGCCGGCCTCCTATCTACGACAGCCTCAGATCTCAATCTGATTTGTAGTAGTTTCCAAGCCTCAGATAAGTATGTAGTTTGTTGTACGAAGCTGGCAAGTGCTAGCAAATCAGGAAATAGGCGAAGCAAGCAGGCTGTGGACCAAACAGACAAGCGTTGTACGAAGTAGGAAAAAGACGTATGGAAATAGAATGAAATAGGAGCTGGAAGCAGCCAAGGGGAGGAAGGAGACGGGCACAACATTGAACAATCAACATGAGTTATATATATAATATGGTTAATAATAAATTATAATATAAGACCTAAAATGAGATATATTTTTTTCACTTATGTTCCTAATGATGATTGCTAGACAGAATAATTTGCATTGTGATTTAAGTATGACAAATAGCAATTTTTGACAGAGCTTGAACGTATTTGAAGTTTCTGCATACTCAGCAGATGTATTTCGAGTTTTTTAATATTTTGACGTGGGTAGCATGGAAAAAAAATCAAAATAATAATATCACGCCGCTATTTTGTCAAATGGTTTTCTGTTCTGAACAACTCTGCAAACACAACAACTAACCAAACAGATCTTCATTTACAAACCAGTTTCCAACAGCTCCATTTACAAACCTTCATTTACAATCGCTCCTTTTACAACAGCAGTCGCTCTCCCAAATGAAGCCTAAATCGAGAACAGGGACGTCCCCATTTGCTCAATAGCCCAGCCGACCTTCCTCCCCCGTCGAAATCCCTTTAAGCCTCGCTGAAACCACCATACAACCCCTGTTTCTCCTTGTCGAGCCCTTCTGTTAACACCACCGGCCCTTACGGCCCCCAGCAAGCTCACCCTCATTGTTCTCCAGTGTTCTTGACGATCCCTATCACGAAACCACCACCGACCACTCTAATTTCATTCTCCAGAAGTCCTCCCTGTCTCAGGTGCTCCCTCCTCCGATGTTTCATTCGCGTCCCTCCGACCAGCCACCGCCGAGCCTTCTACAACTGTCTAGTTACAGTCGGCAACCACTATGACTGTTTTGAACCCAGTCGACACTTCAAGTCGATGCTAGTTCTCGGTTCTTTTGGGGCATATGTGAGCCCAAGGTTACCTCCCTTCTCGTTTATGATCGTCTAGAGCGAGTTTAATTTTATGCATTTCTCGTCCTAAGCTTTGGAATGTGAGATATTAGCTAATGATTTGTCTTCCATCTATAGATAGGTTCTCGCATGAGCCTCACGAACCTTAAATTAATTACCTCCCTTTTGCTGTTTAAAAAGTCGACTAAACACCACTTAATTTTATTAAGATCGCAAAATTACTTTTAAATCCAATTTCAGGGTTTCGCTTTACATCACCAAGACCGGGATGCTAGATAACCGAAATGGCTGGAGGCCCCCGCATGGCGGTAAATTCCGTTCGACAAAGCAGGCATCCTGGATTGTCACATTGAGCATGGGCAAGTTCAGATTGGGGAAAACGGATGGGAATGTGCAATTTTAAGTCATGCATGAAGTAACAAAGGTAGTAGGTCATGGATAAGTATGGGACATGAGGCATAAACTTCACATAATCATCGACGTAAGCCTCTACGAGTCGACTTGCTGAACTACATAGAGACGCTCGAAGTTCCCTGAGCGACGCTTATTGTAACGCAGGTTGAATTCCTCTAAGAGTATGACCCGCATCATGTGTGTTATCGACTAATGAAGCTAATGCATCCAATAAAGAGTGAAACCCTCCATGTAGATAAATGTGAGGGGGACCTTGTTGGCTTACAAGGTAAGTTGTAACTCAAATGGTTGTTCTACGTGGGCGATCCAACCAAGCAAATTATGATACGAATATGGCTCTCTAGGCCCACAATCACCTTGCCAACCGTCATCACCATACTCTAGCACGTGTTATTTTTAGAATAATAGAGAGCAAAAAAATCAAACGTTATTCATCCCTTAAAGGGGTATAAATAGGTAAAAGAAGAGAGAACAATATAAAATTTGGAGATGTGGGGCTAAAGAGAGCCTAATGGGCTTTCATGATGGGCTTTCATGATGGGCTTTACATTACGGGCTTTACATTACGGGCTTTACATTACACAAATGAATCTTTTATTCAACACCCCCACTTAAACTCATAGTGGTGAATTAGGAGATTGAAAGAACACAGAAAATGACATGCAATGTTTCCTAGAGCGCTTGTTGATCAATCATCAAGATTTGTTGAATCGGGAACTCATGTCTCAAAACTCTTTGAGCCTTGGAAAAGAAATCTGCAATTTGAAGAGCAGACGAAACATGAGGAAGCGGGATGATATTGATCAAAAACTATTGACGAACATAGTTGCAGTCAACTCAATATGCTTGGTGTGCTCATGAAAGACTGGATTGGAAGTGATCTGTATGGAACTGATGTTTTCACAGGAGAGCGATGTGGCATCTGAGACTTGGATATGAAGATATTGTAGAAAGCGTCGTAGCCAAGTCACTTTGGTGACAGTGGTAGACATGACACGGTACTCCTTTTCAGCACTGGAGCGTGATATCATATCTTGTTTCTTGAATTTCCAAGAGATCAAAGAGTCTTCAAGAAAGATGTTGTATCGTGTGGTGGATCTACGGTCAGATACATCTCCGACCCAACCAGCATCATTATAAGCATGAAGGTCCAGAGATGAATTAGATGAGAAAAATATTGATTTGTTAATTGTGCCATGAAGATAGCGTGGAATACGGAGAAGTGTTGCATAGTGAATACTCCAGAGTTGTGAGACAAATTGACTGAGGATATGAACAACGTGTAAAATATCCGGGAGATTGATTGTGACATAAACTAGCATCCCAACAAGTTATCGGTATCTGGATGGATCTGATAGGATTTCTCCATGAGAATGAAGTTGGAGATTTAGTTCAAGAGGAATGGCAGCAGTGCGTTCGTCAGTCAATGCAGCAGCCCTATGAAAAATCTCATTAATGAACTTTTGTTGGGATAAGACATCCTCTAGGAAAGTGATCTATTTAAAGACCAAGAAAGTAAAGAAGAAGTCCAAAATCTTTAATTTCAAATTGATTTTGAAGATGATGTTTGACTTGTTGGATATGCTTAGAGTTATTGTTCGTGTTTATGTCATCAACATGTACCAACAAAAGAATGTCTGAGGTACGAGTGAACAATGTCGGGTCTGAAGGACTTGCACTAAATTCAGCTATCAGGATGACCGTAGTGAACCTAAAAAAACATGCTCGAGGAGCTTGTTTGTGCCCATAAAGGGCCTTGCAGAGGTGATAGACTTGTCCAGATGAGTGTGAGACCCCGGTTGGTGGTGTCATATAAACATCTTCAAAGAAATCGTCACGGAGAAAAGAATTATTGACATCCATCTAAGAGATGTTTCATGAGTGGATGGAAGCAATGATGAGAATAGTGCGTATATTAATCATTTTGGCGACCAGAGTAAATGTCTCATCATAATCGCAGTTTTGTTGTTGTTGAAATCCTCGAGCAACTAATTGTGTCATGTGTTTGTCAATGGTACCATCAGTTAATGTTTTGATTTTGTAGACGCATTAACAGCTGATAAGATGAATACTCTTAGAAAGAGGCACAAGGCGCCAAGTTTTGGTATTTTTCAGGGTCTGTAGTTCTTCTTCCATTGCATGTTGTCAAACAGGTATGGATGCAGCCTCCTGGCATGTCTGGGTCTCCAGATGACTAGAAGTGGCAGAGAGAAATGCTTGAAGAGCTGAAGTGAGAGGAGAGAAACTAAGACGATCAGAAGGTTTGTGAGATCAAGTGGAGCGACAAAGAGGGTTACGAGATTAAGTGGTTCAGTAATCTCAGATTGTGGAACAAATGTGTCAGAGGGATCAGGGTCGCTAGGAAGAGTCTCATTGCGATCATGCATAGTAGGAGAGGTAGGAGGAGATGCTTAAGGCAAAGTGGTTGAAGGTACGATATCAAGAAATATTAGATCCCCAGGAGTAGATGATGGTAGAGGCACAGATAGGTGTGGTAGAGCGTAGTATGGGAGATTCTCGAGAAAGCAAACATGACATGAGATGCACATACGACCGACAACAGGATCTTAGCATTGATAGCTCTTATGTTGAGAGACAAAGTATGTACACCCAAACACTTTCAAGGAATACGAGGGGATGTTATTATGTACGTGTTGATAAGGAGATGTGTTCTGAAGAGTGGGAGTCAATATTCGATTTATCAAGAACACACTTGTGAGAATAGGTTCAGCCCAGAACTGAACAGAAATAGATGAGATTAGGACGAGAGAGTGTGCAACTTCCATGATATGCGATGACGTCGTTCAGCTACCCCATTTTGCTGAAGAATGTGGGGACATGAGTATTGAGCAAGAGTTCCTTGCGATAGAAGGAAATGCATGAATACGTGTGAAGTATATTAATCCCCTAAATCAAAACATAGAATTTTGATTTCATGAGAAAACGGAGTCGCAATCATAGTAGTGAACAGAATGTACTTGGAAAACATATCGAATTTAGCATTTAATAGATAAAGTGGTGTAAAGCAAAAATAATTATCAACAAAGATAACATAATATTTGTTTTCTCCATTGGATATGTGAGGAGAAAGTCCTCATTCATCAGTGTGAACTAGTTCAAAAGAAAAAGAAGATACAGAGGAGTTAGAGTAAAAAATGTGGCAATAAGACGACCTCTAATACAGTAATACAACTAATACAAGGATTAAGAGACTTAGTAGAGACGGTCTCAAGAGCTCATTCGTGCTAGCAAGATGTCAGTTAGTCGTTGATGCCACAGATGAAGACTATCAACGTTGTGAGATCATTCGTCTGATGTCCCTTACCATCAACTCAACCCGTAAGAGGATTCAGTATCAAGCAAGTGGAAGCACTAAAATAGAGAAATTTATATCAGCAATATGGGATGCAAATAAGAGATTCATAGCAAGACGAGGTACATGATAACATGAGGAATAGTGAATTGAGAGTGATCTTGGAGGTTGTCATGACCAGTAATAGGAAGAAGAGTTCTAACAACAGTACGAATGGATAATGAAGAACGGAGAGAAAAGTGGGTGTCATCATTAGTCATATAGTAGGAGACGACCGAGTTCAGTAACAAGGAGGCAGAAGATATACATGTGACACCAGCAAAGGCAGAAGATCCAGAGTCAGATTGTTGATTGTTAAGTTGCAACATAGCCATCAGTTGTTGAATATGATTGGGAGGGGAGAAAAAGGAGTAGAGTTGTCAGCAACAGTAGCCTGAGGAGCAAGACGCCCAAGGAATTTGTTAGCGGCTACTTCTTAAGCTTTGCGATTTGCGAGATCATGACATTCTTGA
The DNA here is from genome assembly GCA_039583875.1 of Platanthera guangdongensis. NCBI lineage: Eukaryota > Viridiplantae > Streptophyta > Magnoliopsida > Asparagales > Orchidaceae > Platanthera > Platanthera guangdongensis. The sequence continues at coordinate 154,246,432 of CM077149.1, read as the reverse complement.
GTACTGTGGTTATCATGTCATTTAAGCCAAGCACACTTTTGTCCAGAAGAGGATTGCCCGGGTTTGGGACAACGAGGCCCATATGATGTGGATTTTAGAGGAGGCCGAGCAGTCACAACAATAGACGAAGCAACATCAACAGGCAGAGTGGTCATGACGGAGGTTTCCATAGAAGAGTTCGCCTTAAGAGTAATTCTTTGACTCTCCTGAGCAGTGAGTCCATTGACCGCAACATCTAGAGAGGGAGTTGGGGAACGTTGGAGGAGTATGCTAACAAAGGTCTGATATTCAGGTCGAAAATGAATGAGAAACTGTAGCAGTCGTCGATGATCACAAAGAGCAAAGTATTCGTGGTAGAAGGGACTATTATCTCCGGGTTGAGGAGTGGGACCCATGATATTGAGTTAGTTCCAAAGATCCATCATAACCACGTAGTATTATCGAATAGTGAAATTCCCATGTCTAATGGACTAAATGGTCTGAAGAAGCTGGAACTCATGAGCACTATCAGTTAGGGTGAAGTATATGCACCGATGATGTCACATGGCAGACACAGTGTCATAGGATTCAAGTTGAAGCTTGGTGGAGAATGAGATAGATAGGAGAATTGCATTGATGGTCTGACATTCATCATAAGTCTAGTCATCAAGCAGAGTAAAATAAGCAGGATCAAGGGATTTGTCCGTTGTCGTGGGAGTTGGTGTTGGGGTGGAACCACCAAAGTTCCTCCAAAGACAACGACTTCTGAGATGGCTCTTGACTGTTAGAGACCATATCTGGTAGTTGGTATCATCGAGAATGGTGTGTAGGTGACGCATCCTCCGTCGCAATTAAATATGCATGACGTTATCATGCGTCATGCAACTCTTATTTTTGTGCACTTATTTATTGTTCTGCACTTCTTTTGCACACCTATTTTTATTTGAAATTATTTGGCTCATCGGTTTGACCGCCCGATGAGACCCTGAATAAATAGGTTAGTTAATTTTGGTAGTTAGGATGCTGAAGGAAAGCTTGAAATATTTAATGACGCGTAAATCTAAGTCATAAGGATATCTAAATCACATCAAGGCAAATCATGCAAGAGAAATATTTGAGGAAATATTTGAAGAAAATAATCACATTTGGAAACTACTATTGTCGTATGAAAAACTTAGAAAGGGATATTTTAAAATTGTTGCATGTGAAAAAGTTTGGAAAGAATATAAATTTGGGGAATAATCAGAACCCTTGAACTATTTTGGAAAGGATTTTTGGAAATAAGATATCTATTAAGCATCCAGCCAGGAAGAAGAACAGCAGACCGGACAGAACAGAGGACGATATCGTTATCATCCCTATGTATTTCCAGTAACTCCAGCCATCGAAATTTTCAATGTCCTCTCTGGTTCGATCTCGTCGGAAGCTCCACACCTCAGTCCTTCTTCCACGGCGGCCCCGTCTCAACTTAGGAGAGCCTGTTGCCCACCTGGCAAATTATGTCGATTTGCACCAGCAAATCCTACCTCCCATGCATGATCGTTGTCGACAACAGGTTGCCCGACTCCAGCAATCTGGTGGGCGATCTCCTCCGCCTGCTCAGTCGCCATCGACCTCAGTATTAATTCTAGCGAACTCGTCCAGCCGCCTCTTCTGATTGGCTTCGACGTCAACATATTTAGTCCGACAATCAACTGTAAACCTCCCTTGTGCTGATTCCACTTTGTGTTGACTGTGCTTGGACAAGACTAAAATCCTGGGTAAGTTCACTGCCTCTTGCTACTCATATTCGATTAATTTTTTGCATCCTAATTAATTAATTTAAGCTTGCCTCAACGTTCGCATTACTTTTATTGTCGCTTATCCATAAATTGTTACGTGTGAATTTGCTTGTGGATCTACAAATCTCGTCTCGGTTTAAATCGATAAACGCTCAAGGGAATTTCTTTCAAATATCGATTAACGAATCTGTGGGAGTTTATCGTTGAGAGCAATGTTGTCAAGATCGAGATCTTACCTAAGATCGGTTGGCAGTGGTAAGATCGTAAAACGCGGGATCGACACGAAACGGTAAGATTTTACTTAGTATACAAAATTAAATAAATCTAATTTATATATAGATATATGTAGTAAATCATAAATCATAAATCAATATATATAAAAGAAAAGTTCAACTGCATAGTATGATAGTAAATAATAATAGTATATTTAACTCGTTCAAAATAAGTCATCTAAGCTAAAGTCCAAATTGTCTAATGAAGCATCTTCGTCGCCTTCATCTATCCCAAGATCTTGTTCTCCTCTTTCTATGTGAGCAGCTACCTCTTCAACATTCGGAGGCTCTATCTCAAGATCTTCTTCATCATCTTCATCGGCAACAATCCACTCATTATCAGATGGAATATCATCAAAATTATATTTCTGAGTTTTTTTCAACTTGCTATTTGTCAAACGAGAATTCATCATCACAAAGGAAACATCATTCATTGTTTTTTGCTTCAAACGGTTTATTCTTTTTGTGTGTACCTAGAAAAAAATAATTAGTATCCAATAATTTTGGTGATTAAAAATATTTAATAAATTGTAATTATACCCTTTCAATTGCACTCCAATTTCGCTCACATCCAGAAGAATTACATGTCAAGTTCAAACACGTTTTGCAAAATTTTGTAGCTCTGGATTCTTCTCCATAAGAATCTCAGCATGTCGTCGGATTTTGATATTAATACCAGTTTTGGGTACTATTGAGCCAAAGAATTTTTTCTGATTCTTAAAATCCTCCGATTAGTCATCAATCTTTGAAATTTCATCAATATCTCCCTCGGTCATTCTTTCTAAACAGTCATATAGCCCTCGCTTCACCTCATAATCAGCTTTAAATGACGGACTATAGTGAAATTGAGGGTTTAGATAATAGCCTGGAGCATGTAATGGTCTGTGCAATTATTTGTCTCATCGAGCATCAATTACATCTCAAACCAATTGATAACTAATCATCACAAATAATACAATTAGTATATAAGCAAAAAAAATCTCATATCTATAAGACTATGATACTTAAAAAAAGAAATTAATTGACTTACAACTTTTGTACACCATTAAATGCATGAGCAATGTGTTCTTTTGCTTGATCCATTTCCTCATATATATATCTCATAGCAGGCTTCTCATCAGAATCAACCCAACGAAGCACATTCATTAAGCGATAAGCACCCTTCAAGCAAATGACAATATTCTTCCAAAAATCTTTATCCATCACCGCCTCCTCAATTAGCTTTCCTTCACTCGAACATGCAGATCGGCTAGCTTTTCATTCATCTGAATTGAATATTCTTATCAAAACAAGTTTGTTTTCATTAAGGTAGCCCAAAGTTAAGTATGAAGTGGCGAAACGTGTAATTGCTGGTCCCACCAATTCCCTGTCTTTAGTGAAGGTTTTCAATAAAGATATGAGCGATGTTCTGAAATAAATATATGTCGTGATTCTCTTTGCTTTAGGAATTGTATCGTGATGGACTTGTATCTTCTTTTCAAAATCCTCTAACATCAAATTAATACAATAAGCGGTATATGAAGTCCAATATAATCTTTTCCCCTTTTAACATTAACATTTCTCCAGCGGCTTTGTAATTTACACCGTTGTCCGTCACCACCTGGACAACATTCTCTTCACTCACCTCATTAACAATATCATCAATCATCTTGAAGACATTTTTTGTTGTTTTGGATATATGAGATGCATCAATAGACTTTAGAAATATAGTTCTCATTGAACTATTCACTAAGAAATTGATAAACGTTCTCCTTCTTTTATCAGTCTATCTGTTGAAGGCAAAACTTGACTTCGACAAAAGTTCGAAAAATAGGGGCGTAGCCAACACCTACTCGTCCCAAGCTCCGACCTCCGACTGGTCGTGAAGGACTAGAAATTGACCCAAGGCCTCAGCAGGGAGGTCTCACCGCTTACCCGGAAGATCTCTGACAGCTTCCCCTCCAAAGTCAAAAGCTGGGCTCAGAGCTCTTCAGAAAGCACAGAAAAAAGCCTCTCAAGTCCCGGGAAAGATATCTATGTGCTTCTGAAGAACCCCTATGGGTCTATTTATAGTTTTCTGAGTTGGATCTGCAAATAATCACACTGAACTGGCCTGAAATTACCTAAGTACCCTTGGTTGGGTCTGCCAACAGCCAAACTCCGCTGTTCTGAGGAGCTATATGCAGACCACCCGGGGCAAAAGGGTAAAATTACACGGGGTAGAACAGTAAAATCCCCTGGGGCCTAGATCTGTCAAAATGGTCTTTCTTCTGTATGGCGAGTGGGGGAGTATCTATCGGCGAGACGAATCTTCCTCCCGTCTCGCCAACCTTATATGCCGTGAGGCCTTCTCGCGGTCATAGGCCTTCTCGCGCCCTCAGGAGGGGCGTCTCGCCTACTGCAGAGGCCACTTATCTCGCCACCTGCGAGTGGACCACATGGTCCCACTCGCCCATCAATTCCACTCGCCCGCCTCGACTATTCGCGCCTTGAGGACATCTCGCGAGCCTGAGGTTGTACACAATTCCCGCTCTTTTCGAGATTATTCTAAGCTCGGAAAGAACATCCAACCGAGGTTCGCCATTAAAACGCATTTATTAACGCATTTATGAGAGAATCTTCTATGAGTCCCCCCCCCAAAACCTATAAATATGGGATTCCTATCCCGAATAGAGGTTGCCCCTTTGCACACTTCCTCCTTCCTTGCAGCACTGTTCATCATGTCTTACAGCCAGAGCTTTCGCGAGCGCCTTGCCAAAGTGCGGCGACAGAACAAGGCCGTCGTGGCCGCTTATACCTCAACCTTAGTTCGCCCCCTACCTTCTGTATCATCCTCTCCGTCTCGCCTGAAGAGGGAAAAAACAGGTGGCCCCTCCACTGCAGAGGATCCGTCTCGCGCAGTCCAGGAGACCTGCCCCACTCCTCCCGCATCTCCCAAAGAGAAAGAGGTGATCTCTTGCTTTCTTAATTGTTTGTCTTCAATATTTGTATCTGCTTTCTTAATTGTTTGTCTCCTCAGGGAGCTCTCGCGGCTACACAACGACCGGAAAGCCCGCGAGATGACTCTGCCGCCCGTCGCGAAGATTCCGATTCGCAACTACCTTCCACTCCTCTATCAACTCCTCCCTGCGAGAGGAGAGACTATCCCTCCTAGGCGGCTGGGACTTCCCGTCCTCCCGGTGAGAAACCTTCCCTCTCGTTTATCTGCCCCACTCGCTACTCCCACACACTACTGCGGGAGCCTCTCTCACCCTGCTCCTTTACTCCTTCCGCAGGCGCCCAGACCGACTCGCCTGCTGAGTAGCACCCTGAGCAACCTATTTTCTCGCCTCTTCCTCCCCCTTGACGGGATTGAAGATTACCTTGGCGACCTTGCGAACCCGGCGGAAATGAGGCGCAAGACTGCCAAGTTGTTCCAGAAACACGCGCGCCTCATCCACTCGCTGACGCTGGATAAGCAGGCGGCGGATCGGCGCATCGAATGACTGGAGAACGAGTGCGCTCGCCTATCTTCCGAGACAGATACCGAGTTAGATGTTGACGGAACCAACCCTGACGCCATCATTAGCGAGATCGACATGCAGCTCTGTCTCGCGCGTCGTGGGCTGGAGTCCGTTCGTGCTTTTCACTCGAGCAGTAGGCCTCCTTGTGCGGGAGATCGCGGTGGCCGCTGGCAATGGCTCCCGTACTAAAGGTTGTTCATCTCGTCTCTTCTTCTTTATTCTGTATTTGAGTGTTGTAATAATAAATGCTTAGTCGCCGTCTCACCGGCTGTCAGAAAACTTGGTGTCCGCCATATGTGAGATGGTGTTTCTGAACATTCATTACTGATGTATTAATTTCATTTTACTTTTAATATCTTTAATTAATCACCTTGTGATTGCGACGGGCCGCGCCGATCGAGGTTTCGAAGAGAGAGAGAGAGAGAGAGAAAACCTACTGCCGACTCTTCCCCTTCCTCTGTACGTTTTCCCGCACATTAATCATTTCACCATATTTGCTATAAATATCCCGGAACTGGATGAGATGGATATCCCCGTCTATTACTCTTGCCGCCCAAGTTCTTGCTCCCTTGTTTTAGCCGTCTCGCCGTTTCTTCTCGCGCTTCTCTCTCTCGACCCTCTAGGCGATCTTCTTTCTTAATCTCCCTTTCTCCCTTCGTCTCGCCTAAAACCGTCTCGCCAAGGATGGGTAAGAAAAGAGTTGAGGAAGGCGATGGGCGCAGCCGCTGCGGGAAGCGATTCACCGACCGTGACTTCCCGCTCGGTCGGCTTCCTGAGGAAGATTACCGCGGCTTTGTCCGCGAGTACCTGGGGGAGGGGATCGAGTCGCATCCCCCCAAAGTTGGCGAATCCATCAACACCAATTACCCGGGAGAGCTCGCTTTTCCCGTCTTGCACTTTGAGGCGGGGTTTAGGTTGCCTCTATGGCCTGAGGTAAAACAGGTATTCAAGTACTTCGGCGTCGTCCCGGCGCAGTTCAACCCGAACGTCATTTCGGTGTTGATCGCCTTCGCCTGCTACATGCGCCGGGAGCGCATTGAGTTCAGTTTGACGGTCTTCCGCAAGCTCTTCATTTATCACGCCAACGCTGATGGCGTCTCGTACTTCACCGGGCAAGGGCTCAAGGTGTGCGAGACGCCCAACAAAAATCACCATTGGCTCACGCGGTTTGTCTTCAGTCGTGGTGACCGTGGTTACTTCGGGGGCATCCCACTCGCGCCCGTGTCTCCCCCCGAAAGTTTCTATGCCACCCCGCAGGTCGGCGGCACGGACATCTGCTGTATGATTACTTCGTCGGCAAAAACTTCGAAGACAACTTCCTGCGGCGAGGCCTCGACTCGCTGCCGTCAGTGCTCCCCGGCGAAGGTACTCTCGCATTCTTGTCTCGCTGTCTGCTTATTTCTCCGTCTCGCCGTCTCATCACCTTGTTTTGTTTTCTAGGGGAGCGAGTCGTCCCAGTCCACCCTCCATACAAAAGCAACATCCACCCCTCGAAGGGCCTTGATCTCGCCAGTGCGGCAGCTGAAGCGGCGAGAGAGTCTCTGGCTCCTGCCCCTCCGAAGAGGCCTGCAGGCGACACGGCCCCTTCTCGCTCCGGCCCTCCAAAGAAAATGAAAAACGTTGTGGTTGTCTCCCAGGGGAAGAAGAGGACGACCCCGAAGGAGAAGGAGATCTCGGGGTCTTTGAGCTCCATTTCTGTGGATGGGTCACCGTCGTCCCGCTCGCCTCGCCATCAGGCCGTCTCGCCTACTCGCGAGGCAGCACTTCCCAATCTGCGTGCTGCCGCCTCCAATCAACCAGCCGCCGCCGCCTCTCGCGAAGGCACCTCCTTCAGCCGTCCCGCCCCCTCCTCCCACATGAACTACAACTTGGGCCCCACGGTCCCAGATGTCGCGGGCAACCCTGTTCTGTTGTGGGGGCGGGACGTCAATCGCGTGTCCATCTCCACTCTCCTTCCTCCTTGGAAGGAGCAGGAAGAGCTAACTAGTCATGCTTTCGTCGTGGGGTACGGCCTTTATGGTGGTCTCGACGCAGTCTCTCCTGAGAGCGAGTCTACGCGAGATCTCGTCATGAAGTCCTCCCACGCCCAGATGCGCGCCTTGGAGTTCTCGCACCGCACCGCGCGCCGTCTAATATATATCAACAAAAAATGGTGGGAGAGCGAGACGAGTCTGGTGGCGGAGCGGGAGCAGTCAGAAGATCTCGCAAAAAGGTTGTTTGATGTCGAGACCCTCCTTGCGAAAGCCCAAGGCGGCGTGGTAAAGCTCTATCCTTACTCTTTTCCTTCAAAAAGCTTTTAACTATTAACTAATGACTGGGCGTCTCGCAGGATGCCGAGACGGCGGAGCGGCTGCACTCGCGAGTAGCGTCCCTGGAGGAGGAGGTCAAGGGTTTGAAAGCCCAGAATATTCGAATTCAGGCCGATGCCGCGTCAACGTCTCGCCGCGAGCCCTTTCGGATACCTCCGCCGCACTACTCTTTTGATGAGGTTGAGGAGCAATGCCGAGATGCTGGCATCAGGGCAGCAGAGCTTGTCCTGAAGATGATGAAGGACCTAGGGGTTGTGAAGGACGATTCAGAAACGGTGACCGTCCGCGACCTGGTCCCCCAGCTCTATGGCGAGGAGAGCGAGGATTCTGCTTCCGACGAGGAGGAATGACGTGTCGACTCCCAAGATCCAGAATCTCTCTCTCCTCTTCCTTTTGTGTTGTTTGTAAAACTTAAAGACTTATCTTTTTTGAGTCCTATTTTGTGATACATGACAATGATAATCAAATATACATGCTTGTCTCGCTTGTCATTCTGTTCTTTTATTTTGCGAAATAAGTTACTGGTCTGCTTGGGCCTGCGAGACGGTGTCGTCCGCCCGTCTCGCCGCCTCGCCTTCACTCCTTACACTTTGTTTTATTTTGCTTACTGCGAGACAATACTTTGATGCGCTCACGCACGCGGGAAGGTGATACCTCTTGTCTCGCGGCTTTGTTGGAGAGTTGGCTTTTTGTCGATCGTGTGTCATTGCTTCCCTTATCTTTTTTATGTGTGAGGACCGACAGAACCCTCTCGCCTTGCCTTAAAGTACTTCCGGCGCGGGTGCCTCTTAGTGATGTAACCTGCTCACCTATCATTAGAGCGAGCCTTCCGTCTAGCGCGAGTGCCCACTCGCCGTAAGCGAGACCATCCTCGTAACTGCTAGCTGCGAGCGCCTCCACACGCACTACTCCAAGCCTTTAGTTTATTTTTCATTTCATAAGGTTAAGCTGGGATGTTGTTTAAGGAGATTTTCCCAACGATTCTGCCGCCGAGTGGTTTTGCTGCCCTGCTAACTTGATGAGAGCCTGGGCAACAGACCTACCGGGGGCCGAGCCAGGCTCGAGGTAGTGCAAAAGTAACCGAGGACCAAGAACCAAACCTCTCCCCCACAGGAGAGCCTTCGGACCTGCCAGCTAATGGGAGCCTGCGCAGCGGGTCTACCTGGGGCCGAGCCGCGCTCGGGGTAGTGCAGAACCAAGCACCAGAACCAGACCTCTCCCCCACAGGCGAGCCTTCGGACCTGCCAGCTAATGAGAGCCTGCGCAGCGGGTCTACCTGGGACCGAGCCGTGCTCGGGGTAGTGCAGAACCAAGGACCAAGAACCAGACTTCTCCCCCACAGGCGAGCCTTCGGACCTGCCAGCTAATGAGAGCCTGCGCAGCGGGTCTACCTGGGGCCGAGCCGCGCTCGGGGTAGTGCAGAACCAAGGACCAAGAACCAGACCTCTCCCCCACAGGCGAGCCTTCGGACCTGCCAGCTAATGGGAATCGGCGCAGCGGGTCTACCTGGGGCCGAGCCGCGCTCGGGGTAGTGCAGAACCAAGGACCAGACCTCTCCCCCACAGGCGAGCCTTCGGACCTGCCAGCTAATGAGAGCGTGCGCCGCGGGTCTACCTGGGGACGAGCCGCACTCGGGGTAGTGCAGAACCAAGGACCAAGAACCAGACCTCTCCCCCACAGGCGAGCCTTCGGACCTGCCAACTAATGGGAGTCTGCGCAGCGGGTCTACCTGGGGCCGAGCCGCGCTCGGGGTAGTGCAGAACCAAAGACCAAGAACCAGACCTCTCCCCCACAGGCGGGTCTTCGGACCTGCCAGCTAATGGGAGCCTGCGCAGCGGGTCTACCTGGGGCCGAGCCGCGCTCGGGGTAGTGCAGAACCAAGAACCAGACCTCTCACCCACAGGCGAGCCTTCGGACCTGCCAGCTAATGGGAGCCTGCGCAGCGGGTCTACCTGGGGCCGAGCCGCGCTCGGGGTAGTGCAGAACCAAGGACCAGACCTCGCCCCCACAGGCAAGCCATCGGACCTGCCAGCAAATGAGAGCCTGCGCAGCGGGTCTACCTGTGGCTGAGCGGCGCTCGGGGTAGTGCAGAACCAAGGACCAGAACCAGACCTCCCCCCCACAGGTGAGCCTTCGGACCTGCCAGCTAATGGGAGCCTGCGCAGCGGGTCTACCGGGGGCCGAGCCGCGCTCGGGGTAGTGCAGAACCAAGGACCAGACCTCTCCCCTACGGGCGAGCCAAGACAAGAAGTAATTTGAGAATTTTATTATAATTAACTTGATTTGAACATACAACTTTTGCCCTCCCTTCTCACGGGTAGAATCGCTTCAAGTCATCACCACTCCAGGTGTGGCTCATGGTCCTACCCTCTACATCCTGGAGGTGGTAACCTCCTGTTTTCAGGACCTTCTCAACAATATAAGGCCCCTCCCAATTTGGGTTGAGCTTGCCCACGGGAGCGGACCTCCCCGCAGCATCAACTTTCTTTAGTACCAGATCTCCTTCCGCAAATTGTTTGATCCTGATATACTTGTCGAAGTATCTTGTCATTCGTCGCTTGACCTCTTCCTGCCTGATAGCTGCTACGTCGTGTAGCTCTTCCACCATATCTAGTGAGAGGCGTAATCCTCCTTCATTTTCTAGCCTCCAAGGCTCGTCTCCATCACCTGCAGCCACAACTCGTGGGGATCGGACCTCAAATTCAACAGGCAGGACCGCCTCACACTCATGGTCGCAAGGCCCACAAAACTGAGGGGAGCTGCTCCACCCAGCTCCCCCTCAAGTTCTGCACATTCTTCTTGAGCAGGTTCACGATTATTTTGTTTGCCGCCTCCACCTGGCCGTTACTCCTGGGTGGTGGACGGAGGCAAACCTGAGGTCGATGCCCAGCTGGGTGCAGAAACTTATAAACTCCTCACTTGCAAATGGAGGATCATTGTCCGTGACAATGGCCTGAGGCAGCATGTGTCTGCAGATGATCTCTCCCCAAACGATGTTCCTGATGACCTGGGAGGTGACTTTGGCCAGCGCTTTAACCCCCAACCACTTAGAGAAGTAGTCGATCATAACCAAGAGGAACCTCCTTTGCCCACTAGCTGGAGGGAAAGGCCCAATCAAATCAATACCCCAGATAGCGAACGGCCACGGTGCTGTGATACCTGGAGCCTCTGAGCTGTCTGAAGCTGGAGGGGGGCGTAGAGCTGGCATTTTTGGCACCTCCTCGCAAACTCTGCAGCATTCTTCCTTAGTGTGGGCCAGAAGTACCCCTGCCTGACAACCCTTTCTTCCAACATCCTACCTCCAGAATGACTTCCACATTCCCCAGAGTGCACCTCCTCCAGAATCTGTCGGATCTCCCCTTCCGTTACGCATCGCGCTAAAAGACCTGAAAGCATCTTCCGATGTAGGCTCCCTTCGTGCATGAGATAATGGGCCGCCTTATGCCGAAAGTTCTTTGCCTCCTTGATCCCCTCAGGGAGGTTGCCTGTGACGAAGAAGGTTACGAAGGGATCCACCCATGAGGGTCTCTGATCCACTTCCATGAGCTCCCCTTCTTCGATCGCTGGATGGAACAGATCAGTCAAGGTACCCCCTCCCCGAGGTCCAAACTTGGCCAACCGATCAGCTACTGTACTCTCTTCTCTTGGAACGTGTTGGATAGAGAACGCCCGGAACCTCCCGATGATCGCCCTTACCTTGGACAAATACCTCACAAGGGTGGGTTCCCGAGCTTCGAACTCCCCTCGGATCTGCAATGCCACCACTAATGAGTCCGTGAAAGCCTCCACATTCTGGATCTCAAGCTCTCTTGCCAAACGAAAGCCGGCTATCACAGCCTCGTATTCTGCCTGGTTATTAGTTGCAGGAAAGTGCAAGACCACTGCCTGCCCTATGGTGACCCCCTGAGGACTTGTCAACACCACCCCCGCTCCGAGGGAGTGCTTCCCCGAGGCTCCATCAACCGTCATCTTCCATGCCTCCTGCGGCCGCGACTCCTCGGCCCCGACCTCCACAACGTAGTCTGACAAGAAGTCGGCCACTACATGCGCATTGATGAAGAGCCTTGGTACGAACGAGATATCGAATTCACTCAACTCGATAGACCACTTGGTCAGTCTACCCGAGTACTTCACTCCTTCAAAAATCTTACGGAGGGGATGGTCTGTCACCACCCTGATCGAATGTGCTTGGAAATATGGTCGGAGCTTTCCGGACGAAATGATCAAGGCGTACACCAGCTTTTCCAGGATATGGTAGCGAACCTCCGCCTTCTTTAGGATCCTGCTAACATAATAGATTGGCAGCTGCTTCCTCCCCTCCTCCCTAACTAGGACAAAGCTCACCGCCTCTGCTCCCACTCCGAGATACAAGGTCAAATCCTCCCCCTCCTTCGGGCTTTGAAGTAGAGGAGCCAGGGAGAGCTGCCTCTTTAGCCCTTGGAAAGCTTCTTCACATTCAGCAGTCCACTCGAACCTTTGGTTACCCCGTAGCACTTTGAAGAAAGATGAGCACTTCTCTCCCGACTAGAGAGGAATCTACTTAGGCCGGTCAGCTTGTCTGTCAAGCGCTGGACCTCCTTAGCATTGTGTAGCGACTCTAGCTCTAGGATGGCTTTTAACTTATCCGGGTTGGGTTCTACCCCCTCCGGGGTCAGAAGATGTCCGAGGAACTTCCCACGGCTTGCCCCAAAAACACACTTTAAGGGGTTCTGCCTCACTTTGAACTTCCGCAAGGTGGCGAACGTCTCCTCCAGATCTCGAAGGTGTGAGTCCACACCCTTGCTTTTAACCATAAGGTCATCAACACAGACCTCCAGGTTCCTCCCCCTCGGGCCCTGGAAGACTCGATCCATCATGCGTTGGTATGTAGCCCCTGCGTTTTTCAACTCAAAGGGCATCATTTTATAACTGAAGCATCCCTCCCTTGTGATGAAGGAGACGTCCTTGACGTCGGGAGAGTGTATTCGGATCTGATGGTAACCTGAAAAAGCATCCAAAAAACTCATAATTGAAAAACCAACGGCTGAATCAACCAGCGCGTCGATTCGAGGCAGGGGGTAGCAATCCTTGGGGCATGATTTATTTAATAATGAAAAGTCAATACACATGCGCCACTTCCCCCCCCCCCCCTTTCACCATTACCACGTTGGAGACCCAGCCTGTATACTGGATCTCCGAGATGAAGCCGGCCTCCAGAAGCTTTTTGACCTCCTCGCGGATTGGCTCTTCCAGCTTGGTTGCGATGGTCCTCATCTTCTGACGTATGGGGCGCGCCTTGGGATCCAGATTTAGGCGGTGGCAGGCCACATCCGCATCGATGCCCGGCATGTCAGCCGCGCTCCAAGCGAAGATGTCGACGTTGCTCTGGATGCAAGTCTGCACTCTCTCCTGTTCCTCGGGGCTCAGACACCCGCTGATCCTCACCTTCTGTACCTGGTCGGCGCTGGTGAAGACTTCCATCTCCACCATCTCCTCCGCCGGCTCCAGCCGCAACTGCTTCCAGCCGGCCCTTGCCTCCTCTTCTTGTCCAAGCTCCTCCTCCCTTCCTTTTTTCTCAACTTTCATCGCCTCCTCTAGGCTCTCACTCTGCTGCTGCTCAATCTCCACGCCTCTATGGGCTTCCCTCTCAGCTCCTTCTTCCACCTCCACCTGCCGACCCCCCTGCGGCTCCAACTCTTCGTCCCTCTGGACCTCCTGCACATCTCCTCCCCGTTGCTCCTCCTCAATCTCCTCCCCTCCGACTTCCTCTTCAGCTTCCTCTCTCGCCTCCTCTAGGCTCATCTCCTCCTCTCCGACAACCTCTTCATGTGTCGTCATTTCCTTCTCCAACTCCACCGTCTCTGCCATCCAAGATATGGTGTTTACTGCCGTAACGTAGCACTGCCTTGCCACCTTCGGGTCCCCTCTGACCCTAACCTGCACCCCTCCGTTGTTGAACTTGAGGCATTGATGACAAGAGGAGGGGACGCAACGAAAGGCGCTATGAGGGGGCGCCCAAAGATGGCGATATAGCTGCTCGGGGCATCCACGATCACGAACATGCAGTTCCGTGACACGCCCCCCAACTTTACATGCAGCCCTACTCCTCCTACTTCCTTCCTCTCTCCCGAGAAACCGAACAACGGTCCGTCCGAAGCTAGTACTCTCTTGCCCTCAACCTACATCTCATCGAAGGTCTTCTTGAAGATTACATTTACGGAGTTCCCGTTGTCCACTAGGATCTTGGAGACCGTGAAGTTTTCTACCGCTGTCTGGATCACCAAGACATCACAGAACGGGTCTTCATAATCCGGCATATCCTCTAAAGAAAAGGTAATTTTTTCTTTTGGGAGCGGAGCCTGGGAGGTCGAGGTTACCGCCCTTCGGTACATGATCTGGAGGCTACCCTTTCGAGCGGCCTCGATCCCAACTCCTCTGTGGATCACCCCGATCCCTCCCCGGGCTCCTACATCCAGCCGGTCCTCGCATCTATCCTCCGTCTCCCCCTGCTGCACTTCCATGATCCTCACCGGCGGCTCCTGCCTCCTCACCCCCTGGCTTCTCTCACTTCTAAGAACTCTGCGCAGGTGGCCGTTGCGTGACCCTCCTCCTGATGGAAGTCACAGAAATGCAACGCCACCCTGCCCCTTCTTCCCTCTCCACCATCTCTCCTTCCAGCTCCTCCCCGAGCTCCTCTCCTTCCTCCTCTACCTCGACCAATCTCCATTGCCTCTTGCTGATGCTGGAAGCCATCCCTCGGCCCCTGCCTCCATGCCGGCTGATCGTACCTCCTCGGCTCGCGGAAGTTATCTCTTCCCTGAAAGCCTCCTCCTAGCTCCTGGAGGCGACACTCCTGAGGCCTCCAACCTAAACGGTTGTTCAGCTCTCGATCCCCCCGTCCTTGATGCAGTCCCTGTTGCCCCTGACCTCGGGGTTCTTCCTTCCTCCTCTCTTCTCTCTGCCTCCTCTCGAAGTTTGTCTCCTTTGTCGCCCTCTCCATGAGCTCCTCAAAAGAGAGGGGAGGCACTCACTTCAACTTCATACTAAAGAAACCCGGACTCAGTCCCAGAGTAAACGCGAGCATCAGCGTATACCCTGGAACTTCCTGGAACTTCCTGGACCAGGAGGACCTCTTCCTGAAACCGATCACGTAATGTCCCAACGTCTCGTCCTGCTTCTGCCTCACCGAAAACAGGCACTCCGCCTCCTTTTTACGCTTCTTCGATGTTGAGAACCTCAACAGGAAACTTCTTCGCAGATCTTCGAAACAGTAGATCGACCTTGCTGGCAACTGGTGGAACCAGTCCCGTGCCTTCTCCTTCAACGTGATGGCAAACAGCCGACACTTGAAGGCATCCGTCATCTGCCTTATCGAAACAACATCTTCAAACCATTGTACGTGTTGTACATGGTCATCCTTCCCCGAGTAGTAGGACATGTCGGGCTCCCAGAACCCCTCCGGCACCAGAGCCGAGATGATGAGCTCACTGAATGATCTCTCGCCACCTGCCTGCCGAGAGGGCACGTCTCGCGTCCTCGGCTGGATGGCCCGATCCGCGAGACTATGCCCAAGGAAGAGCTCTCGCACAGCAGCCTCCCTCTCGCCAACTTCTGTCGGAATCTCCTTCCCGGGACGTTGGCCTGGGAAGAGCTCTCTCGCTGCCACGTCCCTCTCACCAGCCTCCGTCGGGACCTCCTTCCCCGGGCGCTGTCCAGGGGCATTCTCGCCCAAGAGCGGGACCTCCTCTATCGGAACCTGAGGGGTGGTCCACTTGCTCCTTGCCGAGAAGGCCAAGCTGATGGTCTGCAGGACCTCTAGCCTAAAATCCTCCAGCATCTTCCTTGTCGTCTCCTCTCCCCGGGAGGGGGAACCTCCTGAACCAGATCTTTCACCTTCATCTCCTGCCATCGGACAAACTCAAGCTTTTCTTGTATCATCTACCTTCCACGCTCACCGCACCAGAACTGTTGAAGCCAAAACTTGACTTCGACAAAAGTTCAAAAAATAGGGGCGTAGCCAACACCTACTCGTCTCAAGCTCCGACCTCCGACTGGTCGTGAAGGACTAGAAACTGACCCAAGGCCTCAGCAGGGAGGTCCCACCGCTTACTCGGAAGATCTCTGAGAGCTTCACCTCCAAAGTCAAAAGCTGGGCTCAGAGCTCTTCAGAAAGCACAGAAAAAAACTTTTCAAGTCCCGGGAAAGATATCTATGTGCTTCTGAAGAACCTCTATGGGTCTATTTATAGTTTTCTGAGTTAGATCTGCAAATAACCACACTGAACTGGACTGAAATTACCTAAGTACCCTTGGTTGGGTCTGCCAACAGCCAAACTCCGATGTTCTGAGAAGCTATATGCAGACCACCAGGGGCAAAAGGGTAAAATTACACGGGGTAGAAGAGTAAAATCCCCCTGGGGCCTAGATCTGTCACAATGGTCTTTCTTCTGTATGGCGAGTGGGGGAGTATCTATCGGCGAGACGAATCTTCCTCCCGTCTCGCCAACCTTATATGTTGTGAGGCCTTCTCGCGGTCATAGGCCTTCTCGCGCCCTCAGGAGGGGCGTCTCGCCTACTGCAGAGGCCACTTATCTCGCCAGCGAGTGGACCACATGGTCTCACTCGTCCATCAATTCCACTCGCCGCCTCGACTATTCGCGCCTTGAGGACCTCTCGCGAGCCTGAGGTTGTACACTATCCATCTA
Source organism: Platanthera guangdongensis (assembly GCA_039583875.1). Lineage (NCBI taxonomy): Eukaryota > Viridiplantae > Streptophyta > Magnoliopsida > Asparagales > Orchidaceae > Platanthera > Platanthera guangdongensis. Next base: position 154,229,926 of record CM077149.1, on the reverse strand, counting down.
TCATTATAGTGCATCTCATTTTCTTCCAATGAACTCTATGTTCTGAAATATTCTTCATAGTCTGTTGATATTGTTGCTATATCATTGCATGCTTCTTCATGCAATCCCTTCCTGAAAATTGAATTGATGGTACTTTGAGTTGTACTTGCTCGACTTCTCTTAAAAAATCCAGTTGAGCTTCTATCTTTCCTCTTCCTCTTCTCGTCTCTAACATCCTCTTCTTCTTTCACATGGGGAATTGTTTTCTTCACTAACTTTTCTTGCAACCCAACAACAATCTCTCATCTCTCTTTCTTCACTTCCGCAGGAACAGCTCTACATGCTCCAACGTCTTTTTGAGTACCCGCCAAATGATGCTTCAATCTATAAATTCCTCAAGTCACTGTTTTTTCACAAAATTTGCACTTTATTTTTCTCATCTTCTTCAACTGGGATGTCATACTTCCATCCAATATCACTCTTACTTCCAGGAGCATTTTTGCTCGTTTTAGACCCATTGCTAGCGGTGGCAGGAGCATTGCTACTCCCAACTGCACTACCTGAAGCACCACTTGAAGCCATTTTTAACTACCTACTCAATACAAATCAAACCATAAGCACATGAAACAAAAAAAAATTCAAATCATAAGCATCCAATTTCCATAACTCAATATTAAGGGGAATACAGGGTCGACAAAATAATGCTAAGACAGCAGGTCAGAGGGAAAGTTAATGTTTTACTCAGAAATTTGACCATCACTCTTTTAGGGTTGAAGCCGATTAATTACAGTAGTGGCCATAACCCATGATCAATAAATCCTACCACCATTGAAATAATTACAAACATGTTCATAATGATTAATAACCATCTTACCACCATCAGTAAATATGAATAAAAATGATAGACATAAAATGGCAGTAGTGCAATACGACATAAGCACATTAAATACCATTAATTATAGTAAAAGACCAAATAACGGACTATAGAACTAAGCTTACTAAACGAGGGAGATGAATATAAGTGTATTGCTGCGCGGGGAGGAGGACTCGCACCAGATCGGGATGGCAAGAGGCGGTAGAACCCTTCTCGGACGAGCAAACACCAGCGGCAGCGGCGGCGTCTCACTGTCGCGCGCAAGCAGAATAGGGCGGCAGCGGCGGCCTCTCACTGTCGCGCGCAGGCAGAATAGGGCGGCAGCGGCGTCTAAGTGTCGCGCGCAGGCGGGAGGGGAGTGTCGGGCCGAACCTTAGGGAGAAGAGGCGATTTCGTTCTCGAGGCGACGAAACATTTTTCCTGCGACCGGTTCGGGTTTGTGAGCTAATATAAGTGTTTCCCGTGGAAACGGTAGGATCGTACGGGATCGTAGGATCGTACGATCTTGCGATCCTAAACGGTGATCCTACCGTTTCTACGGTACACGCGATCTAGGCTCGCCCGAATATTGTATCCCCCGTAAAAATCGTAAGATCGTACGATCTTACGTGCAAGATCGTGATTTTGACAACACTGGTTGAGAGTAGTGCTACGCGGGGAAAAAATTTGTTTTGGCCCCTCGGTCTAAATTAAATTAAAGAGATCGTTTAAAATTACCTTATTTTCAAATAAACCTAAGCATAGGTTACATCAGTTTGGTATCAAAGCAAGGTCGATTCACTCCTGCCGTGAATCGGTCGATCCATTAATTTTTTATAAAAATTTTGTTATTATTATTTAGTTTTAAAAAATTTAAAAAAGAAACAATTCTATTTTAAACAAGAAAAAGAGTTTCAAATTATTATTTTCTAAATATCAATTAAAATTTTTTGAGAAAATTAAAATCAACTTTTAAATGGAAAAGCGAGTTGATCATCTAGAGGCTAGCGTAGGAGACTTAGCCCACCGTATGAACAATTTGATGAAAGCGGTAGAAACTCTCACAACCGGTATGGGTAGTGTTACACATGTAATGAATGGTTTTCGCACAACGGTTAATCATATAGAAGCTACCTTGCAATTAAATCAAGTACCTGCCACAGAGATTGTAGTAAACCCTAACCCCAGATAATTAGAACTTGCATACCCCAAACCTGAACTACGTAACGAACCACATAACCAAACCCGTTGGGATGTAGGAGTCAAATTAGACGTGGGTGATTTCGAGGAACACTTAGAACCCGAGGGATGCTTAGACTGGTGTGGACGGATGAACTGTTTCCTGACTTGGAAGCAATTGCCCCAAGCTAAGCAAGTTGAGTATGTCCTGCTTAGACTGAAAGAATCCGCTTTAGTTTGGTGGGGACTACTCGAGCGATCTAGATTAAATTTAGGCATGCCCCCGATCACCACATGGGCAGAATTTAAAATGCAACTTCAGAAGCGATACGTTCCACCCGATTATTTGTAGACCCTCTACTGTCGGTTCCACAATCTACGACAAGACAAATTATCAGTGGATGAGTATACGAACGAGTTCCCAACACTGCAGTCTCGCCTCGACCTTCAAGAGCATTATGACATGACTGTGTCCCGTTATCTGAGCGGGTTATGTTATTTTATTATAGACCACCTAGAGCTTTTTGACTATAAGGACTTGGGAGAGATTTCGAGTCGCGCACAGAGAGTAGAGTCCTTACAAAAGCAGACCTCCAAAGTTAGGTCTACGGAGAGATCCACATTGAGTGTCACCACTACCACCACTATTAGGATCTCGGACTCCCCACACCCTCTCATCACTACCGGGACTCCGACCCTATCCACTATCCCTTCCAAGGGTAAGAAGATTATTGGGGCTAAGCCCAACACTGGAATATTCGGATGCTTCAAGTGTATGAAGCCGAGGCAAAAATCATCTGAGTTTTTGCAACACCACTTCGTCGTTATTATTGATTCTACTGGTGGACGTGAGCCTGAGTATGGAGTTTACGTTAATGAGTATCACCCCGAGTCAGAGCCTGAGCACGAGTCTGAGGATGTCATAAAAGTGGAAGGCGAACACGCCGAACACTTAGTCTGTGTCTTACGTTATAGTCAGATCAACCCTAGTGAGTCTACTTAGGAGGATCATAAGAGACATGATATTTTTTGCACTACTGCAAGCATCAAGTGACAATTTTGTTCTATTATCATCGATAGTGGTAGTATGGGGAAATTGTCGACATATTAGGGCTTAAGATGCATCTGTTAGAATAACCCTACAACTTATCTGGAGTCAATAGTCATTTGACTATGCCCGGCACTCACTACTGTCTAGTAGAGTTTTCTATATGGAACGCATATTTAGAAAAAGTTTTGTCATGTTACTGTGATGGATATCTATCACATCCTACTAGGGGAGATCTTGGCAATACGATCGACGTGTCATGCATGACGGCACGAGTAACTCTCATTCCTTCGAGCACCACGGGCACAAGATTGTTCTTTTACCCCAAAAGAACTGCCTTATCCCCAGGGTACGCGAGAGCACCTCTTCACTTTTCCTTGACCCCGCCACAGTACTGCTCACCGCACTCCCGTCTGAACCCCCATCCCATGATGTGTCGCTCACCCCATATTTATCGATTCCCGACGTACCACCTGATATTTCTTAGTCTTTAGAAACTATATCTGAAGACCACACGATCACATATTTAGAGACAACGCTTTTATTCCACCTCACTATCATTTAGGGATAGACAGATTTGTGGAGTTATGCCAATATATTAAATATTTTATATCATATTTATGGGGTCGGAACAAAACAAAACTCGAATTCCGTAGCGCTTATCATTCTCTGATCGATGAACAGAACCGGGTTGTTAATCAGATTTTGGGGAACTTTCTTAGGTGTCTGGCTGAGGAGAATCTGACGCAATGGGATCTAGTACCTCCACGAGCAAATTTCACTTGCAATAATTCTAAAAGTCGCCCTCTTAATATATCTTCTTTCAAGATTTTCTATCTGCTGCTCCGCCCACCAGACTGTCATCATCTCTCATTTCATGAACGTATTTCATTCGATGTGCAAGCTCATTTTATTTATTTAAAAGAATTGCATAAAATTACTGCTAATATTTTGCGAGCAACCTTTGAACATTACAAACTCACATGTTTTTATCGTCATGAGGTGTACTTTTCAAAAGAAGGTCAGGTGATTGCTTATTGCAGGAAGTTTGATCCAGTTTATGTTCAGAAGCGCATTGGGTCACCAATAGAGTCATCCGTCAAGGACCCAGATATACCACCCGATCTAGCACCAACGATGACGTCAGTTCTCTCCGGTGCCAGTCTTTGCAAATTCTCATCGTGTTCGAGCTTTCTAAATTCTGGGGGAATTGATGTATCATTCGTCGCATTTAAATATACATGACGTCATCATGCATCATGGAACTTTTATTTTCATGCACTTATTTATTGTTCTGAATTTTTTTTGCGCACATGTTTTTTATTTGAAATTGTTTGGCTCATCGGTTTGACAGCCCGATGAGACCTTGAATAAATAGGTCCAGTAATTTTGGTAGTTAGGACGGTAAAGGTAAGCTTAAAATATTTAATGACGCATAAATCTAAGTTGTAAGGATATTTAAATCATATTAAGGCAAATCATGCAAGAGAAATATTTGTGGACATTTGAAAAAAATAATCAATTTTGGAAACTACTATTGTCCTATGAAAAAGTTGGAAAGGGATATTTTAAAATTGTTGCATGTGAAAAGTTTAGAAAGAATTTAAATTTGGGGAATAATCAGAACCCAAGAACTATTTTGGAAAGGATTTTTGAAAATCAGATGTCCATTAGGCATCCGGCCAAGAAGAAGACCAGCTGACCGGACAGAACAGAGGACGATACCCTTATCGTCCCTCTGTATTGTCGGTGACTCCAGCCACTAAAGTTTTCAGCACCCTCTCTAGTTCGATCTCCCCGGAAGCTCCGCACCTCAGTCCTTCTTTCTTAGTGGCCTCGTCTCCACTTTGGAGAGCTTGTTGCCTGCCTGGCAACTGACGTCGATTCGCGCCAGCAAATCCTACCCCCCTGCCCGATCGTTGTTAACAACAGGCCGCCCTACTCCAGCGATCTGGTGGCCGATCTCCTCCGCCTACTCGGTCGTCGTCGACCTCGGTACTAACTCTGGCGACCTCGTCCAGCCACCTCTTCTGATTGGCGTCGACGTCGACATATTTAGTCCGCGAATCAATGGTGAACCTAACTTGCGTTGATTCCTCCTTGTGTTGACTGTGCTTGGACAAGACTAAAACCCTGGGTAACTTCACTGCCTCCTGCTACTCATATTGGATTAATTTTATGCATCCTAATTAATTAATTTAAGTTTGCCTCAACGAGCATTTCTTTTATTGTTGTTCATCCATAAATTGTTATGTGTGAATTTGCTTGCGGATCTATAGATCTCGTCATGGTTTGAACCGAACGCTCAAGGAAATTTCTTTCAAATATTGATTAACGGATCTGCGGGAGTTATCGTTGAGAGTAGTGTTACGCGCGGAAAAAATTCATTTTGGCCCCTCAGCCTATATTAAGTTAAAGAGATCGTTTAAAATTATCTTATTTTCAAATAAACCTAACCCTAGTCCCTAGGTTACATCAGTAGGTGAGATTCAGAGGTGAGACAATTGTCAGCCGTCAACATGAAGAGAAATCTCAGAGAAATATTGTGATAACTTGCAAACGGAGTTGAATTTGAGCGATCGGTGGGTGATAAGTTGTAAATATATGTATTTTTTACATAGATTATTTAAATCGTTTTTGTTTATTTTCTCTATTTTTAGTTAAATTTTGTTTAATAAAATGCTCCTTTTTATAAATTTTTTGCTAACTTAGTTTATTTTGTTTTCCAAAATTTTCTCAGAAACTGTCAAAAATTCATAGTACACGCCCGTGTACTTCTTGGTCACGCCCGTGACCTGGGCGTGTTGCCTTGATCCCAACAGAAAGTTGCAGCCAGCTCGATGATCGCCGTTCGACGTACGTCGAACTGCCCGACACGCCCGTGTTCATCCCGTGACACGCCCGTGTCACGCCCTCGACGTTTGTGGATCTCAACTCAACGATCTGCGTTCGACGATTTCTGAACACGCCTCGTGTCACGTCCTCGACGTTCGTCGAACACAACTCAACGATCTTCGTTCGACGATTTCTGACACGCCCATGTCCCGACTCGACACGCCTGTGTTCAACTCGTGACACACTCTCAACGCCAACCACTCGACGTCATCGCCACTCAACGCCTCCAGCTCGACGTTCAGCATTCGACGTTCGTCGAACCAACTGACACGCCCGTGCAAGTCAGCGACACGCCGGTAACCTCTCCACCTGTCCCAGACAAGACAGCGTCGGCGACGAATTGACACGACGTCTTCCCCAGATAAACCTCCCCGACACGCCCCCCTACACGCCCGTGACAGCAGTCACGCCCGTGACTTCTACGTGTACAGCCCCAAAAGTCAAACCAGAAATAAATGATCTGGATCACATCAGCAACAGTAGCTGCATGCCCCCTGACACGCCAGTGACCTAGGGCGTGTAACCCGAAAATTTTGCTTATAAATAGAACTTTATTGTAAGATCCAATGTTCTGTTTTTTTTGAACCATTTTGCTTAGGGAAGGTGCTGCTTAGGTGATTTTCATGCCTTGTAACTGAATTTTCTCCCCCTCTTTTATTTTTGTTTTACCTTTGTAATCCACTTTTAATCTTAATAAAAATTGTAGTTTTTTTCCTCCTTATGTGGTTATGGATTTCATCTGAATGTCCTTCCTTAAGCAATCTTATCTGTCTTTTGTTTTTCTTTCTTTATTTTTCTGTGTGTGTGTGTATGAGAGTAAAAGTAATGTTATGTTTTTATTTTTTTTGTTACTTAGATTTGTATTAGCTTTTCTTTTCATTTGCCCTTAGCCTTTTTTTTGTTTTGTTTAAGAACTTTTTTTTATGTTCATTCTTATAGATTTATAAAAATATTTATAAAAGTGGTTTTGAATTTTTTTACTTAGTCTTTTTATTTTTATTTTTATAAAACGTTTCGTTCTTTTACTATTTCTTCCACTTTTTTAGCATTTCTATAAAATTATAAGAATGAATAAGTCATCGTTTTAATTTTTCGAGCACTTTGATTTTAATTTTAATTTTCAAAACATTTGTTCTTTTAATTTTTATTTTCTCTTTTTATGCATTTTTGTCATATTCTATGAGTAGATTTGTAATCGTTTTAATTTTTAAATAGCTTTGTTTTTCTCTTTTTTTGATTGTGTGTGTGAGTGTATGAGTTAGATTTTATTTATGTAGAGTGTGTGTGTTTTATTTTATGTACAGTGTGTGCGTGTGTGCATCTATTTTCTCCTACTCGTTTGAGTAGAACTCGCTTTAATTTCTCGCCTACTCGTTTGAGTAGGCTTGTCATTTCCCGTCTACTCATTTGAGTAGAACTTGTACTTTTATCGCTTTAATTTCCCGCCTACTCGTTTGAGTAGGACTTGTCATTTTAATGCTTTCATTTCTCGCCTACTCGTTTGAGTAGTACTCGCATTTTACTGCTTTAATTTTTCGCCTACTCGTTTGAGTAGGACTTGTCATTTTACTGCTTTCATTTCCCGCCTACTCGTTTGAGTAGGACTGCATTTTACAGTTTTCTTTACTGCTTTCATTTACTGATTTCATTTTCTGCTTTCATTTCTTGCATACTCGTTTGAGTAGGACTTGCACCTTTCAATTATGTATTTCTTTCCGCAAGTCGTTCTCATTCTGATGAGTGGCTAACCGCTATTAGCCTTCAGTATTGAAAAGCATTGGGATAGATAAAATCGCTTTAAATAATTAAAGGTCCTTTTTTCTCGTTAATTAAATTACTTTAGGTTTGCCCCGGCTTTACGACGCGTAGAACCACATATCGATGTGTGGGCTCTATTTCCGTAGTTCATACGCTAGCTAGCCGAGAGACCGTGCGTATGGACCGATCACCCTTGGGTAAAGGGAGTTCCGCACTAACCCTCGAGAGAGGAGGCGAGCAACTCTACCGGATTGGGTTCCCCACACAATAGCGGGGTTCTTAGCGTAATGTGGGCATTAAGAGAAATCCTTCGTCGGACGAGAGCCCGGTTGAATAGTCTTAATGTTCAGGTGAGCGATAATCCTAGATATATGTGAGCTCATATTTGTGAAACCTTCACGGCCAAGTCTCTGCCTTATTAATTTGAAATTTATGATCAATATTTATTAAAAGTTTATTTTGGTTCAAATTCAATTTGATACAGTTGTGTTATTTCTCCATCGGCTCCTTTTTAATGTTTATTTATTTATATATATATATATACATATATATATATATATAAATATATAAATAATAACCCGACAAGTTATTTTCGGTAAAATAATAGTTCCCTCCAGGGAAGAGTAGAAATAATCAACTCGTCCCCAAGAACAATACGACCCTGATATTCCTCACCAGAATATCTTGTACTACACGCGATATGTGCACTTGCCTTCTTTCGTTAAAACACGGTTTCAACCCTTTTTTATATCCAAATAATAAATCTACGCACCTCGTCCTTCCAAAATAAATAAAACCACCCGCTTTCCTTTAAAATAAACCCGCGGGGCGCCGCGGGTTTTAAACCACCAATTTTTAGAGTTTTAACCATCAAGTTTTTAGCGCCGTTGCCGGGGACATGGTAAACCATCAAGTTTTTTGCGTCGTTGCCGGGGACTTGGTAACCATCAGTGGGGGCGAAACAAGCTCAAACAGGTAAACCTACTTTGTCGATGGAAGGAAAATTTTGTCTATTCCGAAAATGTATTATGCGCCCAAATTTGACGATCGGATCAAAATTTATGACCATTCAAACTCTAGATGTAGCGAGAGCAAGGAACAAGAGTCGGCGAGCTCAGGAGAGGTTGTTGCAGCAAGTACTCCAGGCGAGTATTGAGGGTGAGTACACTGCAAGTACTAAAGGCGAGTACTCCTGCAAACACTATATGTGAGTATTGTGGGCGGGTACTATATGTAGGGAGCGGCGAGTACCGCAGACGAGTGTTGAATGCAGGGTGCGGCGAGTACTGTGGGCGAGTACTGCGAGAGTGTTGAATGTAGGGAGCAACGAGTACTGCGAGCAAGTGTCCGAGCGAGTACTATATGCAGGGAGCGGCAAGTACAATGGGCGGGTGCCCGAGCGAGTTTTGTATGCATGGAGCAGCGAATATTGCGGGTGAGTATTGTGCGCAAGAAGAAGCGTTTATTGCGGGCAAATATTGTACGCAAGGAGAGGAGAATACTATGGGTGAGTACTGCACGCAGGGAGCAGCGAGTAGCGTTTATTGCGGGCAAATATTGTACGCAAGGAGCGGAGAATACTATGGGTGAGTACTGCACGCAGGGAGCAGCGAGTACTGGGGGCGAGTACTGTATTTAGGGAGGGGCGAGTACTGTATTCAGGGAACGGCGAGTACTGCGGACAAGTGCCCGGGTGAGTACTGTATGCGGGGAGCGACGAGTATTGCGGAGGTAGTGGAATTCTTCTTGAACAAAAAATTGTCCTCCTCTCAAAACTCTCATAAGTTTAAGATTGAAGATATCATAATAAAGGTAAACCCTCAGAAACTAGGAAAGGCCCTTCAAATACCCTTCGTCAACACTAGCGAGGAAGAAGAGCCCGCCGTCACGGACAGAGACAGTGCACTCAGATGGTGTGGATACAATGAGGCCAAATTTGGGTCTCTTAAAAGGAAATTCTTCAATCAGAGAGGCAAATTGCTAGTAGATATTGTAGAGAAAACCCTTATCTGCAAACCTGGATCACATGACACTATCTTCAAGTCCATGTTTTTATGAGGCACGCACTTTAAGATGCCACCAGTTGGCCTTTGCATACCTCACTCGAGCACACTTTACTCAATAGACAAACATGACTGAAAGGTAGTAATTCCACTTTAGTTTTTTGGAGACCATCTCCAATTTGAAACTTTGATGATTCATGTTTAAGTTTATTTTTTTTAATATTGTTGTTTACTGTTACTTTTATTAACATTGTAATCTTTCAGTTAATTCAGTGTGATATACAAAGCACGATTGATTTGCTCTCAGAACTTAACTTTGAGGCCCATCATACCTTACGTGCTCAACTTAAATCGAGTGTGAAAAGTACAATAGCCATGTTGTTCTACAATCTTGATCTGTTGTCTTTGAAGGTTTGAAAGTTTAAGAAAAGCTAAACTTCTGCAGTTTATGTTAACACTTAAATTTTTTTCTCAACGGCTCCTTTTTTTCTTCTAATTATTTTTTTAAATATTTCAGGGCTTCTTAAAATCTCACTTTGACATGTATGCTCTGATCAACATCTTGTGTAAGTTTGAAAATTTTTCATTAGATAAATACTTGTGCATGCTAATGAGTGGCAAAAGACTAGGTCATTCTTTTTGCACTTCTCCTATTGATCCAAATTTGTCTTCAAAAATTTCACAGCTTCTTGATAACAAACTCAACTCTATTACTTTCTGGACAAATTGTTTGAAGAATTTTTCTTACAATCTATTGATGATGTTTGTCCAGATTTTTTTTCTTTCGGTTTCTATTTTGGATGAAGGAAATGTTCAAAACCCTTATCTGCAAACCTGGATCACATGACACTATCTCCAGGTCCATGTTTTTATGAGGCACGTACTTTAAGATGGCAGCAGTTGGCCTTTGCATACCTCACTCGAGCACAATTTACTCAATAGACTAAACATGACTGAAAGGTAGTAATTCTACTTTAGTTTTTTGGAGACCATCTCCAGTTTGAAACTTTGATGATTCATGTTTAAGTTTATTTTTAAATATTGTTGTTTACTGTTACTTTTATTAACATTGTAATCTTTCAGTTAATTCAGTGTGATATACAATTGATTTGCTCTCAGAACTTAACTTTGAGCCTCATCATACCTTACGTGCTCAACTTAAATCGAGTGTGAAAAGTACAATAGCAATGTTGTTCTACACTCTTGATCAGTTGTCTTTGAAGGTTTGAAAGTTTAAGGAAAGTTAAACTTTTGCAGTTTATGTTAACACTTAAAAACTTTTTTCTCAACGACTCTTTTTTTCTTCTAATTATTTTTTTTAATACTCCAAGGCTTATTAAAATCTCACTTTGACATGTATGCTCTGATCAACATCTTGTGTAAATTTGAAAATTTTTCATTAGATAAATACTTGTGTATGTTAATGAGTGGCAAAAGACTGGGTCATTCTTTTTGCACTTCTCTCATTCATCCAAATTTATCTTCAAAAAATTTACAGCTTCTTGATAACAAACTCAACTCTATTACTTTCTGGACAAATTGTTTGAAGAATTTTTCTTAACCTCTATTGATGATGTTTGTCCAGCTTTTTTTTTCTTTCGTTTTCTATTTTGGATGAAGGAAATGTTCAACAAATTGAGTATCTTTATAGCTGTAAACTGACTATAGAGAACATTAAGATGGTAGTGTCTTTTATTTCCTTAGATGTAAGTTCCCTAAATTATCTTTTATCCTTCTGAATAACATGTAATACTGCACCTAGTAAACTACAAACTTATCTATTGTCATTTTAGGTTTCCGCAAAGTGTAAAATTTACTGGACAAATCTAGTATGATTTGGCGGAAAGGCTTTTTGCAGGCGAAAGAGTACCTGAGGTAAGTTAACTATACAATCGAATTTGGGAATATTTCGGAAACATAATAGTTTTAATTGAGTCAGATTATATTTCATCTTCCATTTGTCACTATTCCACTTTAAACATATGTTGAACTTTTAAATGATTTTTTAACATTGATTTGTCATTCCAATTGTACCATGATGGTTCTATGCATTTTAAAAATTACACTGACCAACTTTTTTATCTCTAACATAACTAATTTGTTTAATAAGCTCCTTTTTATGCTAAAAAGTCTCTAAATCTACGACATACGTTATTACAGAAAAATTCATCATATCTAGCAAGGATCCCATAGAGTCTGTGAACTCTTCAATAGAAACTAAAGGTGAAACTGACCATCTTCATGTCAAACTTCTTAGATCTGCCATTACCGAGGTTTGGCGAGACAACACTTACTTGGACAGATGCATTTTTAGCCCTTGGAGCATCCTCTGTTGTTATCTTGAAAGTACTTTGCAGGTTTGTTACTTGTGTATTTATGATGTCATTCAAAACTTATTTAAATGCTTCATGTCATTATTCAGGTTGGGATTTTCTATGAAGCAACAGGAGATGAGTTTCATTCAAAAAAATATTTCCTTGAAGGGAAACATGGTTTCAATTTATTCTTTACCAAACTTTCATATTGTTTTCAGTTGTGCGCTAGGTAATTGAACAATTGCCCACTTTATTTGTTTGTTTAAAATCCAAAGAGAACTTGATTGTTTTGACCATGCAATTTTTTTCAGGTCAATTATACCGTAAAAAGCTGTTATGGGAGTTAGCAAAAAAAGAGTAAAACATTGCTGGGATGTTTTTACAGGATAATGACATCATGATTTCTTGTAAGCACTGCAAGTTAATTCTTGAAGTTACAATTGATATGGAAATTAAAGATTTATCTTTGAAATGCTCGAATTGAGCATCCATTGTTCAATCTCATGCTCTTGATATGTATAGACCAGCTGTGAGAACATTGAGTAATGATATGGTGGACAGTTCTGGCATCGCTTCTTGGAAACAAGAGAATATTAGTGAATCTTTTAGCAAATTTCACATGAAAGACAACAAAAATATGGTAATAAAAATAATCCATGAAAGAATGATGGAAAACCACTTGCCAGTAACATTTGTTCATTTTTAAATAACAGTTCTCAGAATGTTAAGAAACCAGTTTCAGCAAGAGAAACTGGACTGCCACTCGATATAGAATGTGGAGAATTGCATATGCAAACAAAAATCAAGAAAAAGCTTCGAAATGAATCAAAGCATCTTTCAAAAGTAGTCAGTCATAACATTGAATTGAAACCCAGAAATTCAAGAAATCAGACTTCCCATAACAAACATGATGATATCTCCACAGAAAATGGAAATTATACCAGTGCCCCTAATTTTGTTCCTGATGTTGATTTATATAGTCACAAAAAATCTCAGATTCAAGAGAATTGTAATAGTTCATTTGATTCAAGATGTTCTATTGAAGGCATATGTCCTAATATAGAATGTTTAAGATGTCTTTACATCAAGTTGTTAAATGAGGGAACCATGCAAAATATCATATACTTTAAATGACAATGTCAGCGAAGACGCCTTTTATTAAGAGCTTTACTGAAAATTGGTATTGATTTTTTTCATTTGAAATGTTTTGTGCAAGTTAGACTGTTTATTCTCGTATTTACTCTTTTTTATTCTGTTTTATCAAAATCTTTGGAAGCATCTGGTGTGAAACTCAAACCGCATGAGGTATATAGTGTATTTTGGAAGTGTATTTCTATGTTGTTTGATGGAAAGCCGTGCTTTGATACAAATTCTGATGGCTATGATTTAAGTTTGTTCGTATTAATGGGGGACAACAATATATGTGATATTTTTTTTGTTGAACGAGTTGCTTTACTGTACACTATGAATTGGTTCTTTTTGAAGGTTATTCATCCAATGGACAAGAGGCAATTAACCAAGCTGCTTTATGTTCTGTTTGCAACATATCATGTTCTTGTTTCTATATTATTTATGAATCTTACATTTTAACTTCTTTTTTAGTAATAAATGTTCTTCACTCTCCAATGTGCAGATGCAAGACATCATTTTATGGTTATTAAGGGCTTTCATACTCTGCCCATACATTCCAGTACTTTTTCAAAAGGTTAGTTGAATCGCAAAACTGTATGAGGGGATGTGAAACTATATGGATATCAATTTAATTTTAGATACCTTTTTTATCCGCCAATTCCTATGTCTCTTCCTGCATTGTATAATTCTGGTTTTCTTTCTATTGATTTTTCTCTGAGTAACAATTAATTATTTTTTCTAGCACAGATTTCTCGGCTCATTGCTACGTTAATCTTGTTATTAACTAAAGATAATTTTTTTTCTACCTTTTTGCTTACAACAATCACTTTCTATAAGCCATTAGGCTGTATTTTTTCATCAAACGTCTATTGGCTCTGTTGTGAACCATCAATATCATTCTTTTGTGAAAGAAAAGACATTAATTTTCAAGGATTATAAGGTGTGTATTTATCATAACACTCAATTTTCTAATGAGAATCTTCCATAAGAAATCCAACTTACTAATCGTCATTTAATGAAGTGTTAGCTTACCTTGGAGGTCAAGTTATTCTCATATGTAGAAAAAGTTGATTGACAAATGCTATATAATTTCGTAAATTTTTTATGCTTCTAATTCATTATATTACATTGCATTATGTTGGATACAAATCTAGTTTGTTTAGATTGTGAATCAATAGAGGATTTATAAGAACAAATGTGTGCTTCTTTAGAATATGTAAAGAGTATATTTCAACTTTCTATGACATGTATGTTTCTATTCTCTCCTGACCTCTCTGTTTGTGTATTTGAAATTTGAGAAAGAAGTTATCTCAAATGTATGGACTCTCACTCTCTTTATCCCTCCCCCTCCCCTCTAATAAGATAGTCCTTTCTAAAATAACTTTTGTTATAAAAGTATTTTATAATAAATTCACTTAGATCATCACATCTCTATGCAAAATTGATAAGCAGTGTGCAGTGAATTCTCAGTTAGCATATGATATGTCGTGAGCCTTATAGTATAATTCATTATTTTTTATCGCATGCACCATCCTATATATTTTGATTTGCCTTGATAAGCTCGTTTGTTTCATAGTCCTTATAATATTTTAAATACTTAGGTTCATCATGATTTGACTTTATTTTGTTTTGTTTGCCTTCACTTTAACTTTTTAACTGACCTTGGGACTTAGAATGTCATTTCATCATGGGCATAATGATTATAACAGTTGCCTTCATAGAATTAATATGTCATGAATATCTTTATTCCATATTATACTAAGAGATGACCTATGAAAAAAATACATTCAAGATACACAATTGATAACATACTTAAAAGATAAGTTAAGTTATTTTTATTTAGTTTAGTGGAAGATTTACACTTCCACATTGTTTCATGTGAGACGTTTGTCTTATGTCTAAAAAATGGCATGCTTTCATCCTTTGATGCACTGACACTCCAAAATGGGATGCGTGTCGGTGTCAGACACTTAGACACATGTGGATATGTCTCTGACACTCGGTCAACACAGTTAGACTTATTTTATGCATATATTCTTTTAAAAATTCTATTCAAATTTCATCTGTGGTGAGCATTGACTGTCTTGATAAATGATGTAGTTTTACCTCTTTGTCATGGTTAATTAAGAAAACACATTTTCTCATTTTGTCGTCCCTCATTCTCAGTTGAATTTAAATTTCTTAATCAAGCACTTCTT
Source organism: Platanthera guangdongensis (assembly GCA_039583875.1). Classification (NCBI taxonomy): domain Eukaryota; kingdom Viridiplantae; phylum Streptophyta; class Magnoliopsida; order Asparagales; family Orchidaceae; genus Platanthera; species Platanthera guangdongensis. Next base: position 154,214,567 of record CM077149.1, on the reverse strand, counting down.
TTTTATTTGTAGGACCTAAAAAGTGAGATTTTATTGGAAAGTGATGTCAAAGTGAATATGATCTCAAGATTTGATGTACATAAATTGCATCACTTAGGTCCCAAATTATTAGGTTCTTATTGAAACTTTGCCAATGTAATATTTCTTCCTTTGTTCTAGATATGTACAGGAAATCTTGAAAAGTTTGGTGAGTTTGTCAAGGAATTTTACAACTAACTCCCTGGAGTTTTAGTTATTTGTATAAGATTGCTCAGTGGTGAATATACGAAGCTTCTTGGGAAGTATTGCTTCTCCCTTTTTGTTTCCCAACATGGTTGCTTATCACACAGTTTGATGCAAGCAGCCAACCAATTATTATTTTCTTGCCTTCAGATTCAATTTCAAATTTAATTTCAGAAGGTATTTCATTTCCTTAGCACTGGAATTTAAAAATTATAGATGTTATATTCCCTTGCGAAAACTAAGCTAATAATTCCTTGTATAACTTTATCAGATATTCAGCCTAATACGTTACAGGAATTTATACAAGAAAATAAAGTCTCAGTACCTAAACGAAAGTGTCCATGGAGTAGATCCAAAATTGATAACGTGGCTTCCTCATATGATCTTATTTTGGAAGAAAATTTTGCATCTCCATATATCAATAGGCTTTGCAAAGCTGAAGTCCAGTCTAAACTATGATGTGTGGCCTTTTAGAAAGAATCTTGATAATCAAATAAATGTTTTATTGAAGTATGCTCGACTTTCTAAACTAACCTGATTTATCGGTTTATGTTTGTGTTTAAGTTATAACTTATCACACACTTTGTGTTTATTATTTTTTTGGTTTTGATGCGGAACAATGGAAGATAAATGGATTGGATTGTGGGGGTGCTTGCTCTTATGCAATAGATTAATTACTGAATCTTTCAAAATACTTGTTGTCAGATTGTCTAGTTGTCTGAATTCCAATTGTGATTTTGAAGAAAATGATAATCTTATCAAAGCTATTCTTAGTGGTTCCCAATCTGTACATGCTACAGAAGCTTGTATTTTTGATTCACTATTATACATGGGACTCTTTGGAAGAGGAGGATGCTTGCAAAGAGCAAAGGTTAAGTGCCTTTGTTGACCATTCCAAGAAAATTAAGTCCATGTTTGCATCTGTTGACAGTTTAGTTTTAGAAGCAGTAGCTGAAGACATATCAGTTGATAGGCAACCAGTGATTCTAGTCTTAGATACTGATGTGCATGTTATTGACTAGTTTATAGTTATTATATTGGTATTCATGTGTGAGTGGGTTTAGTCCCACATTGCGGGTTATCTTATGTATATTTGCATCTCATATATATTCCCCCCATGGTGGATGAATAATATTGACTTGGTTATTTTCCTATTCAACTAATCACTCTCATAATTAGTTGAGAAAATTCACCTTTTTATGTATTCATCTGCTCACAGCTTAGCATATTTGTTGTGAATGAACTTGTGGTTCTGAAGTTAATAGTTAGTCATGTCATACTTGATCTAGTGCGTCATATGCTCTCCGTTGATTTAAGCTACTTTTGATAGTTTAACTTCATGCCTGTGGATGCTCTCATGGGAGAACTTGCCTATCTTGAAAAATCAGGAGGTTTATCGCATGCCATCATTATGCAACATCCAACAAAAACTTGATCGGGGTAATTATGATAGTAAAAAGAGAACGCATTCGAAGCAAATTTTCCATACATTGATCCTTTTCATGCATATTACCTACTTAATCCAACTGTCGACCACTATAGCATGCAAGTAAAACTAGAAGAATGGTTTCATGGGAGGCAATCTTCTCTTAGAATACATTAGCTTAAAATTATATGATATATTTTCTTGTTTTACTGAGCTAATTATTATCTTGATGCAAGCATGGACTTAATTTCCTTGGAATGGTCAACAAAGGCACTTAACATTTGCTCCTTGCAAAATCCTCCTCTACCAAAGAGTTCCATGTATAATAGTGAATCAAAAATACAAGCTTCTGCAGCATGTACTGATTGGGAACCACTAAGAATAGCTTTAATAAGATTATCATTTTCTTCAAAATCACAATTGGAATTCAGACAACTAGACAATCTGACAACAAGTATTTTGAAAGATTCAGCAATTAATCCCTTGCCTAAGAGCAAGCACCCACATAGTCCAATCCATTTATCTTTCATTGTTCCGCATCAAAACCAAAAAAATAATAAACACAAAGTGTGTGATAAGTTGCAACTTAAACACAAACATAAACCGATAAATCAGTTAGTTTAGAAAGTCGAGCATACTTCAATAAAGCATTTAGTTGATTATCAAGATTCTTTTTAAAAGGTCACACATCATAGTTTAGACTGGCTTCAGCTTTGCAAAGCCTATTGATATATGGAGATGCAAAATTTTCTTCCAAAATAAGATCATATGAGGAAACCACGTTATCATTTTTGGAACTATTCCATGGGCACTTCCGTTTAGGTACTGAGACTTTATTTTTCATGTATAAATTCCTGTAACGTATTAGGCTGAATATCTGATAAAGTTATACAAGGAATTATTAGTTTAGTTTTGCACGGGAATATAACATTTATAATTTTTAAATTCCAGTGCTAAGGAAATGAAATACCTTCTGAAATTAAATTTGAAATTGAATCTGCAGGTAAGAAAATAATAATTGGTTGGCTGCTTGCATCAAACTGTGTGATAAGCAACCATGTTGGGAAACAAAAAGGGAGAAGCAATACTTCCCAAGAAGCTTTGTATATTCACCGCTGAGGAATCTTATACAAATAACTAAAACTCCAGGGAGTTAATTGTAAAATTCATTGACAAACTCACCAAGCTTTTCAAGATTTCCTTTACATATCTAGAACAAAGGAAGAAACATTACATTGGTAAAGTTTCAATAATAACTTAATAATTTGGGACCTAAGTGATGCAATTTATGTACATCAAACCTTGAGATCATATTCACTTTGGCATCACTTTCCAATAAAATCTCATTTTTTAGGTCCTACAAATAAAAAGGAGTGCTTGATTAAGAAACTTAAATTCAACTGAGAATAAGGGGCGACAAAATGAGAAAATGTGTTTTCTTGATTAACCAGGACCAAGAGGTAAAAACTACAGCATTTATCAAGACAGCCAATGCTCACCACAAATGAAATTTGAATAGATTTTTTAAAAGAATATATGCATAAAATAAGTCTAACTGTGTTGACCGGGTGTCAGAGACAAGTCCACAAGTGTCCAAGTGTCTGACAGTGACATGCATCCCATTTTGGAGTGTCAGTGCATCAGAGGATGAAAGCATGTCATTTTTAGACATAAGACAAACGTCTCCCATGAAATAATGTGGAAGTGTAAATCTTCCACTAAACTAAATAAAAATAACCTAACTTACCTTTCAAGTATGTTATCAATTGTGTATTTGAATGAATTTTTTTCATAGGTCATTTCTTATTATAATATGGAATAAAGATATTCATGACATTAAATCTATGAAGGCAACTGTTATAAATCATTATGCACTTGATGAAATGACATTCTAAGTCTCAAGGCCTGATAAAAAGTTAAATTGAAGGCAAACAAACCAAAATAAAGACAAATCATGATGAACATAAGTATTTAAAATTTTATAAGAACTATGAAACAAATGAGCTTATCAAGGCAAATCAAAATATATAGGATGGTGCATGCGATAAAAAATAATGAATTATACTATAAGGCTCACGACATATCATATGCTAACTGAGAATTCACTGCACACTGCTTATCAATTTTGCATAGAGATGTGATGATCTAAGTGAATTTATTATAAAATACTTCTATAACAAAAGTTATTTTAGAAAGGACTATCTTCTTAGAGGGGAGGGGGAGAGATAAAGAGAGTGAGAGTTCAAACGTTTGAGATAACTTCTTTCTCAAATTTCAAATACACAAACAGAGAGATCAGGAGAGAATAGAAACATACATGTCATAGAAAGTTGAAATATACTCTTTACATATTATAAAGAAGCACACATTTGTTCTTATAAATCGTCTATTGATTCACAATCTAAACAAACTACATTTGTATCCAACATAATGCAATGTAATATAATGAATTAGAAGCATAAAAAATTTACGAAATTATATAGCATTTGTCAATCAACTTTTTCTACAAATGAGAATAACTTGACCTCCAAGGTAAGCTAACACTTCATTAAATGACGATTAGTAAGTTGGATTTCTTATGAAAGATTCTCATTGGAAAATTGAGTGTTATGACAAATACACACCTTATAATCCTTGAAAATTAATGTCTTTTCTTTCACAAAAGAATGATATTGATGGTTCACAACAGAGCCAATAGCCGCTTGATGAAAAAATACAGTCTAATGGCTTATAGAAAGTGATTGTTGTAAGCAAAAAAGTAGATGAATGAAATTATCTTTAGTTAATAACAAGATTAACGTAGCAATGTGCCGAGAAATTTGTGCAAGAAAAAATAATTAATTGTTACTCTGAGAAAAATCAACAGAAAGAAAACCAGAATTATACAATGCAGGAAGAGACATAGGAATTGGCGGAGAAAAAAGATATCTAAAATTAAATTGATATCCATATAGTTTCACATTCCCTCATACAGTTTTGCGATTCAACTAACCTTTTGAAAAAGTACTGGGATGTATGGGCAGAGTATGAAAGCCCTTAATAACCATGAAATGATGTCTTGCATCTGCACATTGGAGAGTGAACAACATTTAGTACTAAAAAAGAAGTTAAAATATAAGATTCATAAATAATATAGAAACAAGAACATGATATGTTGCAAACAGAACATAAAGCAGCTTGCTTAATTGCCTCTTGTCTACTGGATGAATAACCTTCAAAAAGAACCAACTCATAGTGTACAGTAAAGCACCTCGTTCAACAAAAAAAAATCACATATATTGTTGTCCCCCATTAATACGAACAAACTTAAATCATAGCCATGGGAATTTGTATCAAAGCACGGCTTTCCATCAAACAGCATAGAAATACACTTCCAAAATACACTCTATACCTCATGCGGTTTGAGTTTCACACCAGATGCTTACAAAGATTTTGATAAAACAGAATAAAAAAGAGTAAACACGAGAATAAACAGTCTAACTTGCACAAAACATTTCAAATAAAAAAATCAATACCAATTTTCAGTAAAGCTCTTAATAAAAGGCGTCTTCGCTGACATTGTCATTTAAAGTATATGAGATTTTGCATGATTCCCTTATTTAACAACTTGATGTAAAGGCATCTTAAACATTCTATGCTAGGACATATGTCTTCAATAGAACATCTTGAATCAAATGAACTATTACAATTCTCTTGAATTTGTGATTTTTTGAGACGATATAAATCAACATCAGGAACAAAATTAGGGGCACTGCAATAATTTCCATTTTATGTGGAGATATCAGCATGTTTGTTATGGGAAGTCTGATTTCTTGAACTTCTGGATTTCAATTCAACATTATGACTGACTACCTTTAAAAGGTGTTTTGATTCATTTCAAAGCTTCTTCTTGATTTTTGATTGTATATGCAATTCTTCACATTCTATATCGAGTGGCAGTCCAGTTTCTCTTGCTGAAATTGGTTTCTTAACATTCTGAGAACTGTTATTTAAAAATGAACAAATGTTACTGGCAAGTGGTTTTCCATCATTCTTCCATGGATTATTTTTATTACCATATTTTTGTTGTTTTTCATGTGAAGTTTGCTAAAAGATTCACTAATATTCTCTTGTTTCCAAGAAGCGATGTCAGAACTGTCCACCATATCATTACTCAATTTTCTCACAGCTGGTCTATACATATCAAGAGCATGAGACTGGACAATGGATGCTCAATTCGATCATTTCAAAGATAAATCTTTAATTTTCATATCAATTGTAACTTCAAAAATTAACTTGCAGTGCTTACAAGAAATCATGATGTCATTATCCTGTAAAAGCATCCTAGTAATGTTTAACTCTTTTTTGCTAACTCTCATAACAGCTTTTTACGGTATAATTGACCTGAAAAAAATTACATGGTCAAAACAATCAAGTTCTCTTTAGATTTTAAACAAACAAATAAAGTAGGCAATTGTTCAATTACCTAGCGCACAACTGAAAGCAATCTGAAAGTTTGGTAAACACTAAATTGAAACAATGTTTCCCTTCAAGGAAATACTTTTTTGAATGACCCTCATCTCATGTTGCTTCATAGAAAATCACAACCTAAATAATGACATGAAGCCCTTAAATAAGTTTTGAATGACATCATAAATACAAAAGTAACAAACCTGCAAAATACTTTCAAGATAACAACAGAGGATGTTCCAAGGGTTAAAAATGCATCTGTACAGGTAAGTGTTGTCTCGCCAAACCTCGGTAATGGCGGATCTAAGAAGTTTGACATGAAGATGGCCATTTTCACCTTTAGTTTCTATTGAAGAGTTCACAGACTCTATGATCCTTGCTAATATGCATTTCTGTAATAATGTATGTCGTAGATTTAGAGACCCTTTGCATAAAAAGGAAACAAATTAGTTATGTTAGAGATAAAAAAGTTGGTCTAAAATACATAAAACCATCATGATAATTGGAATGGCAATAAAAAAAATAAAAAATTCAACATATGTTTATAGTGAAATTACTAGTTTCCGAAATATTCAATTTGATTTGTCAAACTTACCTCAGTATTTCCGCCTGCAAAAAGCCTTTCGGCCATCATACTAGTTTGTCCATAAAATAAAGCATTTCACATTTTGAAACCTAAAATGACAATAAATAAGATAAAAGATAATTTAGGGAACTTACATCTAAGAGAATAGAAGACACTACCATCTTAATGTTCTCTATAGTCAGTTTACAGCTATAAAGATACTCAATTTGTTGAACATTTCCTTCATCCAAAATAGAAACCGAAAGAAAAAAAAAATTGGACAAACATCATCAATAGAGGGTAAGAAGAATTCTTCAAACAATATGTCCAGAAAGTAATAGGGTTGAGTTTGTTATCAAGAAGCTGTGATTTTTGAAGACAAATTTGGATCAATGGGAGAAGTGCAAAAAGAATGACCCAGTCTACTGCCACTCATTAACATGCACAAGTATTTATCGAATGAAAAATTTTCAAACTTACACAAGATGTTGATCAGAGCATACATGTCAAAGTGAGATTTTAAGAAGCCCTGAAATATTAAAAAAAATAATTAGAAGAAAAAAAAGGAGTCGTTGAGAAAAAAATTTAAGTGTTAACATAAACTGCAGAAGTTTAACTTTCCTTAAACTTTCAAACCTTCAAAGACAACAGAACAAGAGTGTAGAACAATATGGCTATTGTACTTTTCACACTCGATTTAAGTTGAGCATGTAAGGTATGATGGGCCTCAAAGTTAAAATCTGAGAGCAAATCAATCGTGCATTGTATATCACACTGAATCAATTGAAAGATTACAATGTTAATAAAAGTAACAGTAAACAACAATATTAAAAAATAAACTTAAACATGAATCATCAAAGCTTCAAATTGGAGATGGTCTCCAAAAAACTAAAGTAGAATTACTACCTTTCAGTCATGTTTAGTCTATTGAGTAAATTGTGCTCGAGTGAGATATGCAAAGGCCAACTGGTGGCATCTTAAAGTCCGTGCCTGCAAGAGTAAAATATAAAATTAAATTCAGTGACAAAATAAAAATGAGCATATTGGTTAAAAAATTAAAAAGTGGGCGAAAAATATTGAATATAAAATGCATGAAAATATCAATATTTTAATAGAGGTTTTTTTTATATATGGCAAACCTAATCTAAACCACTATAAAGGAAATATAAAATGCATGAATTTTAAATTCATTGGAGTGATTGCAATCGTCCGATCTGAATGCATTATTGAGTAGCCGTATGATCAAACACACCCTCTCTCTCCACTTTTTTCGTAGGTCTCCTAAACCTAGGTTAATATAGTGACCTAAACCTACATTCAACAAAAATTTACTATTTTACCCTTCAGATTTTGTAAAAATTTGAGCCAATTTATTTGTAAAAATAATTTTTAACCCATATTCAAATATTTTTATTTAATATTAAAAAAATATTGATATTTTAATAGAGGTTTTTTTTATATATGGCAAACCTAATGTAAACCACTATAAAGGAAATATGAAATGCATGCATTTTAAATTCATTGGAGTGATTGCAACCGTCCGATCTGAATGCATTATTCAGCACCTGTATGATCAAACACACCCTCTCTCTCCACTTTTTCGTAGGTCTCCTAAACCTAGGTTAATATAGTGTCCTAAACCTACATTCAACAGAAAATTACTATTTTACCCTTCAGATTTTGTAAAAATTTGAGCCAAATGATGCACTCATAAGTAGAGCCTCAAATAGAAGGCTTGGTCAGGCCCAACTACGTATAAGACCCGCCCGATCTAGCAATGGTAGCACTGGGCCCGGCCGCTGAAAAGGAATTCAAATAAGCATCCCGCAAATGCCTTTTAAACCCAAATAATTCACTTCAACCTACAATATGGGACAAAAGGGGAGCGTGAATCAGGCGGAGCGAAAGCAGGCGGCTGAATTACTAATTAATTAATTGCTAATTAATTAATTGCTAATTAATTAATTACTAATTAATTAATTGCTAATTAATTAATTACTAATTAATTAATTGCTAATTAATTAATTACTAATTAATTAATTGCTAATTAATTAATTACTAATTAATTAATTGCTAATTAATTAGGGGCGGGTGAAAATATGATGAATCGCCTGATAGCCTCTATCTGTACCAATTTAAGAGAGAGACGGTGCATAAACGTACTAGTACGGTGAGCGTAAATTTACGAGTTGCTTTTATAACTACCTCTCTTATTCTACTACAGCTAATAATCTGACTGGTTACTAGGTAGGAGCTTCGGATCTTATCTTTTAATCCTAAACTTTTTGAGACTACTATTCTTATTTTATTTATTTTTGGCATTCCTAAGCTTAGCATTTTATAAACTCTAATTATAGTTTGATAAAATAATTTTAACAACTCCTCTCCTCTCCGAGTCTCCGAACTTGTTTCTTTTTCACTTTCTTGAAGATGATCTGTAGGAGGGTCATCCCAAGCGCAAGATATCTCATGAGTCCTTACTACATCCCCTTCGGTTTCAATTAGTTTAAATTTAGAAAGTATAACAAAATTATTTATATCAGTACTGGCCTGCGGCTGCGATACTTTTTCCCTACGGCCTCTCGCCTGGCGGTACTTCTTCTCCCCGGCCCCCGGGTTCATACTGATATAATTGTTGTTATACTTTCCTTATCTAAACATTTTTACATCGTTGGGGTTGGCCTCAGCCACCCATGGGCCGAGCTTGCTAGAATTTAGTAATCCACTGGTATGTAGTCAGGTACATACACCTGTGGACCATCTTCATATTATGTGAACTAGCTTCATGTTCGTTTCCTCCGGAGAGGAGGGGAGGGGACTACTCACAAATCATTCACAAAAGATTAGCACAACTTACTAATTTTTATTCAAAATAGGAAATATACTTACAGTACAACTGCAAAAGAACTCAAGCACACACTCTTACAAGCACTCACACAAGCACTATAGGAATTCTGTATATAACCGTGTGTCCTAGAACTGATCTCTCGCCTCGTTATATAGAGGGGCGAGCCTTCAGCCTGGATGCAAACGGGTACATAGATAATATATTTAAAGACTCATGAGGGTCTTTATTTATTATAAAGATAAATAAAGACTGATTATGGTCTTTTAATATTATTGTTCAAGGCATCTTATAGAAAAGTTACGCAACCACCATCTTTATTTTATATACAATGCTTTATTTTATTCGCGAACTCATCCACAGTTTTTCCGTGGTGGAAGCCACGGTAGTGACTAAAGGGATAAGAGCGAAGAAAACCACCCATAAAAACCAGGGGCGGAAACTGGCCTTCTGTTCCATGTAGGTATGGCGGTACATACTGCGTACTATTTTCCCTGAACTATGTTGTGACTTTAGCGGCTTCGTCTGCGAGTGAATCTTCATCATCAGAGAGGCAGCCGTATCTTTGGACAAAATATTTAATTATATTCCGTTCACAATGTTTTGTTAACTTGTGATCGGGATCTTTGAAGCTAAGGCTTCGTGGATAGAAAAACTTTTCATCATTTGCGTGTAGCCAGACACGAAAATCTCGAGTTTCTACTGCGAGAACTTTATTGTACGGGAGGTCTACATCGTATGCCTTTTTATAACTTCTAAAGGCCCTGATTTGTTTAGGCAGGCTACAGAGATCTGTACTGATGATGTTTGAATTGTTGATGTGGTTAGCCTGGATAATCGGCTTTTTCGCGAACTTGAAAATGTAGATTTCTCTTTTCTTATTTTCTAAACAATTAGGTTCAAAGCATGGGGAAATGGCCCGGATATGGGTTTCTACTCCTCCTCCATAAGATGTTGTTTCAAATAACTGGAATATTACTTCAGCTATTCTTGTTTCCTTGATATGTCTAACATGCCCCCTTCTGGTGAAGAGGAGCCGGGTAATTAATCTTAATTCCATCAAGTTTGGAATGGTGAATTCTACACCCGATATGGTCATATCGGTCCATTTTGCTATATCTATTTGTAACCGTAGGTACGAGAAATGTAACTCATTACCTCGTGTTTTTGAGTAGGTTATGCATTCTATTTTGGCCCCCTTAAGAGTCTCCTCTTTTGAAGTGGCCAGATCTCTAAGTATTTTTTGGTAATTGCATTGGCGTTCTACCTGTCTATGTAATACTTTGGCTAAAACAATACTTTTTACGGGTGCTAGTGCTGAGGGATATTGTTGTCAATTATCTTCAGCTTCTATTAATTCTTTAGTATACTGATTGGCCACTGCTTGTAGCTCTTTAATTTGATCTCGAAGATCTGCTAATTTATTTTCGGCTATGGCTAGAGATGTTCTCAACATGTGGTAATCTGGGCTCTGATGTGGCCTCAGTTGAATGCTACTTGATGAGGTTGTTTCTAGTAAATTATTGCCAATATTATGACTATTCTGACTGTTTAGGAAAGCAAAGTGTCCGCAGACACATTCCACGATGTCTTTATAATTTTTGTTTTTCTTGTTGTTCCACAAGTTGTCCACCAAGCACTGTTAGAGTAGTGTAATTTTGTGGTTTGTTCTGAAACGAAGATTGCTATGTGCTGGGAAAGTCTGAAGCTGGAACGGGCCGAATGTGATCTGGTTGTTCTGCTCCATCTGCAAAGAATAATGTATAATTAGCAAATATTAAGAGCTACTTGGGCTACTGCTGGAGCTATCTCCAGGGGTGAGATTTGCTATTTCTCTTGCGATCATGTCACGAAGAGTAGTAATAAATCTTTTAATGTCTGCTACTTCTCTGGATAAATTTCGATATGTTGGGTGTAAAATTTGTCTACTTTGTTCTAGGTATTCTAGAATTCTTAAATAACGTCTATTTTCTGCGTATAGTATGCGAAGTTTTTCTGTATCATCCATTAATTACTTTGTAGGATGCGAGACAATTGGTCTGCTAGTTTATTATCAGTACCTTTGATATGTTCGAACAATACTTTATAATTTTTATTTAATATGTGGTCCATAAAATTGGTCCATCGTTTATAACTAATTTTTTTTTTATTTCTATTGAGGTAAAATTTTACTATTGCTTCGCAATCTGTTCTTACTAGTATCTCTTATTTGTTTATGATGAATAGGCGGAATGCGTCTAGTCCATAGCAGACTGCCAGGATTTCCTGGTCAATGCTACTGGCCGGGCCTTTTTCTTTAAAATTTCCACTACTATATCGACATATCTGCTCTTCATTTTTTCCTATATATTTATGGGGTTTGCATTTTAGAATGGCTCCCCAGCCAGTTTCACAACGATCTGTTTCTATTATTAGGTATTCATTGTCTAGTGGTAATCTTAAGTCTGGTAGAGACTTAACGGTTTCTTTTATTTTATCTATTTGTTTCTTGTCTTCATTATTAAATGACTTCTGTGTGCTTTTCATTTTACTATATAATGGTCCCGCTAATTTTCCCAGATCTTTGATGAAGTGTCTTGCATAATTGACCAACCCAAGGAATTGTTGTAAATTTTTAATAGTTGTGATGGGTGGAAATTCCAGAACTTTTTTACTTATATGTTCTTGAAGTTTTATTTTTCTCTGTCCTAGAATTACTCCAAAGAATTCAATATTTTTTCGAAAGAATTGGGTCTTTTGGGTACTAATAACTAATCCTTGTTTCATAAATTCGGATAGCACTAGTTTTAAATGACTTATATGTTCTCCATGCGTTTTTGAGTGTACTAAAATATCATCTATATAGACACTTGTAAAAGTTTGATATTTATTGAATATGTCATCCATTTTGCGTTGAAAAATGCTGGGTGCATTTTTTAGTCCGAATGGCATTACTAACCATTCAAAATGTCCTAATGGGCATGTGAATGCCGTCCAGGGAATACTACTCGAATGCATTCATACTTGCCAAAATCCTGATTTTAAATCGAATTTGCTAAAGACATAATGGTTCTGGATGCTATTGAGTAACTCATTTTTATCCGGAATATTGTACGCATCATCTATGGTGTTATAATTTAATCGGCGATAATCTATGACCATATGTGATTTCCCACGAGTTTGTCCACTATGTTTATTGACTATGAATGCTGGACTACGATGTGGACTATTACTGCGCTGGATGACCTTAAGGCGGAGTAAATCATCCATATGCATTTTAAATTCGGCTATATTTTCATTGGTAGCGTCTATCTTTTGGGATACTATGCGGAAATTTGGGTCTTTGAGGTCTAGTTTGCAAACTAGTTTGTTTCTGTCCCAATGGCGTTGTGGGTGATTGCCGAATGTTTCATCTTTTTCTAATGTACTAATAAGATGGTCTATATCCGTATTGCCAGTTTCTAATAGCGTGTATATTGGAGGTAGAGAAATTATAGAAAAAGTTGGGGAAGGGTAGTCGTCGAAACTGTCGATATGGAAGTCGAGAGTATCTTCTGCGTATATGTCTAGTTTATCTTCGGTTTGGGTGAATGGAAGAGGACATTGGCCGAGGCATTTCCCTTTGGGCGTACAATGGCATAGAGGGGAGATGGCGGGTTCAACTCCACCATGCTTCCGAGGCAACTCTGGGGTAAAGCGGAGGGCTGGCTGATGGAGAAGGTGGAGACCAGTATTGGTAATCAAAATACCATGGTACCAATTGACTAAGAGGTTAAGACCGATGACACAATTGACATTGCTAAGTTGTAAATCGCGTAGGGTGATACGGACCGGAAGAGATTGATCATGGGTCCAGGTATTGTTGTCAAGTTTATAGCTAATTTTATAAGTGGTATTTAATTGTCGGTCATAATGGAAGAGTTTACCATCCATTTGTTGGGCGTTAAAGCGTTCAAAGGTAGGGATTGGTTGGATATGAACCGGGGGAACTAATTTGATGTCTAGCAAAGTATTACTACAGCCGGTGTCGACGAGGCCGACGACGTCCAAAATCCAATCTCGAATTTTGAACCGCAGTTGGATTTTTAAGCTATAGATACGAGGGTCATGCTGTAATTCTGAGGGTAGTGGTTTAGTAGGTGTATGTTTACTGCTAAGGAGTTGGTATGGCTGGTCGCATTGTTGGTGGATCAGGTCTTTGGAATGAGAACAATGTAAGCGGAATTTATTCAGAACCTTTCGGGCTAAGGACCTTTCTCGAAGGGTCTGGATTCGTGTATGAGAGACCTGGGTACGTAATTTTCTAAGAAATTTTGTGGCAACTAGATAGGGCTTAATACTACGCTCAATAGCTTGGGTGAGATAGATTTAATTGTGTGGATGGTCGTGAGCCAGAAAGGCTTCGATCATATGGAGGTCAAATTTTAAATTACGGATTATGGACATGGCTATATATTTGGTCAAAAAGGGAAAATAAGTTTACAATGTCTTTTTGGATGGTTGATACCTGTATATGGAGATTACTTAATTGGTTTTCGATGTCCAATAGTCGTAGTTCAATAATTTCCGTTCTAACAGGTTTTTGTAAGGAGAGTTGGGCGATAGGGATTGTAGGGTATTTTTCTTCAAGACAATATTTGCAAGTTTCTATTAAACATAAGGTGCATTGGTATCGTAATGCTAGAGTGGGGTATCTAAAACAGTAAACACATGGTTTATCATTACTACCACTATTATGCTTCCAACTATGCTCACAGGCCATCATATCTGTTTTAAGTATTGATCAAGGAGATCCAGTTTGGATAAATTATCTTCGTAGAAATCACGACACTTCCTATCGAATTCAACTAGTTCTTTTGGCAATTCTTCTGTATCGCTATCAGAGTTAGAAAGATATTTATCATCTTGGTCATTAATACTAATAATGTTGTAGACACTTTCCGTGTCACTAATTGTTTCGTCAATGTGTATTAGATCCTCATTTGTACAGGCTATCAAGGCAGCTTGTTTGTTATGGATATTATGCCTTCTATTACATTCTCACGCTAGATGCTCAGTAGAGCCACAAGTAAATCATGCTAGAGTTTTACTATAATTTCTTCGTCGATCATATTTTCTAACATGTCTGCCTTTGTTTAAGTACGGCTTCCTAGCATTACTTTTGCGTAGGAAATATTTTCGTTTAGGTTTGTAATTATAATTCGACTGTGGTGGTCTGTACTTAGGTTTTTCGTCCTTGTCATATCTTTGGGGTGTATAGATGTTTCGGCAAAAACTATATTAATAAGAGACGTCGGGGGCGGGGAGGTTCCGGCCAATACTTTCATTTTTAAATTTATATTAATAAGAAACGTCGGGGGCGGGGCGGGGACCGCCGGGTGCAGGCCCAGGTACTTTCGCGTGGGGCACGGGGGGCGGTACTGTCGCGCGGGGCACTGGGGCGGTACTATCGTTGGCCGGATACTGTCGCGTTTGGCCATAGAGTCTGCAAATAAAAAATAAATATTGGGGCTGCAAATAAAAATGAATTAAAACTCATTCAAATATCAAGGCCCTTCATTCACCAAGGGAAAAAACATAGCCGTCGGACGGATTGAAGCCCAGGCGAATACTATATACAGGGAATGACGAACATTGCGGGCGAGGGCCACGAACAAGTACTGAATGCAGGGAGCGGCGAGTGCTGGTGATGTGTGTAGTGCTATGAGTATAGAGAGAGGTAAGCAGGTATACCCTTGAATGGCTGGCCTATAAAAGGCGGGGCAGAGCTGATTATTTTGTCCCGCTATTGTGTGCAGGTGATGGGCAAGTACCAAACGGGGTGCTGCGAGTACCTAAGGAAGGGTGCTACCAGTACCCAAGAAAGGGTGTTACAAGTACCTTACTTTATAGGCGAGTACTTGAACCTCACTCTGATAGATTACAGAAGTAATCAAACTTTATTCATTCCTTAAAAGAATATAAATACGTAGAAGAAGAGAGAACAATATATAATTTGGAGATGTTGGATTAAAGAGAGACTGTTGGAACCAGCTATCCGGTCCCGCCTAGAGTTCGGACCAGAGGTTGCAGCCCACACCTACTACTCTTGAACCACCCTCCCGACGTGAGTCGCAGACCTAGAAACAGACCGAGGGGACTCAGCTCGGAGGTCTCACCTCTTACCCGGAAGAAACTGAAGTCCTTCCCCTCCCTAGCCAATGCTGAGCTAGGTGCCTGTGAGGAAGAATATGGAAAGGTTCAACAATCCGTTCCAGGCACCTTGTCGGTCTATTTATAGACCTCTTTGTTTGATCTGCAAATATTCATACTGAACCGACCGGAAATTACCAAAATACCCTGGGTCGGGTCTGCCAACAGCCAAACTCCGCTGTCCAGAAGAGCTATATGCAGACCACCAGGGGTAGAAGTGTAAAATTACATGGGGCAGAAGAGTAAAATCCCTCTTGGGGGTAAAAAAGGTAAAAACAGCTTTCCTCCCATGCGGCGAATGGGGAAAGTGATTGGGCGTGACGATCCCACCTGTTTGTCTCGCCGACCTCTCGCCCCATAGGTCATCTCGCCTTCTAGGGCCAAGCTCGCGAACCCAAAGGGCGTCTCGCCTACTGCAGAGACCCCCCGACTCGCCCCCTGCGAGTGGACCACTCGGTCACACTCGCCTATCAAGTACCTCTCGCCAGTTTCCCCGGGTCACAGCTGCTGGAAAGGCCTCCCGCGAGCCCAAGGTTGTACACAATCTCCGCTCTTTTCGAGGATGGCCTAAGCTCGGAAAGAAAGTCCAACCGAAGCTCGCGGTTGTCGGGATTCATTTGTAAGAATCTTTGGCGGGGTCCTCCCCCTGGAGTCTATAAATATGAGACCCCACCCCAACATGGAGTGCCCCCGTTTCTCATTTCCACTTCTCTTTCACCCTCAACATGTTTCATAGCCAGAGTTTTCGTGAGCGTCTCGCGATAGTGCGCAAGCAAAACAAAGCCAACGTGACTGCCCTGATCCCGTCTTTGGGGCGTACCCCCGCCTCAGCCCCTTCATACTCTCTCCCAAAGAAGACGAAAGCCGCCGGCACTCCCTTCTCGGCCGGCGCGACCTCCTCGGCACCCTCGACAGCCGATACACTTCCTCCCGCGTTTTCCGGGGAGAGACAGGTGATTCTTGATTCCTCCTCTCGCCTCTCTTTTCTCTTATTGTCTCGCATATTGACCATGCTCTTTCAGGGAAACCTCGCCGATTCCCCTATGCCCGCGAACCCTCCTGATGTCACCAACCAACCTTATCAACGCCCCGACTCGCTTGAGGAATCTCCCCCCCCCCAACCACGAGGAGAGAAGACCCAACCACGAGGAGAGAAGACCTCTCGCGAGTTGTGGGGAATCCTCGCATCCCGAGTAAGAAAACTCATCCCGTCTTTTTTGTTTCACAGAGATTCCTATTCCTTCACCGGGCACCTAGGAGACCACAGGGCTAATCCTTGTACCCACGGCACACGGCCGCGAGACCGTCCTTCATTATGATCTTTCGCCCTTTCTTTTTCTGTGCAGGTATCCAATTCGACTTGAGTATCGAGGGGTCTCCCGCGCCGCCTCTCCTCTCGCCTCTTCCTCGCCCAGATGAGATAGAAGACTACCTGGGTGATCCCATGGACACCATGGAGTTGAAGCGCCGAACAGCCAGGATGTTTCGAAAGTATACGCATATCATCCGCGAGATGGAGCTGGAGAAGCAGGCTTCTGATCGGTGCATTGACTAGCTAGAAACTGAGTGCACTCGCCTCTCTGCCGAGATCGAGGCCGACACCGTAATGGATGGGACAGACCCCCAGGCCATCATAAGCGAGACGGACGAACACCTCCGTCTCGCGCGCCGCGGTCTAGTCGCCGCCCGCGCCTTCCATCTACCCGGTCGCCCTCCATGTGCGGGAGGTCGCGGTGGCCGTTGTAAATGGCTCAAGAACTGAGGGGTCCTGGATTCGTCTCGCCTACTTAATGCTTCCGTGTAACTTTGTGATGAATCGATCGGCCACCTGCCCTTTTAACTATTAATTTGTTATATAGCTCCCCCCGGACGAGATGCCCGCCCCGCGCGGGATGAAATAATTTATTATGATAATCATGTTATTTTTGTCAACTTGTCATGTCATGCTGGGTTTTTCATCATTGCTGTGTTTAATTAGTCAATTCTTTTTGTTTTATTTTTGGTTTATCGGAGAAATCGCCACGGCGTTTCCGCACCTCGGGATCTGAAGGGAGGGAGAGAGAGAGAGAGAGAGGATGAACCGCCGGGTTGCCCCTTCGGCTTCTGCCTTTTCATTTTCCCACTCATTCTCCTCTCCTCTCTCTATCCGCTATAAATACCCCTCTTCAGGATCTAGATGCTTCTACGCTTGTATTGTCGCTCTCTGCTATTCCTGAGATCCGGAGCTCTCGCCTACTCCTCCTTGCTTAACACTTCTCGCGTCCCGCTTCCCCTTCCCTCTTCTCCCCTTTTCTATTTTTGTCGTCTTGCTGGCTATGGGGAAGAAGGTAGAAGAAGGCGAGGGCCGCAGCCGCTGCGGGAGGCGGTTTGCCGACCGCGATTTCCCTCTCGACAGGATATCCGAAGAAGACTACAATTGCTTCGCCAGCGAGTTCATGGCTGATGGATATCTGTCTCGCCCACCCAAGGTCGGCGAGTATATCAACACCTTCTATCCCGACGAGCTAGCCTTCCCCGTCTCGCACTTCGAGGCGGGGATAAGACTCTCCCTCTGGCCAGAGGTCAGGCAGGTCTTCAAATACTTTGGCGTTGTCCTGCACAGTTCAACCCAAATGCGATTTCGATGCTGGTCGCCTTCGCCAGCTACCTACGGCGAGAGCGCACCGAATTCAGCTTGACCGTCTTCCGCAAGCTGTTCGTTTACCATGCAAAAGACGACGGCGTTTCCTACTTCACAGGCCAAGGCCTAAAGGTATGCGAGACGGCAAACAAGAATCAACATTGGCTCACTCGCTTCGTTTTCATTTGCGGGAACTTGAGAGGCGTCCCTCTCGCTCCGGTGTCGCCTGCCGAGATGTACTACGAGACCCCCAAGGTTGGGGGTGCCGAGAAGGCTCTCTGCGACTTCTTCGCAGGGAAAAATTTTGAGGTCAACTTCCTTCGGCGAGACCTCGACTCGCTTCTTCCCGTCCTTCCCGGTGAAGGTATATTCGCGTCCCCTTGATATTATGCTTATCCTCTTGCTTTATTCTAACCACTATCTTGCTCAGGAAAGAAAACTCTCCCTGTCCACCCCCTTATCAGAGCAACAAGGGTCTCGCCCATGCGACCATGGCGGCGGAGAGAACGCTGACACCCGCCCCAAAGAAGAGGCCTGGGGACGATGTCGCTACTTCTCGGCATAGCCCAAAGAAAAAGATGAAGAAGGTGGTGTCCTTCCCGAAGGAGAAGAAAGGAGCCGCTCCTAAGGAAAGGAAGGAAATGTCGGGGTCTCTAACCCCCATTTCTGTGGAAAGGTCTCCCTCACCTCGCCATCAAGCCGCCTCGCCTGCCCGCGAGACGGCCCTACCTGATCAGCCCGCCGAGCTTACCCCTCGCGAGGCTGGCTCTTCCAGCCGCCCGCCCCCCTCCTCACATCCAAATTACAACATGGGGCTCGTGACGGACGATGTCGCTGGCGAGCCGGTACTCATGTGGGAGAAGGATGCCAACCGCGTGTCGGTGTCTACTCTCCTTCCCTCCTGGAAGGAGCAAGACCCGCCCACCAGTCATGCCTTCTCCCATGGGTACGGGCTATACGGCGCCCTTGGGACTGAGCCCGCGGATAATGAAGCGTCGCGAGACCTCATCCTGAAGACTGTCGACGCCCAATTTCGCTCCATGGAGCTCTCGCACCGGATCTCGCGCCGCCTGGTCTACAACAACAAGAAGTGGAAGGAGGCCGAGGCCAGCCTTGCTGAGGAGCGCGAGAAGTCAAATGACCTCGAGAAGCGGTTGACCGTCGCCGACAACCTTCTCGCACGAAGTCAGGGCGGTGTGGTAAGCTTTTTAACTGCCACTCGCCAGTTTCACTTGATAGCACATCATAAACTTTTGCTGACTGATGGCCTTCTCGCAGGATGCCGAGACTGCTGATCGCATGCGCTCGCGCATTGCGGCTTTGGAGGGAGAGAAAAAGAATTTGAAGGCTGAAAACGCCCGTCTCCTGGACAGCACCGCGCTCCATCCAGATTCATTCCAAGCTCCCCCACCACCTCGTTATTCCCTGGACGAGCTCGACGCCCTCTGCTGAGACTCCAACATCAAGACGGCGGAGCTC
Source organism: Platanthera guangdongensis (assembly GCA_039583875.1). Lineage (NCBI taxonomy): Eukaryota > Viridiplantae > Streptophyta > Magnoliopsida > Asparagales > Orchidaceae > Platanthera > Platanthera guangdongensis. The sequence continues at coordinate 154,194,790 of CM077149.1, read as the reverse complement.
GTCCTCAAGATGATGAAGGAGCTGGGGGTGGTCCGTGACGATGCCGAGACGGTCACCGTCCGCGACTTGGTCCCCCAGTTGTATGGCGAGACAGATGACAGCTCCACCTCCGGTGACGAGGAGTGAAGGGATGTCAGAGTCTGGGGACTTCTCCCCCCTCCTTTTTTGTTTCTCCTGTACTTGTAAATATTTCTGATAGTGAAGTGTTTCTTTTCTGCAATGAACAAAGAGAACGTTATTATAACCTTTCGCACTTCTTACTTCATTGCGCTTTACCCATTGCAGTTTCGCTTGATAGTTACTTCAAAACGCTAGTCCTTGGGCCTCTCCTCGCCCCTGCCGCGCGCGAGACAGTCTAACCCTTTGCTCTCGTCTCGCCGCGAGATCAACGCGGCGCTGTAAACCTTGGAGATCAAACCACCCCTCATGATAGGTCCCTCATTTTTATGCGAGGCATGTGCCTTTGACAGTGAACACCTGCTCGCTGCGGGCGAGACCACCCATGCCGAGTGCCAGTCAGAGATGCTCCTCCTCCTTGGCCTTGCCTCCAATCCTTCCTTTTGCTAGGAATTCTCTACCAATTTCCTGATGAATATGGACACCTCTCTCCGTGAGCTCTTACCACTTGACTTGCCTCTGAGTGGGCCTACAGCTCTGTCAGCTAGATGAGAGTCTGGTCAGCGGGTCTGCTCGGGATCTCCTCTCCAAACCATCTCCAACCACCGAGTGAGCCTACAGCTCTGTCAGCTAGATGAGAGTATGGTCAGCGGGTCTTCTCGGGGTCTCCTCTCCAAACCATCTCCAACCACCGAGTGAGCCTACAGCCCTGCTAGCTAGATGAGAGCCTGGTCAGCGGGTCTGCTCGGGGTCTCCACTCCAAACAACCTCCAACCACCGAGTGAGCCTACAGCCCTGCCAGCTAGATGAGATCCTGGTCAGCGGGTCTGCTCGGGGTCTCCTCTCCCAACCATCTCCAACCACCGAGTGAGCCTACAGCCCTGCCAGCTAGATGAGAGCCTGGTCAGCGGGTCTGCTCGGGGTCTCCTCTCCCAACCATCTCCAACCACCGAGTGAGCCTACAGCTCTGTCAGCTTGATGAGAGCCTGTTCAGCGGGTCTGCTCGGGGTCTCCAATCCAAACAACCTCCAACCACCGAGTGAGTCTACAGCCATGTCAGCTTGATGAGAGCTCGGTCAGCGGGTCTGCTCGGGGTCTCCACTCCAAACAACCTCCAACCACCGAGTGAGCCTACAGCCCTGCCAGTTTGAGTAGAGCCTGGTCAGCGGGTCTGCACGGGGTCTCCTCTCCAAACCATCTCCAACCACTGAGTGAGCCTACAGCCCTGTCAGCTAGATGAGAGCCTGGTCAACGGGTCTGCTCGGGGTCTCCTCTCCCAACCATCTTCAACCATCGAGTGAGCTTACAGCCCTGCCAGCTAGATGAGAGCCTGGTCAGCGGGTCTGCTCGGGGTCTCCACTCCAAACAACCTCCAACCACCGAGTGAGCCTACAGCCCTGCCAGTTTGATGAGAGCCTGGTCAGCGGGTCTGCTCGGGGTCTCCATGCAGCCATTTTCACATTTCACCTTTAATGTCATGAAAAGAGACACCTGCGATTTCATCATATCAGAAGGTCACATCAAAATTGCAAGTATTGAACCATAAAAACGCAATGAACAAAGAGTGTTATGGATAAAATCTCTTTAAGTCATCGCCACTTCGGGCGCGATCAAGGGATACCCCATCCCCATCCTGGAGGTGGTACCCTCCTAACTTCAAGACCGCCTTTACCACAAAAGGACTCTCCCAATTTGGATTGAGCTTTCCTACGGAGGCCCCTCTACCGGCTGCATCCACCTTTTTGAGAACCAGATCACCCTTCTGGAACTGCTTGATCCTTATATGCTTATCAAAGTATCTCGTCATCCGGCGCTTGACCTCCTCCTGCCGGATTATCGCCAAATCTCTGAGCTCTTCCACGAGATCAAGAGAGTTTTTGCTCTTCCACGTTCTCTGTCATCCACCCTTCGTCTCCCTCTCTTGCAACGGCTACTCTTGATGATGTGACCTCGAACTCTATTGGCATGACAGCCTCCGAGCCATGAAAGAGCTTAAAGGGGGCGTCTCCTGTGGAGGTGTTTGGTGTGGTTCTCAAGGCCCAGAGGACTGAAGGGAGCTGTTCCACCCAGCTCCCCCGCAGGTTCTCCACTTTCTTCTTCAAAAGGTTAACAATCATCTTATTTGCTACTTCCACTTGTCCATTGCTCCGCGGGTGATGAACCGAGGCAAAATGAAGGTCTATGTCCAGCCGGATGCAGAAGTCGACGAATTCCCTACTAGCAAATTGTGGCCCGTTATCGGTCACGATGGCCAGTGGTAGCCCGTGCCGGCAGATGATCTCTCCCCATACGAAATTTTTGACCACCTGTGACGTCAACTTGGCCAACGCCTTCACCTCTAGCCATTTTGAAAAGTAGTCCACCATGACCAGCAGAAATTTCCTTTGGCCACTTGCCAGGGGAAAAGGACCCACTAGATCTAGTCCCCATATAGCGAAGGGTCAGGGAGCCGTGATGCTTCGTAACCTCTAGGTTGGAAGGAGTTGGAAGGGGGGAAACTCCTGACACTTTTGGCATCTTTTTGCGAACTCCTCTGCATCTTTCCTGAGGGTAGGCCAGAAGTACCCCGGCCTCAGCACTCTCCCCTCCAAAGTCCGGCTTCCCGAGTGACTGTCACATTCTCCTGAGTGAATTTCTTTCAGAACCCTTGGAACCTCCTCCACTGACACACATCGAGCTAGCAGACCCGACAGTGTCTTACGGTACAAAGCCCCATCTTTTAGCAGGTAGTATGCCGATTTGTACCTGGCACGTTTCTTATCGAGATCTCCCGCGGGCAGTTGCCCCGAAGTCAAAAAGGTGATGAAGGGGTCCATCCAAGACCCTTGCTGGCTTAACTCCATGAGTTCTCCCTCTTCTATGGAGGGCCTGAAAAGCTCCGTCATCGTTCCTCCGGCTCGAGCGCCATACTTGGCGAGTTGATCAGCCTGAGTACTCTCCTCCCTCGGGACGTGCCGAATTGAAAAGCTTCGGAACTGCCCGATGATGTCTTTGACCTTCCCTAGGTACAGCTGGAGGGTGGGCTCCCTCACTTCGAACTCCCCTTTGATCTGGCCCGCGACCACCATGAAGTCCGTCGTGACCTCAATATCTTGTATGCCCAGCTCCCGAGCTAACCTGAGCCCTGCGATGATTGCCTCATATTCCGCTTGGTTGTTGGTGATCGTGAAGTGGATCTTCAAGGCCTGCTCAATCCTGGTCCCCTCTGGACTTACCAAGATCATTCCCCCTCCAAAGGAATTTCTTCCTGATGCCCCCATCTCCCATCATCTTCCAAGCCGCTCGAGGGGATGTTTCAGCCTCTTGGACCTCAACTATGTAGTCCACTAGGAAGTCGGTCACCGCCTGTGCCTTGATGGTCAGCCGAGGAATAAAAGCGAGGTCGAATTCACTGAACTCTATCTACCACTTGGCCAGCCTCTCAGAGTGCTCCACCCCCTCCAAGATGCAACGAAGGGGGTGATCCGTCACCACCTGAATAGAGTGAGCCTGAAAATATGGCCTAAGCTTCCTGACCGAGATGATGAGGGCAAATGCTAATTTTTCAAGGATGGGGTACCCGAGCTCCACCTTCTTTAGGACCCTGCTCACGTAATAGATCGGGAATTGCTTTTTTCCTTCCTCTTGTACGAGAACCGAACTCACGGCCCCAGTCCCTACTCCCAAGTACAAGAACAAGACCTCCCCTTCCCTTGGCCCTTGGAGTAGAGGCGTCTGGGTGAGCTGCTGCTTTAGAGCCTGAAAAGCCTTCTCGCATTCGGGGGTTCATTCGAACTTTTTGCCCCCGCTTAACGTCCGGAAGAAAGGTGAGCATTTCTCCCCGGCTCGAGAGAGAAACTTGCTCAGCCCGGCCAGCTTGCCGGTGAGACGTTGAATTTCCTTGGCATTTCTGGGAGACTCCAGTTCTAGAATTGCCTTCACCTTATCGGGATTGGGTTCTACTCCGGATGGGGTGAGAAGATGCCCTAGGAACTTTCCCCTATTGGCTCCAAAAAATACATTTCAGGGGATTGAGCCTCATTTTATATTTTCTTAAAGTTCCAAAGGTTTCCTCAAGATCCGAGACATGAGATCTGAGGTCCCGACTTTTGATCATCAGGTCATCCACATAAACCTCGAGATTCCTTCCTTTCTGCTCTCGGAAGATCTGATCCATCATTCTTTGATAAGTTGCTCCCGCATTTTTCAACCCAAAGGGCATCATATTAAAACAGAAGCACACATCCTCTGTGACGAAGATGACATCCTTGACGTCCGTAGGGTGCATGCGTATTTGATGATATCCTGAAAACGCATCTAAAAAACTCATAAGTGAGAAACCGACGGCTGAGTCAACCAGCGCGTCGATTCGAGGCAGGGGGTAAGAATCCTTAGGGCACGCTTTATTTAAAAGAGAGAAATCTACACACATTCTCCACTTACCCTTCCCCTTTTTAACCATTACAACATTGCTCACCCACCCTGTATACTTACAGGCAGACACAAACCCTGCCTTAAGTAGTTTTTCTACCGCCTCTCTAATGGGCCCGGCCATCTTAGAGGCGATGGCCCTCTTCTTCTGTTGCACTGGGCGAGTGTTAGGGTCGAGGTTGAGACGGTGGCAGGCCACGTCCGCATCGACCCCTGGCATGTCAGCCGCGCTCCAAGCGAAGACGTCAATGTTCCTTTGAACGCAGGCCTTGATCTCCTCCTGGTCTTCCGAGCTGAGCTCGTCACTAACCTTTATCTTCTCTTTCCTTCCTTCTTTGGTAAGAATCTCCATCTCTAGTACTTCCACGGCTGCCTTCAGCCTTGCCGGTTCCTCGTCTCCCTCCTGCTCCCCCAGCACATCATGTTCTCCGGCCTCGTCCTCCGTGACAGCCACCACCATTTCCTCCCCAAGCTTCTTCATCTCCTGCACGCTAGTGTTCTCTCCTTCCAGTAGCGAGATTCTTCTTTTTCCCAGCCGGGCTCCCCCCCCCCCGGGTGACCCTCCTGCTTCCTCCATCTTTCTCTTTTCATTCATCCTCCTTCTATCTTCCTTCGACTCCCTCTCCTCCGACCTCTTCTTCTCCTTTCTCCTCTGCCTCGCCACCAAGCTCCTGCTGCCATCGCTCCATCCTCTTCTCCATCTCCTCAGCCTCTTCCTGCCATGAGATGGTGTTCACCGCCGTCACGTAGCATTCTCTGGCCGCCTTCGGATCTCCTCGCACTCTGATTTGGGTATCTCCGGAGTTGAGCTTCAAACACTGGTGAAAAGAGGACGGCACACATCTGAAAGCACTGATTAAGAGGCGCCCAAAATGGCGTTGTAACTGCTGGGGGCATCCACTATGCCGAAACGGCAGTTCCTGGATAGTCCCCCAAGGGTTACCTGGAGCCCCACTCCCCCCTCGACCTCCTTCCTCTCTCCTAAGAATCCAAATAATGGTATGTCTGTTGTCAGCACCCTCCGGGCCTCCACCCTCATCTCGTTGAACGTCTTTTTGAAAATAACATTCACTGAGCTCCCGTTGTCCACCAGGATCCGCGATACTGTTAAGTTCTCAATGGCGGTCCGAATCACCAGTGCGTCACAGAAGGGGTCTTCATGGTCTGGCATGTCTTTCCTCGAAAAGGTGATTTTCTCATCCGGAGGAGGGGATTGTGACGTCAAGGCTACGCTTCGACGATACATAGTGTGAAGGCTCGCTTTTCGGGCAGCCTCGATCCCCACCCCCACCCCCATGGATTACTCCAATTCCCCCTCGGTCTCCTACGTCCGCTCGATCCACACATCGATCTTCCTCTCCGGTTCCAGTCACCTCCTCTATTCGCACCGGCCTCTGCTGCTCTCATGCTCCTCTAGCTCTTCTCATTTCCAAGAATTTTGGCCAGGTAGTCGTTGCGTGACCCTCCTCCTCGTGGAAGTCACAGTATGGCAAGGCTACCTTCCCCCCTTGTCTCCCTTCCTGAGGGTTTCTCCTCCTCCTAGCTCCTACTCCTGCTCTTCCTCTCTCCCAGCCTCTACCTTTCCCTCGGCCGATTGTCATAGTTTGTTGCGGCGGGGGTAGGGGTGGTCTATGACCGTAGCCCCACCCTTGCTAGTGAAATCTTCCAGGTCCTCCCGGTTGGTTCCTTCCCCCCTGGGGAAATCCTCTCACTTGCCCTTGGACAGGGCCTCCCTGCTGCCTCCATCCCAACTCCTGATACGTCGGCGCCCTCGTCTCTTCCCTTCTCCTCACCTCCTGCTGTCTCCCTCCTGATTTTCTCGATTCCACCTCCGTCAGCCTTGCTAGCTTCTTTGCGAAAGCTGGATTCGCCGCCTCTATAGCTATTTCATTCGTCGCCTTCTCCAACAACCCTTCGAACGACAGTGACGCCTTCCGAGTGAGGCTCATTTTGAAGAAGCCCTCTCGTAGCCACACGGTAAAGTCCATCTAGAGGGCGAATCCAGGCACCTCCTGAATATCCAAGATCTCCTCCTGAAATCTGTCTACATACTGAGCTAGGGACTCGTCCGCCCTCTGCTTAATCAAAAAGATCGACTCCGGGTTCTTCTTCCTCTTCTTTGAAGTGAGAATCGTAGCTGAAAACTCCTGCTCGGGTCCTCAAAGCAGTATATCGGGCCTATTGGGAGCTGGTGAAACCAGTCCCTAGCCTTGTCCTTCAGAGTGATGGCAAAAAGACTGCACTTGAACGCCTCCGTCATGAGCCTGATCGAGACCGCGTCCTCGAACCACTGCAAGTGATGGAGGGGATCATCTTTCCCCACATAATAGTTCATCTCGGGTTCCCGGAACCCTTCCGGAACGGGAGACGACAGGATCAACTCGCAAAAAGGCGACCCTCACGCCACTGGTCTCACCGACCCTACTCGCGCGACGACCTCCCCTGGCGAAACGGCGCTCGCAGGGCTGGGGAACAGCTCCCTTCCCGCCATGTCTCGCCCGCCTCCTTCCACCATCACTTCCTTCCCCGGTCGCCTCCCCGGGGCATCTTCTCCCACTCGCGCCGAGACGAGCTCTTCTTGCGGTGCGAGAGCGGGCACCTGAGGTAGCGGGGTTGAACAATCCCCCTGTCACGAGATCCCTTGCAGCAAGTCCATGATGTCTTTGATTGACGCCATGAACTCTTCCCTTCCAACGAATCCTCTTGGGTTATCTGACCCATCTCCGTCTCCTCCTCTGTGTCCTCCCTCCATGTGGTTGCTCAAGATTCTTCTCTGAGGGCTGCGGTCCATGCTCACCGCACCAAAAATATTGGAACCAGCTATCCGGTCCCGCCTAGAGTTCGGACCAGAGGTTGCAGCCCACACCTACTCCTCTTGAACCACCCTCCCGACGTGAGTCGCAGACCTAGAAACAGGTCGAGGGGTCTCAGCTCGGAGGTCCCACCTCTTACCCGGAAGAAACTGAAGTCCTTCCCCACTCTAGCCAATGCTGAGCTAGGTGTCTGTGAGGAAGAATATGGAAAGGTTCAACAGCCCGTTCCAGGCACCTTGTCGGTCTATTTATAGGCCTCTGAGTTTGATCTGCAAATATCCATACTGAACCGACCTGAAATTACCAAAATACACTTGGTCGGGTCTGCCAACAGCCAAACTTTGTTGTCCTGAAGAGCTATATGCAGACCACCAGGGGTAAAAGTGTAAAATTACCTGGGGCAGAAGAGTAAAATCCCCCTTGGGGGTAAAAAGGTAAAAACATCTTTCCTCCCATGCGGCGAGCGGGGAAAGTGACTGGAGGGCGAGACGATCCCACCTGTTTGTCTCGCCGGTCTCTCGCCCCATAGGCCATCTCGCCTTCTAGGGCCAAGCTCGCGAACCCAAAGGGCGTCTCACTTACTGCAGAGACCCCCGTCTCGCCCCCTGCGAGTGGACCACTCGGTCACACTCGCCTATCAAGTACCTCTCGCCAGTTTCCCCGGGTCACAGCTGCTGGAAAGGCCTCCCGCGAGCTCAAGATTGTACAGAGACTAATGGGGCTTCATGATGGGTTTTATATTGGGCTTTGCAATACACAAATGGATCTTTTATTCAACAGTTACATTTTTTATGTAGCCTTAGTGGTATTTTCATAATTTCATGTATGCTCGCACCCTCCTATATAGGGGAATGAAAGGGAATCTCTTCTTTCATCTTGGATTTATCGTCTTTTTAGGCTCTGATGGGAGAGAAGCTCTTAGATGGATCCTGCGCTCAAGAGATCGAATACCAATCTTGTCTCGATATATTATATTCTACTGCATATTACTTTATTAGTGTTTAACGATTAGCTATCAATTGGTCCAACCAGTCCGTTTTGGCTGGCAACTGAGCTTCGCATCCTGGTTTTATAGCTCTGCCCAACCTCACCAAACAACTCCTTCACGTTTCTAAGTGTCACTCATGCCCACCGATCTTGTGCCTCTCGCGCACGACTCAGTCCTGTGCTCTCCTTCAACACATCCAACGGCCTTCAGCCCCTACGTCTCTTTGCCCACGCACACGAAATCAAAGTTACGACTCCAGCAATTCTTGCTCACGCGGGTCCCTAGACGAACACTGATCTGATCGTCCCGTGTAGACAGATCCTTGCACACACGACTATCCGGAGCAATTGATCCTCCCCTAGGATCGACGATTCAGTCGATCTATGGGCGTGATTCAACTGCCTGCCTGCTCCAACAGACTGATGCACATCCTCTATTTGGCGTCAACTCCTCCGGTAAATATCCTTTCCGCACACCACCTCGCTCAACCCTGTTTCCTTCCTTTCACGCCAAAGACTTGCTTCATGGCCATCTTGTTGACAAGGGCACCGGTTCTAGTACAAATCCCCTTGGTTGGCCATCCCCCGTTACGATGTGTGCCAATGTTATCAATCCACCCCTTCCCCACCTAAACCGCAACCCCCTATGGATACACCATTGACTATATGGGGTTCCTACACCACGCCTGGGACAATCACCTGACCCCATCTCTATCGTATCGAGATTCCAGTGTTCGATGGTACTAATCCCCTTGGTTGGATAAACCGCACCAAACAGCTCTTCAATCTTCAGTCATCCCCGCCAACCAAAAGGTTCCAATGACGACCATATACATGGAAGGCTCAGCAATCCTTGGGTGAGTTGAAAGTGTCAAAAAGTTTCTGATTTCACTTGATCCACACATAAGGAGGACCTCCTCCTTCATTACGACATGCGCCAAGCAGACAATGCTTAGGACTAATTCAGCTCTGTTCACTAATCTAACATTTTGGGAGGGAAATTTTTTTACAAATATGACCCTCTAAGTATAAAGTCTCCAAAAAATAAGCTAAACAGACAGTAAGTAAAGCAAGAAGTCAAGTTTATGAAGAATTTTATAAGCGATTAGATATCAAAGATGGAGAGTGTGACATATATAAAATTGCTCGAGGTAAGGAAAGAAAGTCAAGAGATTTAAGTCTAGTAAAATGCACAAAGGATGAGACAGATACAGTTTGACGGATGATGTGGATATTAAAGAGCGATGGAAAAGATACTTTTATCAACTCTATAATGAAACAAAGGACAATGAATTGAACTTAGAAAAGTTAAGTAAATCAGAGAAGTATAAGAACATAATGTTTTATCGTAAAATTCAAGTATCAGAGATAAAAGATGCTCTAAAAAGATGAAAAATGGAAAGGTGGTTGGGCCAGACGATATACCCATCGAAGTATGGAAATGTCTAAAAAATGAAGGAATTTTGAGTCTTACATATTTTTTCAATAAAATACTAAAGTCAAAGAGGATGTCAGACTAATGGAAAAAAGTATTTTAATACCTTCGTATAAGAATAAAAGAGATATACAAAATTGTGTTAATTACAGAAAAATTAAATTGATGAGTCATACCATGAAACTATGGGAACAAGTAATAGAAAGAAGATTAAGACGAGAGACTAACATCTCGGAGAATCAATTTGGATTCATGTCAGGGAGGTCGACCATGGAAGCTATACATCTCTTGAGGTGACTCACTGACAACTATCGAAAAACAAAACAAGATATGCATATGTTGTTTATTGATCGTGAGAAGGCTTATGATAGAGTTCCAAGAGAGATCTTATGAAGAATCTTAGAAAAGAAAGGTGAAAATGTATGATATATTGACATAATCAAAGATATGTATACAAATTCAGTGACAAGGGTGAGCACATCTAGAGGATTAACACAGGAATTCCCTACCATTGTTGGATTACATCAAGGCTCAGCTTTAAGCCCTTATCTCTTTACCCTACCTTAGATGAGCTCACCAGACATATCCAACAAGCAATACCTTGGTGTTTATTGTTTGTGGATGATATTGTTTTGGTTGAAGATACGCGTGAGGGTGTAAACGCAAAACTTGAATTTTGGTGAGATACTTTAGAAAATAAGGGTTTTAGGTTGAGCGGGGCAAAGACGGAGTATATGGAGCGTAAATTTGGCAGTACAAGAAGGACAGATGACTTCGTTATTAAGTTGGGTGATCATGATATTTCTCGTAGTGAGTGTTTTAAATATCTTGGATCGATAGTTGAAAAGGATGGAGGTATTGATAAACATGGGACACTTAGAATCCAAGCGGGTTCGTTGAAGTGAGATACTTTACAAAAGAAGGGTTTTAGGTTGAGCAGGGCAAAGACGGAGTATATGGAGCGTAAATTTAGCAGTACAAGAAGGACAGATGACTTCGTTATTAAGTTGGGTGATCATGATATTTCTCGTAGTGAGTGTTTTAAATATCTTGGATCGATAGTTGAAAAGGATGGAGGTATTGATAAACATGGGACACTTAAAATCCAAGCGGGTTGGTTGAAGTGGAGAGATGCGTCAGGGATCTTATGTGATCGTAAAGTACCACTAAAACTTAAGGGCAAGTTTTACCGTACTGCAATTAGACCCGCGATGCTCTATGGTTCTGAGTGTTGGGCAGTGAATTGTGAACATGAGCAAAAAATGGGAGTTGCGGAAATGAGAATGCTTAGGTGGATGTGTAGGCACATGAGATTGAATAAAATTAGGAATGAAAGTATCAGGGATAAGATAGGAGTAGCACCAATTTCAGAGAAGATGCGAGAAGCTCGTCTAAGATGGTTTGGATACGTACAAAGGAGACCATTAGAGGCAACTGTTAGGCGTTGTGAGAATCTAGTCACTATGCAAGTTAGACAAGGGAGGGGTAGACCAATAAAGACTTGGAATGAAACTATAAAGAAAGACATGATGTCCTTAGGCATTAGTGAGAATATGACAAAAAATAAGGCACAATGGCGACAAATGATCCGTATAGCCGACCCCACTGTAGTGGGATAAAGGCTTGAGTGTTTTTATTGTTGTTGACCCTCTAGGCCTATGGCCTGCTTGCCAAACGTTGTCACCATAGTTTAACACATGGTATATTTTCTATATAATTTAAGTGCCTCTTATTTCAACTTGGTCTCTTGGATCAATTTTCTTGTTAGGCTCTAATATGAGAGATAGACTCTTAGAGGGATCATGTCTACAAGAGATAGAATATCGAGCTTGCCTCAATATATTGTATTATGTTACTTTCTTAATCTACTTTATATGTGCTCGCCAATAGTGATTAGTGATCAAATTAGAACCCTCGAACAAGGGCGCATCTATCCGTCTGGGTGTCATGTGTGGAACGAAGATAGAGTATTGTTGGAGTTTGTGACCTAAGAGCAATCAAGGGACTAATATCATTGTCAATGTAATATAAACATATGAGATCATACATTAAGAACGTATTGAAACAGGAAGAATGATCGCGTAATCGGGCTTTAATTTAACCCAATACGACAATACCCCAAATATATTAATAGATAATAATCAATTTAGAATTAATTAATGTCAGAATTATTATTAATTTGATATTGAACCTGTTAGAGCTATTAATATTTGAGTATTATTAATGTTTGTGTTTTATCTTCCACTGTCTATCGGTGTTTTTTGTCTTGTTGTAATGTTATAAATTGCCCCATATACGGATGAATAAAAAGCGCCAAATACTATCTTTTCTTTATTTCCAACATGGTATCAGAGCAACTGCCTTCCCGCTCCCGTCGACGAAATCACCATTTGATTTCATCAACGGGAGTGTCCTCTATTCCACTCGATGAGGACTCTTGTTGTTCATGTCTGAGTTCTTCATCCATGCTTCCGTCGACGAGCCGGTGATGCCTCTGTGCTTCCTATTTTCATCGATGTTTGTGTTTCTGTTGCAAATCTTTGACGACGATCCTGATCCCAAGTCCCCATTCATGTAGAGCTTCCTGTCTACGTTCCCGTGCAACTCCTCTGGATGATGGTCGAGCCCCTATTGTTGCTGCGCCTGAGTCTATTCTTCCTTTCGATCGATCTTTTGGATGCTCCCAGTGCTCCCTTTTTTGGTCGAGCTCCTCTGTCGTTGTTGTTCTCCACTTATCCTGCAACATACCTTCTTATGGCTCAGTCTCTCTGCTTCCCGGAGATATGGATCCCGCTGCCCTCTTCTCTTGTTGTTGATGGTCCTGATGTAGTATTTTTGGATGTTTTTAAGTTTTGTGTTTTGTTGTTGTGGTTGTCTTTGTTTGTCTCCATGCGATTTATGCCTTCATGCACGTATTTTACGTGAGGGAGAGTGTACGCCACGTCCTCCCGGTGTTGTCTATGCCTTTGTGCACGTATTCCACGTGAGGGGGAGTGTTGACGGCGACTCAGATGTCTCTTTCCCGACTCCTGCCTTAGTCACACATGGCCTCCAGGCGTATCTTATGACTTCAGGCATATGATCCACGTGAGGGGGAGTGTTTGTGATAACGGCGACTCGGATGCCTCTTTCCCGACTCCTACATTAGTCACACATAACCTCTAGACATATTTCGTCTATTGTTTGTGTCTCACTGTCTCCCCATATTTCTCTTCGATTTGAGGTAGGGTTGGTTTGGCCTTTGTTGGTTGACATGGTTTCATCTACGAGAGCATCTGGCATGATCATGGTCGGTTTGTGGACCACCGTCGTGTGGCTTATGCCCGGTTGAAGTATCTCCGGTGACACGCGGTTGGGCCTCAGTGGCTGTAGTTTTTGTCTCACGTTATCAACCACTTTTACCTCTCCTTCTATGTTGTGTCCAAGTTAGAAGTTTCCCCTCCAGCTTGAGGGAGAGTGTTAAGAGTTATTATTTGAGTATTATTAATGTTTATGTGTTTAGTCTCACACCACCTATTAGTGTTTTTCTTCTTGTTGTAATGTTAAAAATTGCCCCCTATATGGATGAATAAAATACACCAAATATTATCTTTTCTCTATTTCCAATAGAAACGAACAGGTGCAATTTTAGTTTTGGAACCGAATGACCGAATTACACCACTCCTCCTTTAATGCTTTCAAACCACACTCTCTTTAGATATAAAAGCAAAGCAATTTTTGAAACTTGGAGTTAGGCTTGACGTGGGCTTCTTTGAGAGAAAGACTTAGAAAAAATAGGAGAAAATAGAGACGCTCTCTGAAGAAACAAACCTAGAACTACGTATAGGGATTCGCGAGCAAGGGTTGAAATCATGTGTGGAATCTTTTAGTACCACTGACATTAGAATGTGTAGGTGACTCATTGGAGAGCAGTGTGGGATTCAAACCAATAGGTTATTGGAAAAAGCGTTAACTGATAGGGCATGCAACCGTGCGAGCCGTCGACATGTGTGAGGACCATTGATTAGAGCGAACAAAATGCAAGATGTCGAGGGGGGTCATTGGAGATCAAACGTGTGTTGGTAGCTAAGGATCCATGCAAGTACGCGGAGACTGATTCGACGTGACTAGCACGACGCATCGGGTCGGGAATAAACAACACGACCAAAATGGGCGTGTCGATGTTGTGTCCTGATGGCACTTCAAGAATGAAATTGCACTAGCATTCAAATTAAATGAGATACAATTTTGAGAGGTAAGCACCCTTCAAACTACAAGTGGTATCAAAGTATACACAAGTGCATTTAAATTGCATCAATTCACCTGGCTTGCAACTACATATGCATTATGAATAGAAGGGAAAGAAGAAAACAAAGATGAGGAAAAACATAGAGGAGAATGACCGAGAAAAATAACTCGTTACTTGTAAATCAACAGAATGTTTGTAAACTGTACCAGCAATTGTCAAAGTCACCTCATATGAATTAAGACCAGAAGAAGAAAGCAATGCAAAAGAAGAAATTGCCAACTGCAGGTTCTTCTTCCTTTCAAAACGGTTAATTGAAAGAAAATTGGGCCTGAAATTAAGAGAGAGAAGTTAATAAGAATCCCATGTAGCCAAAGTTTAAAGGTACAAAAGTTATTGCAATTACAAGTGGCATTCTATATGCTACAGGATAATAAATGAATACACAGGCATGTCAATTACTTATAGCTGCAATGTTGGCCAAATTGTTTCACATTTACAGCTGGATAGAGAACAGCAGGCTCTACTCCTCTCAAATGAAGTCCACGGAAAGTGGAAGCGAATGTAGATTTAGTAAATCTACTATTAACAAGAATCAAATCAGCCATACCTGCCAAAATCATTAATTATAATTGCAACTCATTAAAAGAAAATGCAGAATAAATAAATAAAATTTCGAGCAAGTAATCCATTTAAGTTGAGAAAAATAAAAAGACCAGTAGTTTTCTCTTCAAGTAAGTCGATCGGTTTGCGGTACATCCTATGAAGCCAAGTCTTACAATGTGCAAGCAACAGATCTGGAAAATGGCAGTAGAATATTACCTAAAGAAATAAACTACATTAACACGAATTTCAAAACGGTAAAATATTGTTGAACTCCATTGAGAAGGTTAGAAGTTACCTTTGTTGACCGTTTTAATTTCATCAAAGGAACAACAATGGAAACCTGGTCTGCTAGCACAACGTCGAATGATGACCACATGAGAAGAACGCAAAGGACCACAAAAATACACCGCATATATGCACAAACAGCATGGAAATGGTAGAAAAAATGACGAGGAAGGAAGCTTCCATATACTGAGACCTGAAAGTTACCTGAACAAATAGCAGAAATTACTGGTAAATCAGAGAAATATATAATGACCTTCATCTTTTGAGAAAACAGTCTAAGAAAGTATTCTGCAGAGTATATTGTATACAACTTCTTCAAGGGTAAAAACATATGGCAGATAACAACAAAAAGTAACTGGATGAGTTTAAGTATTTAGCATATAGCAGCTCTGGATATCAGTTATAAACAAAACTCTAAAAACAATAGTAGCTCTACCACTTGTACGAAACCTGTTTCCTAAAGATTTAAGGGTGCATTTTCTAGTAAAGAATGAGAAGAACATTTTAAAAAGGCACTTCATTAGCCGTTCAAAAAAGACATGAAATCTCACCAGTCACAGTCTCCTCAAAGCAACGATTTTTGTCATGATGTGCAGTGAAAACATGGACACTATGGCCGCGAGATGCAAGCTCAATTGCTGCGTCCACTATTAATCTTTCAGCCCCACCTGAAGATAGAAAACAAAATCCTTATAGATTAGGGAGGAAAAGGAAGAAATCATGAGACAGGAAATGATAATTTAGCAATACATAAGAGGGATTAATATTATTTTGTATAAATTATTAAACCTCCTCTGGAAACACTATGCATGCTTATTTCTACAACATAAGAGAACAATGTTTTCATCCTCATCCTTCTTCTCAGACTTAGAAGTAATTGTTATCACCGAAATTTTTCAAGAAGACCATAAATTTCACAAAATGGAGGCAACAAAAATATAGGGGAAAAGGCAGTGTCAGATTCAAGAATAGAGTAAAATATTTGTTGCCTTGGAAAGGGAATAATATTTGACCAACAATATAGAAAATATTTTTTTGGAATAAACAACCAACCTTTGTTAATCTTAACAGATTGATTTAATATTGAAGTCAGTTATGAGCACCATCATCTTTATAGCCATCATAATTACTAGTCTTATCACAACTAAATGGATTTGGGTATACTAATCGTCATTTTCTATTATTTTCTATACATTATTGTTTGCATTAATGGCGACAAAGGATCCATATAGCCGACCCCACTATAGTGGGATAAAGGCTCGGGTGTTGTTGTTGTATTGTTTGCATAAAAGTAGTCTTCGCAGAACCTTTTGAACAACTTCTACCCATGTTACCCTTTCTCCTTCCTAATACTCCAATATAAATTTATCCACCCATATAATTGGGTGGATAAATTATTATAAATTAGTTTACTTGAAATTAGAAAATAAACTTTATAACATGGTTTGTTGAACTGTCATTTGGTTGGATGCAATTAGAGGTTAACATTGAATTCAAACTTGGTAGTAGACTCATTTGATCTGAACCTTATTCAAGCCAAGGCCTTGGTTCACTTCAATTCGAACAAGGCATGGCTTATGTTAGGAGAGAACTAGAGAGAAGGAGACTAAAGAGAGAACTACAGAGGAATTAGGGTTAGAGAAGGAGGAGGAGAGAAATACCTTGAATATTCTTCAATGCCTCCAAAAGAGAGGGCTTGTCCTCAAGGTGAATCGGGTGGGTTCAGCCCCAAACCGCCGGCTTTACAGAGTGGGGGCTGAACCGGATGGTTCAGCCCCGTTATCACCTGTCGTCGTCTTCTGCCTGCGAGCGTAGGTACACCCAAAGAACTGAGTCATGTTCAAGGGCGTAGCATTCCCCTCCCCATCAAGAACCAGCTTGTCCTCAAGGTGGTAGTCCGGGTAGAGCTCCCTGAATTCCAACAGATCCACCCAAGTATTGTGTGCTGCTGACAAGTGTTTCCATTTGACAAGTAGCTCGGGACGGTACTCAGTACCCCGACGTTTCCATTTGAGCATCAAGATCTCCTCGGGTATCGGACGTCGTTCGTCTGCGACTGTGGCTTCTGGAAGGAATGTGCTGGCCTGAATTGTGTCGTCGAGCTTCTGTTTAAGTAGGGAGACATGGAACGTCGGATGAATGTGCGAGCCCTCGGGGATGGCCAAGGTGTAAGCGACCGGACCCACACGGCGGATGATACGAAAGGGTCCATAGTAACGAAGAGCCAGTTTTGGGTTCGTCCGGTGGGCCACGGACACCTGTCGGTAAGGGCAGAGCTTGAGGAAGACTTCATCCCCAACGGCGAACTCTCGTTCTTTGCGATGCTTGTCGGCCTGGGCCTTCATGCGATCTTGTGCGGTACGGAGGTTCTCACGCAAAGTGGTGATAGTACAGTCCCGGTCTCAGAGTGCCTGATCCACGGCCGGAACAGCTGTGCTGCCCGGTTCATAGCCGCTCAAGGAGGGAGGAGGACGACCATAAACGACCTCGAATGGGGTCATCTTGCTGGCGGAATGGTAGGAAGTGTTGTAGCAATATTTGGCCCAGTGCAACCAACTGGTCCATGTTCGCGGCTCGTCCATCACGAAGCAGTGGAGGTAAGTTTCCACACCCCCCCCCCCGGATTGAGAACCTCGGTCTGTCCATCCGTCTGGGGGTGATTTGTCGTGCTGAAGCGCGGGCAAGTCCCCTGTTAATCGAAAGAGCTCCCGCCAGAAATTGCCCACGAAAGTAGGATCCCGGTCGGAACTGATAGTACGTGGTATGCCGTGGAGACGGACAATTTCTCGAACAAAGAGTGAGGCGACGGACTCGTCGGTGTACGGATGGCTCAACCCAGAAAATGACCATATTTCGAAAGCTTGTCAACCACGACCAATATAACTGTCTTGTCGTGGGACTTGTGCAACCCGTCGATGAAATCCATGGACACCGTCTCCCATATGAGGTGCGGCATCTCCAGAGGGGTAAGCAAGCCAGCCGAAGAAGTCGTCTCATATTTTTGTCGCTGACATATCTCGCACTGTCGCACAAACTGTTGGATGTCGCGCGTAACCCCGTCCAAAACACATTCGCCCGCGCCCGCTGAAGAGTCCAGAACATTCCCGCATGACCACCTGTCGGGGAAGAGTGGAACTCAT
The DNA here is from genome assembly GCA_039583875.1 of Platanthera guangdongensis. NCBI lineage: Eukaryota > Viridiplantae > Streptophyta > Magnoliopsida > Asparagales > Orchidaceae > Platanthera > Platanthera guangdongensis. The sequence continues at coordinate 154,176,772 of CM077149.1, read as the reverse complement.
GCATCATAACCAATTTTCAGGAGGAATGTGGTGGAATGACAACACGGTCCTGATAATAAAGTCTGTCATTCAGCAGTTGGCAACCCGGTATAGTGAGTTGTGCCTGTCGAATGGAGTCCACAACGACTCGCAGTGCGGGCTCTCACATGATCTCCTTCTAAATATCATCTAGAGAGTCGAGTAGGGGGCCCGAAAGTTGGCCGATGGAGCTCTCTAGTAAGCGGGATAAGGCGCCGGCAACCTCGTTCTCCTTGCCCTACCGGTAAAGAATCTCATAATCATAGCCCAACAGTTTAGTCACCCACTTTTGCTGAAGCGGAGAGGAGACGCGCCGGTCCAAGAAGTGTTTCAAGCACTGATGGTCAGTACGGATTGTGAAATGTCTCCCCAACAAGTATGGCCGCCACATCGCCACAGCATGAATGATCGTCAGCATCTCCTTCTCATAAGTGGACAGCCCCGGTGCGAGGTGCTAACACCTTGCTGTAGAAGGCTAGAGGTCGGCCCTCCTGCATCAACACCGCGCCGATGCCCACGCCGGAGGCATCGGTTTCGAGCACAAACTCCTTATTGAAATCGGGAAGGGCGAGAACCGGAGTGATCGTCATGGCCCCCTTAAGGGCCTGGAATACTGCGTCCGCCTCCTCCGATCAATGGAAGGCTTCCTTCTGTAATAATTGAGTCAGTGGACGAGTGATCTTGTCATAATCTTTGACAAATCGCCTGTAATAACCAGTGAGGCCCAGGAAGCCTCGTAATGCTTGAACCGTATGAGGGCGAGGCCACGAAAGCATGCTTTCGATCTTCTTGGGATCAACCTTGACACCGCTAGCGGAGACCAAATGTCTCAGGTACTCCACCTCTGCTTGTCCGAACGAACACTTAGAATGCTTGGCGTATAGCTGGTGTTGGCAGAGGATGGTGAAAACGTGCTCGACATGGACCACGTGCTCCTCCCAACTGGTATTGTAAATGAGGATATCATCAAAAAAAATCAGCACCGATCGACGGAGTGGAGGACGAAAGATCTCGTTCATGACAGCTTGGAACGTGGACGAAGCGTTGGTGAGCCCAAAAGGCATCACCAGGAACTCGTAGTGCCCATCAAGCGTACGGAAAGCTATCTTGTGTATGTCCGCCTCCCGCATCCGAATCTGATGGTAGCCCGATCGAAGGTCGAGCTTGGTAAAGAGACGAGTGTCATGCAATTCGTCTAACAATTAATCGATCAGAGGAATGGGGAACTTATCCTTGATAGTAGAGCTGTTCAGACCTCGGTAGTCCACACAACCGCCACGACCCGTCCTTTTTTTACCAGGATGATGGGAGACGAAAAGGAGCTAGTACTGGGGCGGATGATACCGGCAGTAAGCATTTCCCGAATGCTGCGCTTTATCTCAGTCTTCTGGACGTACAGGTAGCGGTACGGTCGGATGTTGGTGGGTTCGGCGCCCGTCTTGAGCTGGATCTGATGATCTCTGAATCGCGGCGGTGGAAGAGTGCAGGGTGTCTGAAATATATTGACATACTGGACCAGCAACGCCTGCAATTGAACTGGTACAACTGGAGGAGCGGTGGGAGCTGGTGTGACCTCTGTAACCACTGTCATCGTGTTGCCCTGACTTTCTAGTCGCTCCAAACTTCGAAGGAAAACTTCCTTCATCGGGAAAGATTTTAGGCCCCCCCAGACAGTACTGTTTCCCCTGCTGCAAGAACTTCATCGTCATCTTATCCCAGTCAAATGTAACCCGCCTCAGTTGATGTAACCACTGAACCTCAAGCACCATGTCGGAGCCCCTGATAGGAAGAAGATAGACGTCGGTGCGCCCTGAGTACCCCTGTATCCGTAACTTCATCCCCTTCAGAACACCCTCGCATTGAAGTTTGCTTCCATCGGCCACCATGACATGAAAAGCGGCTCCCTTATCAACACGTGCCCCACTCGTTGTGCTACCTCGGGATGAATGAAGTTGTGGGTACTCCCACTATCCACCAAAATCGTCACCTTCTCCTGATTAATCTTCCATGCGACTCGCATAGTGAGGGGAGCGTTGCATCCTTCCACCGCATGTATGGATACCCCAAACTCTGCCAAGTCCAAGTCCCCCTCCAACTCTGACTCGGGGGAAAGCTCAACATCCATATCCTCATGTAGCATGTAAACATGTATCTTCTGGCATTTATGACCTGGTACAAACTTTTTGTCGCAGTTGAAGCAAAGTCCTTTCTCCTTCCTCGTTGTAGTTCTGCCCATGATAATCGTGTCACAGTTGGCTTGTCGGCCGCCGGTAGCTCTCGCCCGACAAAGGCGGGTGTAGCCATGGGCCTCCCCGTGGTGCGGGTTCGCTGTCTGTTGAAGCACTCCTCCTGAATGCGGGCCAAGCTAATGGAATGGTTCAGATTGTGAGGCATATAGGCATGCACCTCATCACGTAAGTGGTCCTTTAGTCCTGATACAAAACAACTGAGTAATGTCCTCTCGTCCCAGTGTACTCGATTTGCCAGTTTTTTGAACTCCGTACAGTACTCCAACACGGTTCCCTTCTGACGCGGCTTCTGTAGGAGAGCATCAAAGTCCTCATACTCCAACGGCCCGAATCTGGTGGTGAACCCATCCACAAAATCTGTCCAGGGCACGTAGTCCCTGCCCCTCAAGAACCACTGCGTCCACTGAAAGACGTCATCCTCCAAATGGAAGGAGGCTAGCCGCACCCATTGGCCCTCCGGAACCTCTTGATAATTGAAAAAAAGTTCGGCCTTCTGCACCCACTCTAAAGCGTCCCTTCCTTTGAATTTAGGAAAATTCATGTGTGTCAATTTCGGAGGCATGTATGCCTGCGAAGCGGCTTGACCTTGCCACCCTTGTTCTTGTTCGTTCCATGCCGGTCGTCTCGGCTCCATCGGACCGATGTTGGCGCCCGGGTAGCCCTGAAATAGCTGACTGCCCCAAGGAGCGCCGGCGTCGTAGCCGCTCGGAGGGCCGGCTCCATGCGGTGGAGGCAAAATGCCCCCCGCCACTCCCACTGGTCCTCCGGAAGCCCTTTCGGCCCCTCCTGGCTCGCTGTCAAGCCGAATCCATGGCGGACGTCCCCTGTCGAACCAAATCTAATATTGTCAAAAGAACAATTGTTGAAGTGATGTTGATTACCCGGAATAAAGCGATCGTGGGCCCAACCTAGCAGCATGAGTGAACATTCCTTGACGAAACAACGCAACCTAAACTTTCAGATACAGCTCACGCCTCGCGCGAACAATAATTGTGTATTCGCCCAACCTCTTTTGATCTCGATGTAGCGGTAGCCTTCATATACATCTATGTTCGTGCCCATTTCTCCTTGTACCCGGACAGTTTTTTTCTTTTTTGAGTCGAACCTCTTGGACAGCTCCTCACCAATATAAATAGGAGTGAACAATACCATGAAAAACATCTGAGACGATGATTGAGGTGTCTGCAAGTTCTGAAGAGCTCGATCACGAGGCTTTTAAAGTAACCTGCGAACATTATTTTATTACAATTATTCCAAATTCAACTCTTGTAACTGTGAATTCAATTAATAGTATCACGTGCAACTAAAGTTCGTGTTATGCAAAATATGGCCTCACCGCCCGGGACATCTTTTCTATCCTAACAACCAAAGGTAATTTTTCGTCCACAGTGCACAATTCGCCCCACTTTTCCATGAGTGTGGAGTTGAGACATTCTTGTCTCCAACAAACAAACACGCGACCTTTAGATCGGGTGGTCACCAAATAGCGGTTTACAATAGATAGAATAGATTCATCTGGGAGAGCACCCATGAATTCGCATAGGGATGAAGGAACAGTCAGCATAAGCAAATTCAATATACTAATCTCCGTGGTTACTAAATTGTCTTGGCAAATAGAAATCCTCACTCGGGGAATAATGACTCCTAACATTCGCCCACTAATCTTCCAGACAGCGCCCACATTACACCACAGTAATGAAGAACTCACACATACTAGGCGAGATATTTACAGGATGATATGTTACTTGGGCCCTCGCAAACACTTCTATAAGAGATAATCGACCGGTAAAGGAGAAGAGGAGCCTTTCCCTTTTTCAGACATCATCCACTGGGAACTTGTCCCAGTTGGATTTCAGGAACCGCATTTATCTTAGTTCACTAGAAGAGAAAATCCTACACCTACAGGCCTTCAAATGTGCCATCTCTTTTAAAAAAACTTAGGGAAGAACTTTTGTTGCGGTTTGCCACCTCAAAAAAAAGTGGTATGCAGGCACTCTTTCAAATCAAACAAGGAATGAATGAAACTTTTAGTCACTAGTCACTACATTGATAAATTCCAAGAAGAAATTCTTGGGATTCACGACATGGATCTGTCAATGTATCAAGTTGTCATAATGTGTGGGCCCCAAGTTCCTAGGAACCTAATCAACATTGCTAGTCATTTTATTGAGGGAGAGACGACCAATCTCGGGTTTGTCGTTTCCCTCACACAACTACTAGAATAACAGAGAGAGGAGAATTCATTTTTCATCCAACATCTTGTTGATCAACTTCACCATGCCAGAGACACCGGCCAGACCCTTCTCTCATCAACCACCACGTGGGAAGAACATGAATCATCAACGTCCACCTCGGCGTTTCTATTTTCAACAAATGAAACCATGTGAGAAGAACCCGAATCATCAATGTCCACCTCGGCGTCGCTATTTTCAACAAATGAAACCACCACAACCTCAGTCCCCTCCATAGAATAGGCACATGCAGTATCAGCCACAAACTCTTCCATCAACATCATTGTCGGCCCATCCCATTAAACATTATGTGTATCAATATAATGATTTACAGGAAGAGCATACATACCTTATTCTCTCAATGGAGGTTGTTCAAATAATTCAATAGCAACCAGGCTTTAAAAGGCCTCCTCCCCTCAAAGCAGAATATAGAAATCAAAACAAAGAACTCTATTATGAGTTCCATAAAGACGTTAAACACGATACAGAGAGTTGTCAGGCTCTCCAGGAAAATGTTAAAGGCACGCAAATTACATGAATGCATTCCTCTAAAGGATGATGATAAGCATGTTTCCATCAAAGGAAAGGAAGTAGCAGGAGTATGTCTCTCTCAACATTGGGAGTGTGTTAAGCAAGAAGATGATGGCTCCCTTGGGAGCATTAGCTGTGTATATGAGTGCATTGAAATTGATGACGTTGGCATTTTGGGTTAAATTAACTGCATCCATGGAGGAGCTGGCCTTGAGTCTTCAAAAAAGCTAGTTTGGGACGAGTCTACCAGCGAGACCTTGTCGCCCACCCCTTTACCTTCCTCGAGCCCACCAAACAACGACATACCCACGGTTTCACGGGACCAGCAGACGCAATAACACACTCTAGAGAAAGGTTGGTCATTACAAACCGTAAAAATTATTTTAATTAATTGGGTATTTCCCAATTCATTAAAATAATTAATTATTATTCTTTGCCATTAATTGATTACTGCATTATTTTGGAATGGTGACGAGCTCCGACGAGCAAATTATCCCTCATTTGATGTTTCACAAGATATTAGAGTTGTCGGTGTCCTATGACGTCGTGCTTGGGTGACTCGCCGCCAGTATTGACTGTTGCTTCGCCCATTACACCAGAGCCACCACTAATCTCACCACAATCGTCTTCGCTACCACCTGTGCCCCAAAAAGCTCCTCTGACCATCACTATTATGGTCTCTTACCCATCTCCGTCGGTTGTTCCCTCACCACAATTTACACAATCTGTTTCGTTGTTGCAGAACCCCACGGTGGTGCTGCCTCACTTTTGTGCAGTCATCCGTCCCTGCGATCTACACTCCAGCCACTTGCTTCGCCGACCCCTCTAGAGTTAGTCTTTCTGATGATCGCTCCCCTCGTGCCGATGTCATCGCTTTCGATCGCAACTCACCTTCATCTAGGCCTCTGTCACCCTTGTTTGTCTGCATTCACTAGGCACACTCGCACTGACTCTGGAGCTTCTGTCTGACAGTCCTCCTTCCACAAGCACTTGTATCACGCCAAATTATTGCAGTCTCTCGTGCCGCCTGTGAGTAAGCTGACGAACCTCCACTCGATGCAACTGCCATCATAGCACGAGCTATCGGGATTTATTCGGCCAGGAAATCAAAGAGTTGGATGGTCATGTTGTGCCAACATCATTCAAGCTTGAGGTCAAGCTCAATTTGAAGGGCGGGTGGGACGTTTGAGTCCTCGCTATTCATCGTTGATTAGGTCATGTATATTTTATTACGAGTCTTTAAGTATGTAATTTTAAGTTGTATGCATTGAGTCATTGTTATCGAGTCGAGGCATCATAAATCATTATGACTTATGAGTCGAGTCTTGACAAGTCATTTTGTAATATTATGTATAGACCATCTTGGGTCATAAGAAGGGTATAAAATTAAGTAATCGAATTTTCTCTTTATCTCTTAAGTTTTTCTCTCTCTAGTTCTCTCTTCTTCCACATTTTTTGGGTTAGGGTTGAACACGGCTCTCCTTCCTCTCTCATCGCATTCTCCATGGGTTGAGCTCGGTTCCCCTTGTATCTCCACCTCCACCACTGACAGCATTACGGTTTGGGCTCGTAACAATGATTTAACAGAAACCGTCAACCCCTTTAATGACGACGGTGTCATCAAGGTGATGTTCAATAATTATTCAGTGTCCAAAATTCTGATCGACACGGATTGTTCTATGAATGTTCTTTTTAAACCTGCGTTTGAGACTATGAACACACAAAAAACCCTCGGGCCTACGACGGACCTCTCTATGGTTTCGCAGGGGAAAGAAAAATAAATATAAGTATCAACCTCTCTGTCTAACCCATCAAGCGACCTTCGTGGCGGTTGACGCTCTGAGTACCGACAATGCTAATCTTTGGACAGGCACTTTTGAATATGTATCAAGCTATTTCATTAATATATCATCAAGTGATAAAGTTTACCAAGGGATAAAGACAGTTCAGGGTCAAAAGTGACCCTCGAATAGCTCGAAAATGCTAAGTTAACTAGGTTAATGCGACTAAAATCTTTCCTCCTCTCATATAGGTCATGGGATCAAAAAAGATGATGGAGATCGATCGCGCCGCATTTGAGAGATTTATGGGGTCGACATTTTTGGATTGTCAGATGGATGATCGAAGTCCGTGAAATGTTGGGATCACATTTCTGTATTTTTTTTCAGATGTATATTTTGGGAATTAGGTCAAGTAATCCAATCGATCAATTTGAGTCATCGAATCATGTAACCTAATCCCCCTTTATCTACCGGCAGCTGACAAAAGCAGGAATCAAGAGCTTACGGTTTCTAAGAGAAAAACTATTGATCGTGGGCTCCATGCGACGTCGAGCCTCCCGCGTGGTGTGAAGCCGCCAAATCCCACCTCTGGGGGTGCCAACTCCCACGTCTACTATCATCCACCGCCTCTCCAGCCGCCTACGAGCTTTCCACTGCCATTCTCTTGTATTCCAGAGCCCAACACCGTCTTCCCTTATCTCCAGCGCCAACGCAACCGCCTCCAGCGCCTCTGACGACCCACCCAGCCCAGCTACCAACCTTCTGCCTCCAATCCTCTTCCAGCACCCTGCCAGTTGCCGTCGCCGCCTATTGTTGAAACATTGACCAGCCATCCTCATGCCCTTCACCAACTCCCCATCCTATTCCAAGGCCGACCAGCCCTCCCCCCCTTCCTCATCCACCAACAGCCTCCCCTCACACTAAATCCCCTCCATACAGCCACCAAAATCTCCCTCTAAGCCTACCCAACCCCTACAGGCTACAGCCCCTATACCTCCAATTTGAGCACCCTTTACAGTCACCCCGCCTCAAGTCAAGCTCGCTCTTCACTCTGATAGTCCCCCCATAGCAGCATCTACACACCAGGACAGCTACCACCACCACTGGACCGTCCCCAACACCAAAAACATCAATTACTTGGTGAGTTTTTTACTTCATGCTTTCTTTTCTTCGCATTGTATGGATTTTTGTTTTTTTTCTTCTAGTAAAATTTTGCCTAAATTAATTTGGCTATTTGTCTTTCCAAAGGCATGTATTTCGTATTTTACATGTGCTTTGAATTATGATGCACTTCTAATTAATTTGTAATTGTCTGTTACTTGCTTAATCCCAATGTTTGTGCTTAAATTTGATTAATTACGTGAATTTTAAAATTAACGTTGTTTAATTAATTGAATGTCAAAATTAATTGCATGATTGGATCATTTTGTTTGCATTGCATTAGAGTTTATATTGTAAACCACTTGCTCGTTGGATTGCTTGTTGTTTGTGTGTTTGTCCTTGCAATAACATTTTAGGGTTTGTCGTAGGTTTATTGCATTGCCCTGTGTCCGCTTGAATTGCATCTAGGTTTTGGGCACCGATAATCCACCACATATAGATTCGTCCTGCGTCACAAGAGATATTGCAAAATACCAAGGAAATTAAATAAGTAATTCATGAAAAATATTCAATACATAGTTTAGGCTTCATCAAAGGATTTGAAAACTTAATAATAACAAAGTGAGGCACCTATCATCATAGGTGGATTCACCCGCACTTATTAACCAAAAAGAATTTTTACAACGTGTCGAGATTTCCAAAGTCATTGGAAATGATTGTGGGAGGAGCAATATTGGTGATTGTAGGAGTGTGTGGATTGGTTATTGTTCAAGGAAGAAAGATGAGTGAGCTCACGGGAAGAGGGTGTGGGTTTTGAAGGAGAACACGCTGGAGTTCGCAAAACATGTGTGAGAGCTCGTGGGAAGTGTTGGGAGGTTCCTGCTGGAAGCGATCATAGAAACAGTAGAGGTCGCATTGGGAGAATTCGCAAGAATGGGAGTACAAGCAGCTTGCAAGAGGTAGAACACGCAGAACTGGGACTGGGACGACGTCCACGGGATGGATAAGTTGGGGTCTTGTCACAACGGAATGTTGGAGAAATAGCAAACAGAGATGTTGGAGAAGTCGCGGATGGAGTCGGATCGGCGAATTCTGTTCGCAACTAAGCTGCTGGAGAAGGCTTGGACGGTCCTATGAAGTACGGGGGAAAAAGCTCGCATACGACTCGCTGGAGAGTTCGCAGAGGCTGGAGAATTCGTGAGAAGGACAAGTCTTGGGCACTGCTGAAGAAGGCGCAGTTGTTGTTGGAAGTTCACAAGAGGAAGTCGAAGGTGCACGCTGATTAGTCGTCTATAAATATCCCGTTGGGAGGGGTTGGTGTGAGCGTCAATCCCAATTGACGAGAGAGCAGAGGATGGCGAGGTTCGTAAGCGAAATGGCAAGCACACGATGCTACTGGAGCAATTAATGAATCGGCGCGAGAACTGTTTGTAGGAGATTTCGGTGAGGTCGGGAGTGTTGGCAAGAAATCAAAAGATTTTGTGAGGGAGAATTCACGCGAGAAGAGAGCAACGAGTGATTTCATCTTGCTTTGATATTATGTGAGAATTTGAAATATTAAATAATATTATTCCAAAATATTATAAATTATTATATGAGTTTCGGTTTTTATATAGAGTGGTGGAGGAAGAGGTATGTATATTTGGAGATGTGAGACTAAATACAAAAAGAGGGAAAACTACAATGGGCCCTTGTGTGGACTTTTTATCTTGGGTTTTAACAAAAACAATATTGGATTTGTTGTTTTTCATTGTTGGAGAAGTGCTCATTTTTGAAAAACTGTGATGTAGAATATTATTCATATACTTGTCAACATGGATATTTCTCATCAATGATCATTTGTTTGGTGTAGTGAAAAGAAAATATTTCTTTGACATAGCGCCATCATTTTGATCATTGCAATGTGACAAAAAATAATTTCTATAATAAAGTGAATAAATTCTTTAAATTTTGTGAATATGAATATGCTAATATTACATAATTTTATTAATCTAGATAAATAAATTTAATGGAAATTATCAATCGTGTGAAAAAATAATTACTTTCTCAACAAGTTTGTTAAAATATGCACTATCAAAGTAGAAAAGATTCCTACAAACACATCCTTCTAGAGTTCTAGTGTTTAAAAATATCGCACTCGAGTGTTTGAAAATATTACAAACACATTCATCTTGTTTTTGAAAACATTACAAATGGATCCCCTTACGCTTTTGAGTTATTTAAAGAGTAAAGTTGAAATATAAGAAATATTTCTTGTTGGATTTGACACTTATCATCCAGATGTTAATGGAAGGGGGACTTCGTAAGCATGCCAAACTTGTAGGGGAGGTATTTGTAATTTCAAAACATAGAGGGGAGGTACCTATAATTAGGCAAACTTGCAGAGGAGATACCGGTAATTAACCCTATATATAGGGGGGGCGCATGAGAGAGTGTGTGTGTGTGTGACATGCGAGAGTGTGTGACATGCGAGAGAGAGAGAGAGAGTGTGTGTGTGTGGTGGGTGGGTGTGTGCGCGTGTGTGTGACATGCGAGAGAGTGTGTGTATGACATGTGAGTGCGTGTGTGACATGCGAGTGCGTGTGTGACATGCGAGTGCGTGTGTGACATGCGAGTGCGTGTGTGACATGCGAGTGCGTGTGTGACATGCGAGTGCGTGTGTGACATGCGAGTGCGTGTGTGACATGCGAGTGCGTGTGTGACATGCGAGAGTGTCTGTGACATGCGAGAGTGTGTCTGTGAGAGAGAGAGAATGTGTGTGTGTGAGAGAGAGAGAGAGATCATACATATAGATAAAAACTTGAAAAGAAACATTCTTGAAAAAACAATAAATTGAAAAGGGAGATCAAAATCCACACCTATTCCAAGATCAGGATGGATAATTGCCACTTTTAGCCTGGGACATCTGGTACCTTCCATGATTCGTGTGTTTCTTCAACTAGAGTTTGTCGTGTAAGAACTATATAGAAAGTTGACGAATTTAGTGTGTTGACGTAAAAAAAGAACAAGAAATCAAATAAAGATTTGAATGATTCCATGACAGATTAAAAGAAACTAATTTTAAATTAAAAGGGATTAAAAAACATATTGGGCAGTAACCTTGGCTGACCATAGAAGTTAGTATTAAGCTATTTTGAAATAACTCTCAAGTTAGAAAAAAAAACGTTGAACATTGAATGAAGTAAACAAAACCTTAAACTATGTTCAAGTAAAGGAAAATGAATAAATAATAAATAAATAAAATTGACTAAAATTTCTTTCACTGAGTTGTTTTTTCAATTGACGTGCATCTGAATTCCATAAAACATTAGGCTATGTTTTGGGCAGCTATAACGTTGGTAAAAAGCAATAGTGTGAAAAATGTGGGAAAAACTGAGCGGTTGAAAACAATGATAAGAAAATATAAAAAAAACACTAATATATACTTATGAGAACTACTATGAGGTGTTTGTTCAAACAAAATGGCTGATAATAATTTTCTCACAAAATTTTAGATACTTATAAAATAAAATGATAATAATGTTTTGTCTTGTAAAATCAGTTACAATATTAATAAATTTATTAGAGAATATAATATTGAAATAATATAATAATGTCAAAAATAATATTATAAATAATAAATAATAAGAATTTTGTTAGAGTAGTGTAACAATTTTGAAATAAATAAAAAAATTTATTAACATTACTAATTATTAGTCAATTAACGATACTTTATTAAATAAGTTAGTCAAAACAATATTGTGTATGTTACAGATATTGTATATGATAGATATAGGCATATAGCTTGATGCAGTGGCAAGGTCGAATCGAAAGGAGTTTCTAAATGCAACCCTAAAAGCAGGGAGGTGTAATGCAAGTGCAAAGTGATCAGCTCCAAAATTGCAGCAAATAATTAATTAATATATAATTATCAGCAGAGCCACGTGCAGTCACAATTAATTAATTAAAAGAGAACAAAATATTAATTTTGCAAACGAACAAGCCGCAATAATTTTAAGCGAGCGCAGATTAAACTCCGCAAGAGGTACCACAAAACAACTAGTAGCACAATGAAATTTAAATCCGTCACTGTACAGGTTTCCCAAATTAAACAACAATAGAGGAAATAACTTTACCACAATTAACACATGTAGGCAGCAAAAATAACGGTGGTGGGAGGGCATCCAAGGGTGCTGCAATGTCGGGGTTTGGAATAGGAAAGTTGAACAAAATGTTGACTCGAACAGGGTTGAAAATGGGGTCTCGGATAAGGATACTTGTTGAAGGAATGCGGGCTGCAAGTGGTAAGCCTACTACAGGGAGGAGATAGGGTTAATAAAACTATGACTTTGGGAAATAGTGGAGATTGGGTAAACAGGGGGAGAGTAGCAGGCGGTGAGGAGGTTAAGCGACGTAGACGGCCAGGGATGGATAGGGATGGTGGCTCCACGGGGTGGCAGGCGGCGGCCTGATGATGCAGGGAAGGTTGGTGGGTGGCTCGGACGGGTGTAACAGGGGAGGAAGATGTGGCTGACGGGATGACAAACCGAGGCTTGCAGCTTTTGAGAGTTGTGGGCTGGACGGGGTGGAGGAAGAGGCGGAGGGAGTAGTTTTAGGCAATGGGAGGGGTGTGAGGGCTGTAGGATTTAAGCTAGAAGGCGGATGACGGGGTAGAGCCGGCAGTAGGTTTGGCCAGAGGGGAAGCCGACGGGGGTGGGGCGAGGAACAGGGGAAGCACAGGGCTTACCGGGAGGGAGGTGGGAAAATGGAAGCGGCGCCAGCGTCGCACCAACGGGAGGAGGAAGGCTTAGGCGTCGCACCCAAGCAGTGACTGGGCGGTTCCTGTTTCCGCAAAAACCCAAGATGCCTGAACCATTGCTTCCAAACATAGGCCATTGGTAATCGCAACCCGTAATTGGCTTGTCGCACCCCAAAATCTCCCAATTTTTCGTGTCTTTTCAAAATACGTCTTGTACGTGCAATTTCAGGAAAAGTGTTCAACACGAAAGTTGTAGATATCGACGAGATCTACAACTTTCGTGTTGAACACTTTTCCTGAAATTGCATGTACAAGGCGTTTTTCGAAAAGGCGCAAAACCTGGGCATATTTCCAAAGTACGCCTTGTACATGCATATTTAGGAAAAGTGATCGACACGAAAGTTGTAGATCTTGTCGATATCTACAACTTTCGTGTTGAACACTTTTCCTGATATTGCATGTACAAGGCGTATTTCGAAAAGACGCGAAAAATTGGGAGATTTTAGGGTGCAACTAGCAAAATAACGGGTTGCGGTTAACAATCACCTATTTATAACCCTAAAGTAAAATTGCAGTATAAAAACTGAAAATGAAATAAAACCACCTGAATAGGGCGGCTCAAATTGTTTGGACCGATCGGGGGCTAATTACAACTCAAAACATAAAAATAAAATATGAAATCGACTCAAATCGACAATCAGGACGCAACCACGGACTCAGATCGTCCGACTGGGCAACGGATCACCGCCTCCTGCGAGAATACACGTGTCGGTAGCGGCGCGCCATCAACTCCCTCCGGCTTGAAAGCACACATCTCTGGTGAGTGAAGATGGTCATACTCGTTGTGTAGCCGCGGGGCGAGTCGCTCAAGCTCCTCTGAAGAAATTTATGTAGCATCATGAGGTGACCGACCACTCCAACGGACAAGATAACGCACAATATCTCGTCCGCCCGTCGTGAAGAAGTCGTGATTGATGATCTGAAGCACGTCTTATGTAGAAGTGGATGGCAGTAATGTATCTCCATCTTGCAGTAAGGTATCTTCATCTGACAGTAATGTATCTTCGTCTAGCAATGATGTATCTTTGTCTGACTGCAGTGTCGGTGTAACCGTCGATGGTGCAATGCGATCTGCATGGCGCGACTCCGCGGGTGACAACAAAGAGGGACTGGAGGAGGCAATAGGAGGTGAAGGCTCAGGTAGAGGGGCAATGTGAGATGAAGGCTTGGGTAGAGGTGTAGAAAAGGGGACCATGTACACGTGCTCCTCGTAGTAAGGAGTCAAATACTCTACGTTGAATATTTGGCCGATACTCATACCATGAGGGATGTCTATCTCATATGTGTTCGTACCAATCTGTCATACAATTGTATAAGGGCTCATTCTACGTGCGCTTAATTTCTCTGCCGGTCCTTGTGGGACCCTATCAGATCGAATGTGAATCAATACTTACTCTCCCACTTCAAAGATTTGTTCATGCTTGTGTTGGTCTGCACGATCCTTATAATAATCATTACAAGCTGCAATTTTGTTACGGACTGACTCATGTAGTGCATGTAAATGATGAACAAGTGACTCAATCGACTCATAAAAATGAAGTGAATGATGCAAATGGAGCACAACATACTCGACACACTTCATAAGAGAAAGCCTGGCAATGACTTGGGTATCACTAACATGGGGTGGCCTATCTGAAGGCTTACCAGGTGGCCTACAGAAAAATCCGGCGTGACCGACGTCATCACCCGTGGGGACGTCGTAGATGGTGACAAAGCAGTGTGAAGCACTAGTGTAGTGGGTACCTCTCAAATGATAAAGCTCGTCAGGTGGCTCACCAGGGGGTGTATACCAAAAGTCATCACGTGTGAGATGATCACTAGTACGGATACACGATCCATCATTAAAGTGTAAGAGAGAAAGCTTGTCAAATGAGCCTCTCGGGAACTTAATCCTGAAGAGGTCGATAATGATAGGATAGTCCACCAAGAGGAAGGCACCAATAACAGTAGTGTCTGTGAGAGCAAGTAGGACACCCACAACAAAGTCAATGCTAGCCTCATGAACCTCCCAAGGGAGTAGTGGTTCATCAAGAGACGTATCTGGAGGTTCAAAGATGAGGTCATTAATAATGGGGAGATCCTCCAGATGAGCATCGCTGATAGAGCATGTCCTCGTAAGTGGGTAAGGTAGCCACTATGAAGTCAACATTATACTCTTGACTCTCAGTAGTCAAGTGATTCGAGATAGTACTAAGGGAAGAGTAGGGAGTGCCCAGACTCAAGTGTGGGTCAGTGATATAGTGTCGAGAACTGTGTCTTTGTTCAAAGGGGTCACTAGGTCTAGGTGTAGGTCTAGGTAAGGTGAAAAGGACGGGTATATCGTCACTGGGTCGCTCGTCCTCACTCACGTGACCACGCTCACTAGTCATACCAGTATCACTCTCCATATGTATCATAATGTCATGATCAGATTCAACAACAAGATCACATAGACGTCGAGCCTCGTCAAAAGAGGAAGTAGCAAAATAAGGTGTCAGGCCTCTCATATCAATGAGAGCAATACTAGACGTATCGGTGGCTTGATCCAAATCCTTAGACTTTCTTCCTATAGTATATCTTATGTGATCAAATTGAGCATTTAAGAGATCAAAGCGGTCAAAACTGATCGCTGAAATTCAACCTCAGCTAACTTTGTTGGTGGAACACTAGGAGGGTCTTGACATATATTGTGCTCCTGGCAATGGTGAATTTTATAGGGTTCCTGAGGGTCATCTACACGGTAGTTCCTCACATAATCAGATTGTGCTCATGGTGGACGAGGGCCCAACGAACGTGCAGTGGTGGATGCACATATATTGATATATAGACTCGGGTTTCTCAAATAGAGGAGATGTGTGGCGACAATGAACTGAATAGTACTCAACTCTACCAGCATAAGGTTGTGGAGAAGTGTATTGACGATAATGTGAGGACATCTCATCGTGGTAGTCATCTTTAGAATAATGGTATCGCCTCAAAGGGTCGACATGATCCCGGGGAGTGTTATGTTGTGGAGAAGGACAATCCTCGTAGAAATAAGAGTGTCGCGCAAATGAACGTGAAGGATGACGATAATAGCTCGACATAGGACAACTTATAGACTCAATAATTGCGTGCTAATATAAAGCCTGAACCTATCTCTGCACATAAAAATGTGGCCCAAACCTTGAGCTCTAATACCAATTTGATGCAGTGGCAGGTCGAATCGAAAGGGGTTTCTAAATGCAACCCTAAATGTAGGGGGTGTAATGCAAGTGCAAAGTGGTCCGCTCCAAAATTGCAACAAATAATTAATTAATATATGATTAACAACAAGGGCACGTGCAGTCACAATTACTTAATTAAAAGAGAACAAAATATTAATTTTGCAAACTGTAGGAAATCATTTAAGACAAATGCGTGGTGCAATATATTCTTCCATTGTTAGGGCATAATATAGGAGATACAATAAGACACTCAACACTGATAGGCGATGTAGGACTAAACTCAATAATATAAATACTACTAACTCTAACACTACCCCTCAAGCTGGAGGGGAAACCTACAGCTTGAACACGACATAAAAAGGAAGGTAAAAGAAGGTTGGCAACGTGGGACAAAACAGCAACCACCGAGGCCCAACCGCGTGTCACCGGGGATACTTCAATCGGGCAAAAGTCACTCAGCGTTGGTCAACAAATTGACCATGACCACGCTTGATGCATCCGGAGCTAAAACTAGGTCAACCACGAAAGGCCAAACCACAAACAAAATCAACCAAGGGGCCATGTGTGACTAAGGCAAGAGTCGGGAAAAGGCATCTGAGTCGCCGCTATCACAAACACTCCCACTCACGTGGATCATGTGCATGAAGACATACACTACACCTGGAGGCCATGTGTGACTAAGACATGTGTCGGGAAAGAAGTATCTGAGTCGTCGTTATCACAAACACTCCCCCTTACGTGGAATACGTGCATAAAGGCATAGACTATGCCTGGAGGCCGTGACATACACTCCCCCTCACATAGATCACATGCAAGAAGGCTGAAATCGCATAGTGACGCAAACAAACACAACAACAAACAACCTAAAAAACAGCAGCTACGGAAAAGCTAGACCGGAAAGAAGAAGAAGAAGAAGAACAGACTCATGCGGCAGCAGCAAGGCACGACCAGCAGATCTCGCCCGGAAGACAGGAGCAGCAATACTGGAAGGCAAGAGCAAGAGCAACATGGATCCACCAAGTCAGAAGAGGAGGCGGCAAGCCAGACGAGCGGGAGGAGGCACGCCCCTGCAGATCTAGCGCGGATGGAGGCGCCGGAGGAGGCGCAGGAACCAGCAGGAACAATGGAGGAGAAGCTATCGCAAGGAGAGACAGGCAGCGAAAGCGTCAACAAGGCCGGTCGGATCTCAAACATCGTCAATCGTCGACGATATCACGCAGAGAAAAAGAACGACGGAGCAAGAACTCGACGGGAGAGGCACAATAAGTTCTCACCGGAGAAGAAGGGGGGAGAGAGGAAGCAGCAGCAGGAAGACGCCTGGACAATCGTCGTCGATGAGCAGTGGTTGGACGGGATCGTCGACGAAGGCAGCAAGTATTGTTGAAGCAGGCAGGGGGAAGGACCACTCCCGTCGATGGAGTTACTGGACGATCACGTCGACGGGAGCGGGAGCGGAAGCACGGAACAGAAGCGCTGGATTGCGGATTGCGGCCTGCGACTTGCGGCGGAGTCGAACCGAGAAGCACATCCGGAAAATAATAAGGGCGTATGGGATTTCACGGGGATTCAGAGAGAGGAAGCCACGAAAAAATTAGGTCACCCACAATCGGACAACGAAATTTTAGGAGGAGTCAATTCCTAGGCTCTGATACCATGTAGAAAATTATGAAAGGCAAATACGTGGTGCAATATATTCCTCCACAAAGGGATATAATATATGAGATACAAGTATACAACAAGACACCCAACACTGATAGGCGGTGTGGGACTAAACTCAATAATATAAATACTACTAACTCTAACACAAACGAACGAGACGTAATAATTTTAAGCGAGCGCAGAGTAAACTCCGCAAGAGGTACCACAAATCAACTAGTAGCACAATGAAATTTAAATCCACCACAGTACAAGTTT
Organism: Platanthera guangdongensis; assembly: GCA_039583875.1. NCBI lineage: Eukaryota > Viridiplantae > Streptophyta > Magnoliopsida > Asparagales > Orchidaceae > Platanthera > Platanthera guangdongensis. Next base: position 154,158,964 of record CM077149.1, on the reverse strand, counting down.
CCTAAATTAAACAACAATAAAGGAAATAACTTTACCACAATTAACACATGTAGGCAGCGACAATAACGGTGGTGGGAGGGAATTTGAGGGTGTTGCAACGTCGGGGTTTGGAATTAGGGTTTAGGGTAACTAAATGTTGGCTCGAACATGGTTGAAAATGGGGTCTCGGATAAGGATACTTGTTGAAGGAATGCGGGCTGCAAGTGGTCAGCCTACTACAAGGAGGAGATGGGGTTAATAAAAGCTATGACTTTGGGAAATAGTGGAGACTGGGTAAACAGGGGAGGAGTAGCAGGCGGTGAGGAGGTTAAGCGGCCTGGACCAGATTTGGGTGAAATTGGCCAGGGCTTGATAGGAGTGGTGGCTTCACGGGGTGGCAGCGCCGACTGATGCTGGGAAGGTTGGTGGGTGGCTCGGACGAGTGTAACGGGGAGGCAGATGTGGCTGGCGGGATGACAAATCGAGGCTTGCGGCTTTTGAGAGTCGGGCTTGACGGGGTGGAGGAAGAGGCGGAGGGAGTAGTTTCCGGCAGTGGGCGGGGTGTGTGGGCTGTGGGATTTAGGTAGGAAGGCGAATGACGGGGTAGAGCCGGTAGCAGGTTTGGCCGAAGGGGAAGCCGACGGGGTGGGGCGGGGAACAGAGGAAGCACAGGGCTTACCAGGAGGGAGGCGGGGAAATGGAAGGGGTGTTGGTGTCGCACCAACAGGTGACGGAGGAACGATTAGGCGTCGCACACTCGCGTCCAAGCAGTCACCGAGCGGTTCATGTTTCTGTGAAAACCTAGGATGCCTGAATTGCTGCCACCTATATTTATAAAAACTGAAAATGAAATAAAATTATCTGAATCGGACGACTCAAATTATCTTGGTCCGATCGGGGGCTAAGTACAAGTCAAAACATAAAAAATAAAATATGAAATTGATTCGAATCGACAATCCGGACGCAACCATGGACTCGGATCGTCCGACTGGGCAACGGATCACCGCCTCCAGCGAGAATACACATGTGTCGGTCACGGCGCGCCATCATATCTTAGACTCACCTCTGGGATTGCGATCACCCTCTCCTCTTGTTCTTCTTTTTTCCTAGTGTTGAGAATTCATTGGATTCATTTTTTCTGATACCATGTTAGAAACTTGTGGCTTCAATCCCAAAACCCTGAGGTGAGAGGAGGGGTCTGAGACCTATAAACACAGGTGGGGTGGGACTACACTTGAGGGTTATACCGGGATAATTCGAAAGTAATTCGATCCCACACAACACATTGGAATAACATAAACTAACACGCCCCTGCAACAGGTCTAGCCCAGTTCTCATACTGATAGTGTTATTTATATATAATATTTTTAGTATTCTTATAGCACTACTATTTATACATTTCGCTACTAACACTATGATACAATTACACATTCTTCAATATTCCCTGAGTTTGATACATGAGTATATCTAGAGCTAAAAGGACCATTTATCGTGCTAATGGAGTTGTTTGGAGAGAGATTCAATATTTTGTACACGGTTGTGTGCTCTTCAGAGCACGGTCATGCACCTCAATATTCTCCTAACCTTTACTTCTGTTCTTCTTTGCTAAGTTTCAGTTTTTCATGTTGCACGATCGCGCATCAACACAAATACGATCATGCACCTCTATTTCACTGCTTCTAGATTCTGCCTAAGAGCTTTTCATGTCATGCACTATCATGTGTCTGACCACACATGACGGTGCGCCTTTCACAACCCAACCAACCAAAATTCTGAGTTCTGTCAGCTGCTCGTGCCTGTTCTTTGGGCACCATCATGTACCATGCACATAAGCGATGTGCATATAATAGTTTCTCAGGCACGATCGTGCCACTTACTGCGCGTGATCATGCATCTATCTTTTTTCATCACACAACCCTCGGTATCGTCGCCTTAATATTTTCCCGCCATGTGATTTTGCAACCATGCGCGATTATTTTATGCACGCTTATTTAAAGCGAATGCAAAGTTCATTTTAGAGCGTTTGTATTCTCATTTTAGTTCTTTCTATTCTGGCCTAAGGGTTCTGCCCCCAAGCTCTTTTCTGAGGTTCTAAGAGTTTCAAAGCAAAGATTAAAATGACAATGAGAGAAAGGTGGAGCTAGAGGATATAAAGAGAACAAGGGTAACTTTAGGAGGTTGGTGCTTCTCCTCGGCCTCGGACGCAACCGAGGATTGGAAAGGACCACATTGACAACCAGAAGCTCTTTCTACATACCAGAGGCAAAGTTTCCACCTACGTATTTTTATCCACTTCGACCCAAACTTGGGAGGTTTTGCTATTTATATATTTTTGTATTGGAAAGGTTGTATACATTGGCTGTTTAATATTGTAATCTTGCACTCTCACCATTTATGCTAGCGTTTGTGTTGGTTTTATCTCCAAGCAATGATGTTTTGTGTGGATTTGAATGATGAATGTTCTCTAAAGAAGGTTTTTACTTCTTATGCTTAATGATCTGCCCCCCAAATATGCATGTGGGGACGATTATCCTTCTTAAGTAATGTCACTCCCCGTGAGGTACAGTCGGAAGAGCAATGGTCACTTACATTGGAGTCTATGGATAACAAAGACTAATTTCTCTCTAAGAACTATCAACACACTACTACACTATTCAAAGAATAAAATTAATATCTAGAGAAAACATGAGGAATAATGAAACTAAGCATATAAAAGTTTAAATTTGTAGATTTAATCGTCTTATTAAAATTTTCAAAACACATAATGAACAAATTTAAAATTAAACTCTTAAATCATGTCATAGATTGAAAATTTAAACTAACCATCACAAGTGAAATAAGATAAAGTAAGTTTTAAAAAACAAAGCAATTCTAAAAATGGTTGCATAATTTTGTTAAAAAATAGATGAAAACTAATGAAAATGATGGATGCTAGAAATGAAAAATACAACGAAAGGTAACTGACCTAGAATTGATACCATGTTGGAAACCCCTGGCTTTCATCCCAAAATCTCAAGGGGAAAGGAAGAGGGGTATGTGTCGTATAAGTCCGGGCGGGTGATGTTCGGTAGGCAATGTACGTGGGACTAAACTTCAGATCACGACAGACCAGGATAATCTGAATATAAATTGGTCCAACTTGATACGTTGTACAAGCTGGAATCACGTCATCCATCGCCTAAGCATCCATTTTAAAGGGAGGATATATAAATAAACTTTTGACCACTTCATCCTCATATGGGCATCATTCTCAATCTTCACCATGGTCCATGGGGGATTTACCTTGATGTGTAGGCCGCTTCTTACTCTATGAGGAATTGATGCATCACGAGTGTCATATATGCATCAAGATTTGTCAATGTACTTTTAATCATAGCAAATCATAAATCAATTTTAATAGCATAATTTGTTAATTTATGTCACTACACGCTCTACAATCTATAGGAAGTTTTTAACATGAGTAGCATGGATTTTCTCCCATGGTGGGCGGCCTCACAAATGTGATGAGATATGCAATTTAATACCGCTTGATGCCTTAATCTCAGTTGCACCCACTTAGATGATGGTGTACAAATCTTTTTGGTGGATCAAATGACTTGACAAGCACTTCAAAATCAAGAACCAAGTCATTTGTTATTTTAAATCAGGATGTAAGATTGGTATATAATGACATAAAGGAGGCACACTTAAGATGCCTATAGTGGTATTTTATATTCCAAGGAATTTCAAGTTGATATAACCTAAAAATATGATCTCGATAAAACAAAGCCAACCAAAATGACACACGACAGTGTGTGATGAAACTGCGAATTGTGGATAACTTAGGCCTAATCACTTGAAGAATGTCACAAGAACGAGAGCTAGAGATGGATTCCCTAATACGAGTTGAATCCAGTGACTCGTCAAAGGCTTCGCCAAAGGTGGAAATGATGGTGGAGGGATTTGACATGGCATTACCAAGGCTGCCTGTGTGGGGGCTTTAGGGGAGCATCAACCCCTATCTAGAATACTAATGATAATTTCTTGCTTTTCTTTCTTAACCCAAGGGGACATTTAGAATGACATTACAAGAGTAGGTATTTTGCAAATAACTCCACACAATATACTAATCACAAAAATACCACAATATAAAAATTCATATAAATACAAATTATAATTAAGTAGTTAGACAACTGCGAGCGGGTCTTCTTAACTACGATCATAACAACGGGTCATCTCGACTGTGACCATAACAATAACCTACTACATGGTCTCTAGTTATGCATTCTAGGTGGAGCGGACCAGATCACCTAAACCTAAGAAGTATTACATCCATTGGTGTATAGCATTTTGAAGTTGAGAAAGCACTACTAACTTTCAAGAACATGCAGTTGGAGGCAAAGTGGTTTATGATGGGTTGCTTCACACTCTTATATGCAACACTTCTAAGGACAAATCTGACCTTTATGAAGCATATCTCCATGGATTTTCTTCGAGGTCTACAACAGACCACGAGTGGGTACAATTATTTATTTGTTCTTGCAAACATGTTTAACAAGATGGCACTATTTAATCACTTGCAAGAGACATGATTTAGGAAGCAATTGAAGGTATTCTTTCAACATGTTTAGAACCATTTTTATCATATCAGCCTCATTTATCTTCAAAAGAGATAGTAGCTTCCTTCAGCTAATTCTATAGAGATATAGAGTATGATACAAATCTAAAAAGACGTATTGTCTTCCACCCAAACATAGATAGGCAAGCCATGGTGGTCAACCATACTCCATTAAGAAAACTGAGAGGTTATGACTTTAGGCATCAAAAAATTTGATGCATACATTAAGATATTTTTATAGAAACATTGTCATTTTTTTAGATTTGATTTAGATTTACTTCTCAGAATTCTTTTGATTAAGAATTCTTTATAAATGTTTGGTATGCCTCCAAATTGACGCAGGGTAGGCATTGGAAGTTGACCAACCCAAATGCAGACCTATGTGAGTGGTGTTGGGTGAACTCAAACAAGCTTACTCTATATGATGCGTGAGTGATTTAGATTAAACTGAATTAAATTCAACAGTGATGAATTAATAATAGTAAGCAGGGCTACACAACATTTGCAACCGATTGAAATGGTCAAACAGGATGTGTCCTTCCCCTGAAGGGCTTACAGAATAATTAGAAAATAAACAGTAGTGCTAACAAATCAAGGTTCTCAAACATATATGCAATTTCATCCAATTATTCAAGACTAACGAGAAAACACAATACGAGATACTCATGAATACTCTGATCTGGTGGTGGCGCTCAGTGGAGATCCAGGAGATGAGGATCTGGTCGTGGAGTTGAGTGGAGATTCGGGAGAAACGGCGGTGTAGGTGGGTGGAAATAGGGAGAAGGGGCAGCGACTGCAATCAGACCCCTTTGGCAGAGGGCTGTGAGGTGGAGTCGGCAAGGGTTAGCCTGGGTGGTAACAGGAAAGAGAACCGGGAGGCGATTAAGGAGGCAGCCTGCGGACGAGCGTCCAGTGGGAAGGGACAGAAGGCTAAATTTCGATTGGTGGTGCTCGTGTTCACGCCGGGTGCAAGGGGAGGATGAACGACGCGAGTGCAGGCAGTGGAGGAAAGGGGAGGTGTAAGATTTTTGATCGCTATTTTTTGGCGATTGGTAACCGCAACCCGATTTTTTTTGTTGTGTATATTTTTTTTTGTGTATTTTTTTTGTAATACTTTTTTTGTTCGCACCTCATTGTTAACCGCAACCCGTAAATATAACGACATCCCGATTTTTGGCTTGTCGCATCCCGAAATCGTTACCTTCCCACTCTGCATATAAAAAAAATCTTCATGTTCATCCCTCTCTCTCCCCGACTCTGCATATAAAAAAAGTTCCATCACGAAAAATATACACACTCTCTCTCCCCCTGTTCATCAAAAATCATGATCGCTTTCATGTTTAAGATTTTCATTTATTTCTGAAGTAAACAGTACTTTGAGATCCAAGCATGAATACTTATGTTTACATAAAGATTAATCTAATGAGCACCGAGAATGAAACTCCAGAATCAAATTTTCAAAACTTAGTACTTCTATATATGACAAATTTGGAAATATAGGCCAAATTAAATTTCAACAAATTAAAACCAGCGACATGTGCATTAATTAGAATGAAACCCACCAGAATACAGCCACAGAAAAGAACGAAAGGGAAGAAATATTTAGGAATGATTACCGGCGTAGACGTGAATGCCGACAACGAGGAGTAAGGTGGAAATAAAGGCGAAGTAGATAATGGAGTGGACGAAGATGGATAAGCCGCTGGTTTGCATGTTGGCGAAATCGGCGAGCCAAGAATAAACATATATGCAATATTGATTTAGAGCCAAAACTAGTAAGTTTTATAGAATAATAAGAAAATAAACAGTAGTGCTAACAAATCAAGGTTCTCAAACATATATGCAATATTCATCCAATTATTCAAGACTAACGAGAAAACACAGTACGAGATACTCACGAATACTACGATCTGGTGGTGGCGCTGAGTGGAGATCCAGGAGATGAGGATTCGGTGGTGGAATTGAGTGGAGATCTGGGAGAAGTAGCGGTGTAGGTGAGTGGAAATCCGGGAGAAGGGGTAGCGGCTTTAATCAGACCCCTTTGGCAGGGGGCTGTGAGGTGGAGTCGGCGAGGGTTGGCTGGGGTGGTAACAGGAAAGAAAATCGGGAGGCAATTAAGGAGGCAGCCTGTGGACAAGAGTCCAATGGAAAGGGGCAGAAGGCTGAACGTCGATTGGTTGTGCTCGTGTTCACAACAAGTGCAGGGGGAGGATGAACGGCGCGAGCGCGGGCGGTGGAGGAAAGGGGAGGTGCAAGACTTTTGATCGCTATTTTTTTGGCGATTGTTAATCGCAACCCGATTTTTTTTTACTGTAAATTTTTTTTGGAGTAATATTTTATTGGGTTGTTCGCACTCAATTGTTAATCGCAACCCGTAAATATAACAACACACAAATTTTAGGCTTGCCGCACCCCGAAATTGTTAACTTCCCAGTCTGCATATAAAAAAATCCATGTTAAACAACAACCCGGTTTTTTAAGGAGAGTATGAACTGTGCTAGCCCAGGTGGTGGTGGAAAGGGGAGGTGTAAGATTTTTTATCGCTACTTTTTTTAGCGATTGTTAACCGCAACCCGTTTTTTTTGCTGTAATATATATATATATATAATTTTTTTGGTTGTTCGCACCTCATTGTTAACTGCAACCCATAAATATAAAAACACCCTGATTTTTTGGCTTGCCGCACCCCGAAATTGTAACCTTCCCCCTCTACATATGAAAAATATCTCCATGTTCATCTCTCTCTCCCCGACTCTGCATATAAAAAAAGTTCCATCACGAAAAATATACAAAATCTCTCACCCCATGTTCATTCAAACTCATGATCGATTTCATGTTTAAGATTTTAATTAATTTCTGAAGTAACAGTACTCTGAGATCCAAGCATGAGTACTTATGTTTACATAAAGATTAATCTTCCTGAAAATTTTATAGATTAATTAGAAAATAAACAATAGTTCTAACAAATTAATGTTCTCAAACATATATGCAGTATTCATCCAATTATTCAAGACTAATGAGAAAACAAAGTACGAGATACTCATGAATACTACGATCTGGTGGTGGGAGTGGAGGTCCAGAAGAAGAGGATCTGGTGGTGGAGCTGAGTGGCGATCCGGGAGAAGCCGCAGTGTAGGTGGGTGGAAATCCGGGAGAAGGGGCAGCGACTTTAATCAGACCCATTTGGCATGTGGCTGTGAGGTGGAGTCGGCGAGAGTTGGCCTGGGTGGTAAAAGGAAAGAAAACCGAGAGGCAATTAAGGAGGCAGCCTGTGGACAAGAGTCCAATGGGAAGGGACAGAAGGCTGAACGTCAATTGGTTGTGCTCGTGTTCATGCCGGGTCCATGGGGAGGATGAACGGCGCGAGCGCAGGTGGTGGAGGAAAGGGGAGGTGTAAGACTTTAGATCGCTATTTTTTGGCAATTGTTAACCGCAACCCGGTTTTTTTGCTGTAATATATATTTTTGTTTGCTGTTTTTTTTCTTTTTTTCGGATGTTTGCACTCCATTGTTAACCGCAACCCATAAATATAAAAGCACCCTGATGTTTGGCTTGCCGCGCCCAGAAATTGTAACCTTCCCACTCTGCATATAAAAAAATCTTCATGTTCATCCCTCTCTCACCCCTACTCCGAGGCTCTGTTTGAGACAGTTCTGGCGGATGGAAAAGCTGACGTTGGAATAGAGCTTTTTATGTAGAGATTTTTGAGGAGCAGTATTGAAAAAGTTGCAAACGGTTTGGATATTTTGTGAAGAAGTGCAATTCAAATAGAGTTTTTTCTACCTGAGCTGTTTGAAAGAATAGATTTTTGGAAGCACTTTTTTATACACATCACAAGCACAGCAAAACGTCAGGGAATCAAGCACAGAATAAGCACATAATTGGATGAATCAAGCTAATAACAGGAAAATAAAGATAACAGAAATGAGAATTACACACACAATACATCAGCATCTCTATCTATTACGAACCTGATAGGAATAGTGTGTATGGATATCGATCCAAGACATGAAACAATACTGAGTAGTATTATATATTGAGAACATAACATGCAAGTAAAATCTGTAAATGAAAATATAAATGAGTATGCAGGGGGAGAAGGAGAACTGAAAGAGGGATACCTGACAACCTAGGGCTCGGGATCGTACGTGGGAGAGGAAGATCGGGATCGCACCGTAAGCAACTGCGCAGCGGGAGGATCACTGCGTAATCGTCGGCGGCGGCGAGAACGCCTAAGCAACGAGATCGCACTGGATTCGTCGGAGGAGCGTGAGCGCAGCGGAATCGACGGCGGCGGCGGGATCGTCTGCGCAGCGGGATCGACAGATCGTCGGCGGAAGCAGGGAAGCGCGGCGGGAGGTTTGCTCCTTTCACCTAGGGCACAGGATCGCAGGTGGGGAGGGACGCGAGAAAATAGAAGCCCGATTTTGGGATTTCAGGATCGTGGGAGTCACGGGCTTCCCAGAGAACAGATAAAACACCTTTTTAACAGCTAAAATGTTAAAAATAGCTGTCCCAATCAGACCCTGCATATAAAAAAAAGTTCCATCACGAGAAATATACAAAATCACTCTCCCCCTGTTCATTCAAAATCATGAATGATTTCATGTTTAAGATTTTAATTAATTTCTGAAGTAAACAGTACTCTCAGATCTAAACATGATACTTATGTCTACATAAAGATTAATCTCCCTGTAGAACCAAAACTTATAAGTTTAGAACCAAAACAAAAAGTTGAGATGATGATCTGGTGGTGGAGCTGAGTTTTAAGATATGTAAGGACTTAAAACCAAAACTTGTAAGTTTAATAGAATAATACGAAAATAAACATAGTGCTAACAAATCAAAGTTTACAAACATATATGCAATATACCAATATTCATCTAATTATTCAAGATCAACGAGAAAACACGGTACTAGATACTCACGAATACTACGATCTGGTGGTGTCTTTGAGTGTAGATCCAGGAGGTGAGGATCTGGTGGTGGAGCTGAGTGGAAATCCGGGGGAAGCGGCGGTGTGGGTGGGTGGAAATCTGGGAGAAGGGGCAACGACTTTAATCAGACCCCTTTGGCTGGGGGCTGTGAGGTGGAGCCGGCGAGGGTTGGCCTGGGTGGTAACGGGAAAGCGAACCTGGAGGCGATTAAGGAGGCAGTGTAACCCCCCCTATCCGTCGCATAGCATATAGCAGAAGGTCCGGCCGGGGCCCGACGTCATATACCACAGACAGACCGGGCGGTTACTCAATGGAAACCATCCAACTAATAACCAACGTCCTACACAGAGTCATTATAGCGGAAGCAATTATTAAAAGTTAAAAATTAAAGAACTCAGACACAAGCATGAATGTCCACTACTCAAAACAATAGAAATGAAGTACAATACACAAGTACCATGGCCTTATGGCCTTACAATTGTTTACTCAAATAACATGTTTTCCAAATCTCGGCACGCAGGTCGGTCACACATGAATAAAACAAGTAAACACTCAATTTAAGCCTTCGAGGGCCGGCTCAGCAACTTGGGCTTTAGCCCGCTATTCGGTTCCACAACACCTACAAGCAACAATCCACCGCAATGGTGGCAAACAAAAGCAATGGTCAGCTATGCTGACCAAATTATAATGATCTCGCCCCCATAATCGGGGCGGCGATGCTCTTTCACTGCACTTTGTTAGCATAACCAAACAGCATAGTGAATAAACACTTCATCACAGGTGTGGGCACGCACGGCCACACACCCCGTGCACTCATGTCACATTCTCGGTGAACACGTTCAAAGTCCGCTGACTCACCACCTCCCTTTGGACGGCAATATCTTGTGAGTATTTGGTCTTTCTGGCCACTGCCTAAGACCCTCCATCTATGCCAACGACGAGTATCACGTACTTTAGGTCTCTCTAACTGAACCACATAGATCGAGTACGGTTCCGCCTAACCCGTTGCTCACACCGCAAAGGTCAACTTAAGCCGTCTGCGCGGGTCAAGCTTCCCCGAGTCCCGTTTCATCCCACACTTTACATAACCCGGTTATGTTCAAGTGGACTCTCAGGCCACCATGTTGGCAGAATCACGCATCTGCCCAGTTTTCCGGGTGCACCTTGGAGTTAATCCCCAAGGCTCCCTGTTGCAATCTACCACGTAAAAAACCCCAAAAACAAACATTCGCGCAAAGTCTTCTCCGATCATTCATGCCATGCAACATCACCGATCCAGACCAACTTGTCCGGGTAGTTTTCACACATCATGCCTATATCCGTTCTCGATTACAGACTCTACATGTACACAACGGGGACTATTCATGTCTACCCGAAGGAATGCCTCAAACTCACCGCAAACTCGCGAGAGCGGGCTTCCTATGCAAAGCAAAAGAGGACTTCACATGTCCTATGATGAGAATTGTTACCCTATCATTTTTCCTTTGTGCCATGGAAATTTATGTGGATGGAAAGCACCGCAATCTCCTTGCCTCTGTAGATCCGAAATCGGCTCGCGATTTGGAGCTCCGAAGCTCCGCCGGCGAGCGGATCTAGCCTCATTTCTTCTTCCTTGCTCTCCCCTCTCTCTAGATTTTAGAAAGAGACTAAGTGAAGGAAATGAGGGATTTGAAACCCTATTCCCGGGTATATCCCAGTACAAACAACCCCCAGCCGTCGGATCCCAAAATAAGGAAACGAATGGCCACGATTCGCCATTGAAATCCAAAAACTGGGCCGAACACGCCCGTGTCCAGGGCCGTGTTCCCCATTCGCCTTCGAAACCGACGCTTCCCCAAATGCACATGAGCACCAACCACGCCCGTGTTTGACCTGACACGCCCGTGTCATCCAATACACGGTCGTGTTCCCGGTCATGTTCCTCCATCGACACAGGACCATCAGCAACCCGAGAAGCACGCGGGTCTTGGACACGCCCGTGTCCCATTTGACATGCCCGTGTCACCACCGAACACGCATGGGCTTCCAGGCCGTGTTTCACCCTTGAATAAAATCGGCCAACCACCCGAGAAGGACACGGTCTGTGACACGCCCGTGTCCCAGGCCGTGTTCGCTGCTCGACGATCGTCGACTCCAAAATTCGTCAACCACACGGCCAGATCGTCAACCCAAGCACGACACGCCCTGGGACACGCCCGTGTCCCAGGCCGTATGCCCCCTGCCAATTTCCAAACTCGGCTCAAAACGCCTCCCGTCGCTCTTTTGTGTTTCGGGGCGTTACAAGCAGCATGTGGACGAGCGTCCACTGGGAGGGGACAGAAGGCTGAACGTCGATTGGTTGTGCTCGTGTTCATGTCGGGGTACAGGGGAAGATGAACGACGCGAGTGCAGGCGGTGGAGGAAAGGGGAGGCGTAAGACTTTTGATCGCTATTTTTTTTGTTATTGTTAGCCGCAACCCGTTTTTTGCTGTAATTTTTTTCCCTGTAATATTTTTGTGTCACATTTTTTTTGGCTGTTCGCACCCAATTGTTAACCGTAACTCGTAAAAATAACCGCAACCTGATTTTTGGCTTGTCACACCCCGAAATTGTTACCTTCCTATTCTGCATATAAAAAAATCTACATGTTCATCCCTCTCTCTCCCCGACTCTGCATATAAAAAAAGTCTCATCACGAAAAATATACACACACCCTCTCCCCTTCATCCAAAATCATGATTGATTTCATGTTTAAGATTTTCATTTATTTCTGAAGTAAACAGTACTCTGAGATCCAAGTAGTCATGGACAAAAAACCCGACCGGGTCAGGCTCTTCTCACCATCCCCATAGTGCATGAGACAGATGTATGCATTTTGATTATGGTCGTATTCTATGGTTACGATTCTACCAGATATCTTTTTTTCATTCTGTCGAAAGTCGATTTTACGGCATAGACGCTTATGGCCTCCCCCTCTATATCGGGCCGGACCAAATTTTTTACCGACCGAGCTCGTCCCAGCCCCAGTTTAAACAGGTTCGGGCCAGGCTCGGTCTCCCTCTCTAAGGGGAGCCCGGTTAGGCCCTTCAGGTCGGCCCGGGCAGGCCTGAATTAAAAAGGTGGGATTAAAATCTCGCTTGATTCGCCAGAGTCGTCTACTCAAAGTACGTCTGTGGTGGTGGAGCACAATCGTAAGACGACAGTTTGAAAGCATTTCGATAAGGTTCAAGTTGGTGTTGAATTCAAGGCACTATGCAAATTATGCTCGAAGCTGCTGACTCTTGCAGGCAACTCGACACTAGCAAGACACCTTAAGTTTTTTGTGTTTCGAGACAAGCTCCCGAGTCCAGTCAGGACCAAATTTTAGGAGCAAAACAAATTTGGACATACGATCAACTTCGCCAACAAGACCTGCAGATGAAACATGTCATCAAATGTGGGTTGTCATTCAGTCTCTACGACAATGAGGATGCGACGGAATACATACATGGAGGGCTTCAGCCCAAATATCAACAGGTAAGTAGAGCTTCTCTTAGGCGCAACACCATAAAAGTCTATTTAGAATCAAAACAATCGTTAATAAATTTTTTTGAAAAATTTCGAGGGTCGTGTAAGTATTGGGTACATAGATCCCAGTGACCCTAATTTGATGATGTCAAACATGTCAATGAGATAGACATAGTTGTATTTAATGTATGATTAAGTTCATGCATACAGATTAGTCTTTGTCATAGTGATTGGACAGCTAGTTCAAGAGACAATGACAGGTGGACTCAAGGTGGAGCTGGAAACTCAAAAAATTACCTAATCCAAAATCGTTGAGTGAGACAAGCTCACTCAACACCATCCAGCTAATAGCGTTGAGATAAGGCAGGCAGGAAAATTACCTAAGTCCAAAAGCGTTGAGTGATGCAAGCTCACTCAACGCCATTCAGCAAAAAACACTGAGACAGTGGAGACCGCTGAGAAGAAAGCACTGAGACAGCCAGAAAAGTTGACTAATGCAAAAAGCCATGAGACAGTTGAAACCGCTGAGAAGAAAGTGCTGAGACAACCAAAAAAGTTGACTCAGACAAAAAGCGCTGAGACCGATGAGAAGAAAGCGTTGAGATCATTGTGACAAAGCCTGAGAAAATCGGCTAAGTCCAGAAGCGTTGAGTGAGCTCAACTCACTCAACGGCATACAACTAAAAATGCTGAGTCAAGGTTATCCTGTCATAGCCTTACTGTGAGTGTACAACCACGTATCTGGCGAGTGGGATCGTCGGGAACCAGACCGACCGTCTCTCTTTTCTCAAGTCTCGACCGAGCACTCAAGGGGGGGGGGGGGGGCAGAGCTCGGCAAGTCCAGCTCGCCTAGGCGAGCCCGGATAGTGGCACACGAGTAGGGCAGGTCGGGCCCGCACTTGCCGGGAGGTAAGCCGGGCCCGCACTCACCCAGTCCACTCAGTTCATCGAACGGAGCTCGGCGTTCGTCGAACAAAACTCGGTGTTCGTCGTCCTCTGGACCTTTCGTCGAGTCCTGACTGCTGAGCGAACTCGCGACATGCTAGCAGAGCAGTCCAGACCCGTACTCGCCGCCCTTGCCGAGCAGAGGTTGCTGAGGGCTACTCGCACATTGATCTGTGAGGTATTTTTACCATTTTGCCCCCGTTGTCCTGTCCATTGCCTTTCAGAACAGCGGAGTTACGTTGTTGGCAGGCCAAATTGGACTACACATAGCTGTTTGGAACAACGGAGGTTGGCTATTTGCAAGCCGTTTTCAGAAATCTATAAATATGACTTAATGGATACCTCAGAAGACATGCTTTAGATACTCACTTGTTCCCTAATCTTCTAGCGCTTTTTGAGGTAGCCTTAGCTCGGCCTTTGGCTAAGGAAAGGAAGCGCTCCAAGATCTTCCGGGTGTGTGGTGGATCCTCCACGCCGAGCCCTTGAGTCAGTTTTCCTTTGTCATTTTGCTTGCAGGAGAGAAGTAGGTGTGCGATCACCTCTTCCCCAAGGGTGAACTCCACAAGAGACCGAGTTTTCGGTTTCAACAGTAAAGAATCGAGAAAAATTGACTAAGTGCAGAAGTGTTGAGTGAAGCTTCATCACTCAACGCCATGCTGCGTCTGTCAACGCCAAACGTCAACAAGAAGGCAAGAATTCAGAAAATCTACTAGTTTAGAAGCGTTGAGTGAAGCTTCGTCACTCAACGTCATGTTAAGTCTATCAACGCCATCAGACAAAAAGCTGAAGAATATATCTAAGCGAAAAAGCGTTGAGTGAAGGATATACACTCAACGCTCTCAACGCCATCAGGAAGAAAACTGAAGAATATGACTAAGGGAAAAAGCGTTAAATAAGGGATTTACACCCAAGCTCTCAATGCCATCATGCAAAGCTGAAGGAATTTCTAAGTCCAGAATCGCTGAGTCTACCATTCGTCAAGCCAATCTTAGCTTTCGTCGAACAGAGTTCAGAGTTTGTCGATCATAACATTTATCTATAAGAATGACTCAGCTATCAGAATCGTCGAACGGTCATCAGATTTCATCGAAAAGAGTTCAGAGAATTCGTCGAACTCAACCTTCACCTGAAGAAATAATTGTGCTGAGAGAATTCGTCGATCTCAGTTTCACTAGGTTTGTCAAGCGGAGCTCAAGTTTCGTCGAGCTGAGCTCGAAGTTCGTCGACCTCAACCTTCACCTGAAGAAAGAACTAAGCTAAGGGAATTCGTCGATCTCAGCTTCACTGTTTCCTCGAGCTGAGTTCAGATTTCGTCGAGCTAAGTTTGAAGTTCGTCGAACGCAGGATTTCAGAGAAGTTGTTGATTTTGGCTAAGTCCAGAATAATGCTGACTCAGCAAAGTCAACAAAGTTTAGATTCGATGTAAATCGACATTAACGTCGTCGTTAGTCTACAGTGGATCTCGTGTTAATAGAGTTGAGGTTTTAACCACCATTAAAACTGAGACACGTGTCGATCATCTCGCCAATGTGTCGAGATTATAAATAGTAGAAGAGATCTGAAGAATAACAAGAAGGAATTAATTGGATTAATATCTGATTAAAAACGAGAAGCAGAGTTCGTCGTCTTCATCCTCCATTGTTGTAGGAACCAAGAACTTCAAGATCAAATCTGAAGGGCTTTTGAGTTTGCTGGTTTAATCAACATCCACTCCAGCAAGATCATAGTAATCCTCTGAGAGAGACAAATCAGCCTAGACGTGCCATAGGTGAAGTTATCCTCCCGATCCAAGCCGAGCCAGAATCTGAAGATCAATTTGCTGGATCAAAGAAGAAGGAAGAGTTGATATCTGCTCAGTCCAAGTAGACAGACACAGAGAATTTTTTCTGGTTTCTGTAATTCAACATCATTTATATTTCTTGTAAGATTCATTCTAAATTTGAGTGGTAAGGCTAAGGCCCGAGTTGTAAGCCTGTGTTATAAAAGCTGAGGTAGAGCAGGAGTTGCCTGAGTTGTATATGTGTGGATTCACACTGAGGTAAGGCGGGATTGCCCGAGTTGTAGGAGTGTGGAATCACTTTGAGGTAGAGTTCTTGGGAAGAACTTGAGTCGTAGGATCTTGGTGATCTGAGTCGTAGGGCTTGTGCCTGAGTTGTAGGAGCCGATTGGGCTCTAAGATGTAAGATCTGAGGATCTGAGAAAAATAGAAGAAAGTTTGACTGAATCTAGTATACTGTTAGATAGACGAAGGGGGAAAGTGGATGTACCCAATAATTGTGGAACCACTATAAATTCTGTGTATTATCGTGTGCTGGTATTGATTGTTGTGCTGTGTTTTTAATCGATTATTTGCCTAAGTTTTTAAAATTGGACCTATTCATCCTCCCCTCTAGGTGATTAGTTGTTCTTGAAATCAAAACTCTCAGTAAGTTTAAAAAGTGACGTTTGGAGCAGTAGCAAAAAAGTAGGATTATCGTTTATATGTATCACGTGTCTTTGGATCGATCCCGTTTCATGAGAGCTAAATAAATACGTAATATGTTTTGAAGGTTTCGAATAGCCGCACACAGGTAAAACTATATATTATGTAATTATGAAATATGTGCGATAATTTAAATTAAAAGATAAAATAATGAGTATTTTTTTTGATAACGCCTCTAACAATAACATAGTTATGGATTGGTTAAAACGCGTTTTAAAACCAATGTTAAGCGGTGTGTTTTTTCACACTCAATGTATTTGTCACGTTTTAAATTTAGTGGTGCAAGATAGTTTAGCCGTCATGGAATCTTATTTTGAAAAAATTCGACTAATGCTTAGAATCATTCATAGTCTAGACAACGATCTCAAGATTTTAGAAATTTTGTAAACGCGCATGTTAAAAAATATTTGAAATCTCAGTTTGATATGCCTATTAGATGGAACTCAACATATAAAATGTTAAAAAAAACGTTTCAACAAAACCCACTTCTTATGAAATATTATAATATGGTAAATACTCATGTTTTGACTGATGCCAATTGAGACGTATTAACAAATTATATGGATTTATTAAAATACTTTTATAGGGCGGCTATTTTTCTATCCGACGTGTACGATCCGACTAGCTCACTAGTAATTGAATTTTTTGTAAATATCGCACAAAAATTTAATTATTATAAGCAACATGATGGATGGATTCCATTAATTGAAATAATGGATATTTTTTAAATATTATATTGAAATGCCTGCAATATTTTCGTGTGCCCCCGATTTAAATCCGTTATTCAATGTAGACGACGTAAAAAAATTGATAGAAGAAATCAATACAGATTTAAATTTAAACTTAAAATTTGATGATTGTGGTGACGTTAAAATTTAATTCTCTTTACCGAGTGTTATAATTATTATGATAATTTATACGGCTCGCCGTGATCTCGAGAGAAATATCGCAACAAAAAACAAATGATACTTTTAAAAAATAAAATTTTAGAATTAGCAGGTAGGAAAAAAGCGCGCAAATCTAGTAGTTTAAATAAATCAGGATTGTATACTAAAACACAATTCTGTGATTTTTTGAGCACAGAGGAAATTGAAAACTTCAATTTCTTAAAATGATGGAAAGATAAAGTTAATACGTATCCTATTTTGACCTATATGACTCGTGATTTACTAACAATATATGCAAGCTAGTACGGTAGCTTCATAGTCCGTTTTTTCTATTATTGACAGAGTTTTGAACAAGCGGAGGAGCAAGCCCAACAAGAGAATCTCTGAAAATGTGCATCTGTTACAAGGATTACTTGTGTTGAAGCTAAAAAATGACCTCTATGGAGTTCGGGGTCCCTAGAAAGGGGTGACCTTGCACCTACTACACTCAGGAGAACGTCACGGACCAAAGATCAATAAACTAGAAACAGACCCTCGGCTCTAGCGCGGAGGTCTCACCTCACACCCGGAAGACCTTTGAGGTCTCCCCCTCCCTAGCCAATGCTTGAGCTAGGGTGCCTCGAAGGATGAAGAGAGTGTGAAAAAAGTCCCCCTCTCCAAGGCACCCCTAAGGGTCTATTTATAGTTTTTCAAATCCCATGAACCAAAATGCTAGAAATACCCCGACGCCAAATATGCCTCGGGCCAATAGAAAACAGCCACACCGGGGGGTAAAGAGGTAATTCCTCCCGAGGATAAAACGGTAATAATATGGCCTAAAGAGGACCAAAGGCGGGAGAAGCCATACCCCCCACCTTCCCGGACACCCGAGACAGGCTGGGGAGCAGGGGGCAGGGGCGAGACCCGGCCTCCCGCCGGTCTCGCCCCGCCTCGCCCCGCCAGGCCGCGGGGGCAGGGCGAGAACCCGGCCTCCCGCCGGTCTCGCCCCGCCTCGCCCCGCCAGGCCGCGGGGGCAGGGCGAGAACCCGGCCTCCCGCCGGTCTCGCCCCGCCTCGCCCCGCCAGGCCGTGGGGGAAGGGCGAGAACCCGGCCTCCCGCCGGTCTCGCCCCGCCTCGCCCCGCCTCGCCCCGCCAGGCCGCGGGGGCAGGGCGAGAACCCGGCCTCCCGCCGGTCTCGCCTCGCCTCGCCCCGCCAGGCCGCGGGGGCAGGGCGAGAACCCGGCCTCCCGCCGGTCTCGCCCCGCCTTCCGCCTAGCCAGCCGGGGGCGGGTGTCGGTCCACTTGCCATACCCGCCCCTACCAAAAAGAAAAGGGGGGAAGACAACTTTTCCTCCCCCTAATAGTATATTCCCAGGGCTTGGCCAAAATTGGCCCCCAAGAGCTCAAACCACCCCAAAAGATCAAAAACCAGTACCTGCGAATACGGGGTTGTACACAATCCCCGCTCTTTTCGAGGTTGGCACAAGCTCGGAAAGAAACGTCCAACCCAACGTATTCGCCGAGTGTAATTTCCTTGCGCGCCTCTCCGGGGAGGCAATCTGCCATGCCAGCTATGGGAGCCTGGGTGGCGAGACCCCCTCCGGGTAAAAAACACTTCCCCCCAGAGGGGTCAACCCGTCATGCCAGCTATGGGAGCCTGGGTGGCGAGACCCCCTCCGGGTAAAAAACACTCCCCCCCGGAGGGGTCAACCTGCCATGACAGCTATGAGAGCCTGGGTGGCGAGACCCCCTTCGGGTAAAAAACACTTCACCCCCCGGATGGGTCAACCTGTCATGCCAGCTATGGGAGCCTGGGTGGTGAGACCCCCTCCGGGTAAAAAATACTTTGCTTCCATGAGAAGTACCATCAGCCCTGCCCAACTAGTGAGAGCCTGGGCAGCGGGACCGTCTCGGAGCAAAAAGGAACTTACTTTCCCCGGGGCATATTCGACCCAACCAGCTAGTGGGAGCCTGGCTGAGGAGATCTTCTCGGGGGTGGGGCTTGCTCTCCCCGAGGCACATTCGACCCAACCAGCTATTGATAGCCTGGCTGAGGAGATCCTCTCGGGGGTGGGGCTTACTCTCTCCGAGGCATATTTGACCCAACCAGCTAATGGGAGCCTGGCTAAGGATATCCTCTCGGGGGTGGGAACTTGATCTCCCCGAGGCACATTCGACCCAACCAGCTAGTGGGAGCCTGGCTGAGGAGATCCTCTCGGGGGTGGGAACTTGATCTCCCCAAGGCACATTCGACCCAACCAGCTTGTGGGAGCCTGGCTGAGGAGATCCTCTCCGGGGTGGGACTTGCTATCCCCGAGGCACATTCGACCCAACCAGTTAGTGGTAGCCTGTCTGAGGAGATCCTCTCGGGGGTGGGAACTTGATCTCCCCGAGGCACATTCGACCCAACCAGCTAGTGGGAGCCTGGCTGAGGAGATCCTCTCGTGGGTGGGAACTTGATCTCTCAGAGGCACATTCAACCCAACCAGCTAGTGGGAGCCTGACTGAGGGGATCCTCTCGGGGGTGGGGCTTACTCTCCCTGAGGCACATTCGACCCAACCAGCTAGTGGGAGCCTGGCTGAGGAGATCCTCTCGGGGGTGGGGACTTGATCTCCCCGAGGCACATTCGACCCAACCAACTAGTGAGAGTCTGGCTGAGGAGATCCTCTCGTGGGTGGGACTTGCTATCCCCGAGACACATTCGACCCAACCAGCTAGTGGGAGCCTGGCTGAGGAGATCCTCTCGGGGGTGGGGCTTGCTCTCCACGAGACACATTCGACCCAATCAGCTAGTGAGAGCCTGGATGAGGAGATCCTCTCGGGGGTGGGGCTTGCTCTCCCCGAGGCACATTAGACCCAACCAGCTAGTGGGAGCCTGACTGAGGAGATCCTCTCGGGGGTGGGGCTTGCTCTCCCCGAGGCATATTCGACCCAACCAGCTAGTGGGAGCCTGGCTGAGGAGATTCTCTCGGGGGTGGGGAACCAAGTGTTTCACTTGAATTCTACCAAATCCAACATCCTCAAATGGGGAAAAAAGATGGGTTACATGCCCCCCCGACTCAGTTGGTCGGGGGTTGGACTCCTTACAACATAAGAAACATACAGGGCTCCGCCGGGGCGAGGATTCCTCAGGGGGTCTGGGCCTGGTGGCCGTCATCCGCTTCCTTCTCGCCGGACACTTCCATCCTGCTCAGGCTCTCCATGATCTTCTCCATCTCCTCTGTCTTGGCCAACCAAGAGATGGTGTTGACGACCGTGACATAACACTGCCTTGCCATCCTGGAGTCTCCCTTGACTCTGACCTGGATCCCTCCTGAGCTGAACTTGAGGCATTGGTGGAAAGAAGACGGCATGCAACGGAAGGCGCTGATGAGGGGCCTTCCGAAGATGTCGTTGTAGCTGCTTGGAGCGTCGACAATTACGAACCGACAGTTCCTTGAAGTCCCTCCCAACTTCACTTGGAGTCTTACTCCACCTTCAACCTCCTTCCTCTCTCCTGAAAACCCGAACAGGGGTCTGTCCGAGGCCAACACCCTCCTTGGCTCTACATTCATCTCGTCAAACGCTTTCTTGAAAACGACGTTGACGGAGCTTCAGTTGTCAACCAAGATCCGGGAGACGGTGTAGCCTTCGATGGTCGTCTGGATGACCAATGCATCGCAAAATGGATCCTCAAGATCCGCCAGGTCCTTCACCGAGAAGGTGATCTTCTCCTCCTGGGGCAGGGTCTGGGACGTCGAGGCTACGCTCCGTCGGTACATCACATGGAGACTTATCTTCCGAGTGACCTCGATCCCCACCCCACCATGGATCACAACTATACCACCTCGGGGTCCGACATCGACCCGGTCCTCACACACGTCATCCCCCCTTCTCTGGGCAGAACCTCTTCAACCCGCAATGGTGGCTGCGGCTGGGCAGGACCTCTCGCCACCCTCACTTCCAGGAACTCGGGGCAGGTAGCTGTGGCGTGCCCCTCCACCTGGTGGAAGTCACAGTACGGTATCGCTCCTCCCCTCCTTCGGTGGGCTGGGCGTTCTCTCCTGTTACCTCTTCCTCCTCCTATCGCCAAGACTTAATGCGGCGGGGGCAAGAGCTATCTTGGGGCTTGCCTCTAGAAGTTGAACCTCCCTTGGCCCCCATGAAAGTTCCCCCATCTTGGACGTAACCTCTTCCTGGACCCAGAACGGGTCCTCACTGCTGCCTCCAACCTGGTTCTGGACCTTCCTGAGCTCTTCACTCCTCTCTCCTTCTTCCTTCCTGATGTCGAGAGCCACCTTGCTCTTTTGACTCCATCTCTGTTAGCTTTGCCAACTTCTTGACAAATGTCAGGTTGGCCGCCTCCATGACTATCTCCTCGACCGCCCTTTCCATCAGCTCCTCAAAGGAAAGGGGGGCCTTTCGAGTCAGGCTCATTTTGAAGAACCTCTCGCGCAACCCCACCGTGAACGCCATCTGGAGGGCATACCCTAGCATCTCCTGGACCTCCAGGATCTCCTCTTGGAACCTGTCAACGTAATGGGCCAGCGACTTCTCGGCCCCCTGCCATATTAGGAAGATGGACTCGAGACTCCTCTTCCTCTTCTTGGAGGTGGAGAAGCGAAGCTGAAAGCTCTGGCTCATGTCATCAAACCCATAGATCGACCTCGGAGGGAGCTTATGGAACCAGTCCCTTGCCTTCTCCTTCAACGTGATCGCAAAAAGGTGACACTTGAAGGCGTCCATCATCGGCCTGATGGAGACGACATTCTCGAACCACTACGGATGCTGGACGGGGTCATACTTCCCGGTATAGTAAGCCATGTCGGGCTCTCGGAACCCCTTGGGAACGGGAGCTGAGATGATCAGCTTGCTGAAGGGTGACCCCCTAAGGGGTGGTCTCGCCACCTCTACTCGCGTGACCTGCTCGCCTGGGAGGTTGACACTCGCCGGGCTGGAGAACATCTCCAGGCCGGTGAGGTCTCGCTCGACCCTATCTCCTATCCTCTCATTCCCGGGCCTTCTTCCTGGTGCACTTCCTTCTCCGCCCGCTGGGGTCATCTCGCTTAGACCCCTGGGAGTCGACTCGTCGAGAGGGGGGGGGGAGCTAGCTCCTGGGGGGTTGGGGTGGAGTTGCCTCCCTGAGGAGCAATGCTTCGCAACATCTTCATGATGCCTTGGATGGAGGCCATGAACTCCTGCCTCCCCACAAAGGGTCCTGGGCTGGGGAGCTCGCCGAGATCATCACTACCTCACTGACCTCCAGTCATGACACTCTCCCGAGATCTTCTGTGCTGGTCACTCTCCACGCTCACCGCACCAAAAGTGTTGAAGCCAAAAAATGACCTCTGTGGAGTTCAGGGTCCCTAGAAAGGGGTGACCTCGCACCTATTACACTCAGGAGAACGTCACGGACCAAAGATCAAGAAGCTAGAAATAAACCATCGGCTCTAGCGTGGAGGTCGCACCTCACACCCGGAAGACCTGTGAGGTCTCCCCCTCCCTCGCCAATGCTTGAGCTAGAGTGCCTTGAAGGATGAAGAGAGTGTGAAGAAGTCCCCCTCTCCAAAGCACCCCTAAGGGTCTATTTATAGTTTTCCAAATCCCATAGACCAAAATGCCAGAAATACACCGACGCCAAATATGCCTAAAGCCAATAGAAAACAACCACACCGGGGGGTAAAGAGGTAATTTCATCCCGAAGGTAAAACAATAACAATATGGCCCAAAGAGGACCAAAGGCGGGAGAAGCCATACCCCCCACCTTCCCGTACACCCGAGACAGGCTGGGGAGCAGGGGGCAGGGGCGAGACCCGGCCTCCCGCCGGTCTCGCCCCGCCAGGCCGCGGGGGCAGGGCGAGGACCCGGCCTCCCGCCGGTCCCGCCGGTCTCGCCCCGCCAGGCCGCGGGGGCAGGGCGAGGACCCGGCCTCCCGCCGGTCTCGCCCCGCCTCGCCCCGCCAGGCCGCGGGGGCAGGGCGAGGACCCGGCCTCCCGCCGGTCTCGCCCCGCCTCGCCCCGCCAGGCCGCGGGGGCAGGGCGAGCACCCGTCCTCCCGCCGGTCTCGCCCCGCCTTACGCCTAGCCTGCTGGGAGCGGGTGTCGGTTCACTTGCCATACCCGCCCCTCCGAAAAAGAAAAGGGGGGAAGACAACTTTTCCTCCCCCTAATAGTATATTCTCAGGGCTTGGCCAAAATTGGCCCCCAAGAGTTCAAACCACTCTAAAAGCTCAAAAACCAAAACCTGCGAATACGTGGTTGTACAACTTGGATGCTATGAAGATGAAGAAGCACATTACAATATTAGAGGATAGCTCAGAAGAGATAGAAGACGAGATAAACACAATAAATTTACGAGATGATTGAAGAGAAAACACACATCTAGTAGCTTAAAACTGTATTTTTGTGTGTTCTGTTAAATTAATGAATATTGTAATTTTTTAAATCTAAAATTAATAATGATGATAAATTTCATTTTTTTCAATTAATGTATATTATAAATGTTATTTAATATTAATAAAATTATATTTTTCTTATTCATGTGAGAGAATTTTTTTTATTATCTTAATAAAATAATAATTATAAAATTTTAATGTATTATTATTTTAAAATAATTTAATAATTATAATTTTTTGGAATTAGTTTTTTTTAAAAACCCGGGCCGGCCCGAAGGGCCGGATCAGGCCCCTTCCCGGGGCAGGGGCCCAAGCCCGGTCCGATCCTGGTTTAGGTAAAACTCGGGCTCAGCCCGGTTGACCCCAGCCTTGGCCCATTGGGCCTGGTATCAGGCCAGTCCGATCGGATTTTATGCACATGACTACAGGCACCCCATGATCTGGTGCCCCGAAGCTCCATGCCTGCCATGTCTTCCCGGTTTGGCATGGTGCCGCTAATAGGTAATTTTTGTGCAGTGCGAAACTGCGAATAATAATTTTAAAAGTAAAAAAACAAACTCAATTTTTGAGTGACGAGTGCCGACTGCCCTACAGCAATTAGCAGTGCGGTTAACAGTACCCTTTGAAAACTTGGAGATTGGAACGCCGAGCAATGGCTACAGAAATCCCAGCGGCCTCCTCCACCAAGGCGGCTACGTCGCCCCCAACGACACCTTCTCGCTTACTTCACCGCCGCCTGGTCGATTTTGACATAGCTCTGTCCCATTGGATCCACACGGCTTGCCTTCCAGTTCCCCGTTGTCTCCTCAAAGCCCTAGAGATCTCCGGCGACGGCCGCTTCTGGTTCCCTATCCCAATCTCCCTCCTCCCTTTCTCTTCCCGCTCTCCCATCCTCATTGGCCTCATTCTAGGATCCTTATTCGACCTCCTACTCATCGGACTGATCAAACACCTTGTTCGGCGTCCCCGCCCCGTCTACAACAAGGACATGCACCTCACCTTCGCCGTCGACCACTGGTCCTTCCCGAGCGGCCATTCATCCAGAGTGTTTTTCATTGCCGCCTTTTTGAATCTCTACGCCGATCCCTTCCGCCTTCTCCTCCGTTCCCACCGCTGGGTCCAAGGCTATTACGGAGGTGAGCCAGCAGATCTTTTTCTCATGTTTATTTCGGCTTGGTCGGTTGCTACCTCTGCTTCTCGCGTGCTGCTGGGTAGGCATTTTGTGCTCGACGTGATTACCGGGGCATGCTTGGGGGTGCTTGAAGCTGTGCTCCTCGTTTGTTTATCCAAGCTTTACATTAATCGGTAAACTGTTTGATTCATGTACGCAGCTTGTTTTAATTTCTTATATATATAGAAACTTGAAATCACAAAATTGTTTATTAGAGATTGAGTGACTGGACTGTATTTAATGCAAAATGTTGGCGTCGATATCATTTATATGTTAGTATGTTTGATGAGGCTGACTACAATGATCATGAAATAGGGCTGCTTAAAGATCATCCTTCCATCAACCTTAAATTGTTTATTACATAGAATAATCTTGACTATACTTGCACCATGTGCTGTCTTTTAGTGTTTGTGTGAATAGTTTTGAAAAGGATGGCTATGATTGCTGAGTCCATTATTCCTCTCCTTTTATCTTACAACTCTAGCTTATACCCGGGTGTGGTATTCAGAGCAAAGATGTTCCACGTTAGTGACAGTTGCCACTATTCCACATTTCTTAATTTTACTTCTCATCTGCTCACTTCATTGCAGGGTAGTAGTTTATCTCTTTGCATATATGGTTCCAACATTTCGCATCACGACACATGAATAACCTACTTATAGGAAAACTAGTGGCAATTGCACCTTATCCTAGTCGAGTGAAGAATAGGTGGGGGGGGGGGGGGGAGGGGGGAGCCCGGTGCACAAAGAATCCCCGTGCAGCTAGGATCCGGGGATGGGTCCCACCGGCCACCACAAAGGTGAAATGTAGGCAAACCTTAACCTACATTTTTGCAAGAGCCTGCTTCCAGAACTTGAACCCGCGACTTCAAGGTCACACAACAACACCTTAACCGGTGCGCTAAGACTCCCCTTCAACACCTTCCAGGACTTGAAATGTATGCAAACCTAGTTGAGCGAAGAATACCGTTGAAAAAACGAACATGGGAAAAACACATGATTTCAATTCTTCTGAAAATGTCGAATTGATACAATCTGTAGGCCTTATGTAAGCTAAAGTTAGAAATAGAAAGAAACAAATACGCAATCAATGAAAGCTAGTAGAAGATGGGAATATATTCCCTAAGTTGGAGATAACTCACCCTCGAGTAGATGACTCATTACTTGCAGAGTTGTTAGTGTAAGAGATCAAATGTGCCACATTGAACACATCAAATGTACGAAGTTGACTTGATATATTCAATTGATAAGCATTATTAAAATTTTCAACACCTCACACAATATAAATTTCTTTTTGCGGAGCCTCCTGTACTTCCCCACAAGGTATATTTTTCGTCAAAACACCCCTTGCATTATCTCCAATATTAAAAGTTAATCTTTCTTTTGTTTGTCAACACCGACTTTATATTTGAAATTGTTAGATTTGGAGAAAGTGTAATTTATTCATCCCATGAATGGGTATAAATAGGAGAGCAAGGAGATACAAATGATGAATAAGAGATGTGAGACTAAAGAAGCTAAGAAAGCCTAAGTAAATGGGCCTCACATTATGGGCCTTTATGCAAGAATATGATGAATATTAACAATATATCTAGCACCCCCTCAAACTTATAATGGTAAAAGTTTGAAAGGCAGAGGAGATAATCAGGTTTCGAGATTAGCTTGTGAGTCAATTAATGAAAGTTGGCGAATCAGAAACTCATGTCTCTGAACTGTATGAGCCTTGGTGAAGAAGCAGTGATTTGGGAAGCAGATGAAACACGAGGCAGAGAGACAACCTTGTTGAGAAATTGTTGGCGAACACAGTGACAGTCAATCTCAATGTGCTTTGTACGTTCATGAAAAACTGGATTTGAAGCAATCTGTATGACACTAGTATTGTCACAATAGAGCGGTGCGGCGTTGAGAATGGTAATTTGAAGATCTTGTAATAGTCGACGAAGTCAAGTTATCTCAGCAGCAGTGGTAGCCATGACACAATATTTAGCTTCAACACTAGATCAAGATATTACCTCTTGCTTCTTGAATTTACAGGAGATCAGAGAATTGCCAAGAAAGATACAATATCTATTGGTGGACTTGCAATTAAATATATCACCGGCCCAATCATCATCATAATAGGCATGAAGATGCAGGGAGGAGGTTGATGAGAAAAATAGTGATCTGGTACTTGTACCGTGAATATATCGCAAGATCCGAAGAAGAGCATCATAGTGGGTGCTCCGTGACTGTGAAACAAACTAATTGAGGATATGAGCAACATGAGAAATGTCTGATCGACTGATGGTGAGATATACCACCATTCCAACTAACTGTCTATACATGAAAGAATCAGATATGATTTCTCCTTCTTGAGAACCAAATTTTACATTCAACTCCAGAGGGGTTGCAACAGTGCGATCGTCGGTTAAGGCGGTCCAATCAAGGATCTCAGTGATAACCTTTTGTTGAGACAAGATGTACCCTCTGGAAGAGTGATCAACTTCAAAGGAAGAGTGATCAACTTCAAGACCTAGAAAATATCAGAATCTGCTATAGACAAGATGTACCCTCTCGATCGCCAGGCCTCTTACCCATTTGCTGCAGAAGGACGCCTTCCTCTGGCAGGATGAGGCGGAGGAGGCCTTCCAAGCACTCGAGAAGGCCATGACGACTACACCGGTCTTGGCGCTTCCCGACTTCACGAAGCAGTTTGTAGTGGAGACTGATGCGTCGGGA
The DNA here is from genome assembly GCA_039583875.1 of Platanthera guangdongensis. Classification (NCBI taxonomy): domain Eukaryota; kingdom Viridiplantae; phylum Streptophyta; class Magnoliopsida; order Asparagales; family Orchidaceae; genus Platanthera; species Platanthera guangdongensis. Next base: position 154,131,411 of record CM077149.1, on the reverse strand, counting down.
GTGGGGCTCGGTGCTGTATTGATGCAGGAAGGGCAACCCATAGCGTTCTACAGCAAGACATTGGCTCCAAGGACGCTGGGGTTGTCCACATACGAAAAGGAAATGTTGGCAGTCATTCATGTGGTGGCCCTGTGACGGCCATACCTGTTGGGACGACATTTCAAGATTCGGACGGACCATCAGAGTTTAAAACACTTTTTGGAACAACGAGTCTCTTCTCCTCTCCAACAGAAGTGGGTGACCAAACTTCTAGGGTATGATTACGAGATCGTCTACCGGCACGAGAAGGACAATCAAGTTGTTAATGCTTTGTCCCGCTTACCTAAGGCCGCCCTCACTCAGATCACTACACTGCTTGACTCCATTGACGAGATACAGGATGAGGTACAACGTGATCCCGAGTTGCAACCTATTGTGGAGGCTCTTCAACAGGCACGTGAGACAACTCTGGGCTATCATCTGCAGAATGACAGGTTGTTCTACCAAGGCCGCGTGGTCATTCCTTCGAAGTCTGCCTAGAGGGCAGTTATGATGCATGAGTTCCACGCTTCTCTGACGAGAGGTCATGCCGGTGTTCTTCGCACTCTCGAGCGGGCGCGGGCCAATGTTTTCTGGAAGGGGATGCGTCGTGACATCCAATTGTTTGGGATACGGTGTCCTTGGACTTCATTGAGGGGCTGCCCAAGTCTCAGGGCAAGTCAGTCATTATGATGGTGGTCGATAAGCTGTCCAAGTACGAACATTTCATAGCGCTGAGTCATCCTTACACCGACGAATCTGTCGCCGCTCTTTTTGCTCACGAGATTGTCCGGCTTCATGGCATACCGCGGACGTTCATTTCGGATCGTGACCTGACGTTTGTCGACAACTTTTGGAAGGAGCTCTTTCACTTACAGGGGACCTCTTTGCGTTTCAGCACAGCACACCACCCGCAGACGGACAGACAGAGGTACTCAATCGAGGCGTAGAAACATATCTGCGTTGCTATGTTATGGACGAGCCGCGCACGTGGACGAGTTGGTTGCATTGGGCCGAGTACTGCTACAACACGTCCTACCACTCCGCCAGCAAGATGACTCCGTTCGAGGTCGTGTACGGTCGTCCTCCTCCTACCTTAAGCAGTTATGAGGCCGGCAGTACGGCGTTGCCCGCCGTTGACCGCGCACTTCGTGATCGTGATCGCACACTCGCCGCTTAACGCGAGAATCTCCGGATAGCACAGGACCGCATGAAAGTGCAAGCTGATAAGCATCGAAAGGAACGAGAGTTCCAGGTGGGGGATGAGGTCTTTCTCAAGCTTCGTCCCTACATGCAGTTGTCTGCGGCCCATCGGTCAAACCAGAAGTTGGCACCGCGTTACTATGGTCCATTCCGAATTATCCGGCGAGTGGGCCTTGTTGCTTATACGTTGACGTTGCCCGAAGGATCGCAGATACATCCGACCTTTCATGTCTCCTTGTTGAAGCAGAAGATCGGCGACCTTGTTCGACCCAGCCCTCTCCTACCCGAGGCCACAAGCACGGGCGAGCTCCGCCCGATACCTGAGGAGATTCTGATGATCAAGTGGAAGCACCGCGGCGGGGAGTACTGTCCAAAGCTACTAGTCAAGTGGAAGAATATGACCGTGGCGCACAACACATGAGTGGATTTGCTGGAGTTCAGGGAGATTTACCCCGATTACCACTTTGGGGACAAGCTGATTCTTGATGGGGAAAAGAATGTTATGCCCCCGGACGCATCTCGTCTATTTGGGCGTCAATACACGCGGAGGCGGAAGGAATCCAGAGGCGACAATGAGGCTGAACCAACCGGTTCAGCCCCCTCTCACTCTAATAGAAGACCGGCGATATGGGGGCCGAACCGGACCGGTTCAACCCCCATATGGGGAGGGGCCGGCCGGCCTCTGTCAACCCCGGGTATAAATACCCGGGGTGGCTCTCTTGGTGGGCAAGCAATAGAATCTCAAGGTATTCTTCTTCTCTAACCTTAATTCTCTAGTTTCTCTTCCTAAATTTCTCTTTCTCCCTGACAATCAACTGAGTATGAGAAGAGTGAGTAACGAGAGTTGGATTCGAGGAACTGGCAGTAAAGCGCAAGGGGTTTGTTTGAGACCGTAGAGTGCCTTGTAAAGATGACAGACTTGTCCAGCTGAATGCTGCACCTCTGGGGGTGGTGTCATGTAGATGTCTTCAGAAAGTTCACTATGAAGGAAAACATTCTTGACATCAAACTGAAAGATAGCCACCAGTGAATAGAAGCAACAACAAGAATAACGCGTATAGTTGTCATTTTTGCGACCGGAGCAAATGTCTCATCATAGTCAATATCGCGTTGTCGTTAAAAACCAGAGCAACCAAGCGTGCCTTGTATCTATCAATGGTGCCATTGGTAAGGGTTTTGATTTTGTAAATTCATTTACAACTGATGGGTCAAGTGCCCTTGAGAGGAAATACCAGATCCCAAGTTTTTGTTTTGCTTAAAGCTTGTAGTTCTTCATCCATTGCATGCTGCCAAACAGGTATAGATGTTGCCTCTTGATATGTTTGGGGTTCCCAATGACTAGAGATAGTGGAGAGAAAGGCTTGGAGAACAAGAGTGAGAGAGGAGAGTAGACTGAGACGGATAAGAGGTTTATGAGGGAGAGTAGAGCGACGAAAGGGTGATATAGATTGAGGTGGATCACCATCATGCAGATTTGGATCAAGTGTGGTCGAAGAATCTGAGTTGCAAGGGGGACTCATGAAATCATCAGTAGTGTTGGAATAGTCTAGGATAGACACTGGAGGTGTGGATGGTTGAACTCTATCAAGAAACACAAGGTATTCAGGAGTGGATGGCGGCAATGAGATAGGTGAATTAGGAGGAGCGTAATACGAAAGGTGCTCAAGAAACACCACATGCTGGGATATGCGCGTACGATCGGCAGCAGGATCATAACATCTATAATCCTTGTGTATAGCACTATAACCGAGAAATATGCATACCACAGAGCGATGCAAGAGTTTGTCGCGTTCAATTGTCGGGAGTTTAACAAAACACATACACTCGAAAACTTTTAGGAATGAGTAGGAGGGAGACTTGTCATACAAACGTTCATAAGGAGATATGTTTTGGAGATTGGGAGTAGGGATTTTGTTTATCAGGAAAACACTGGTAAGGACCGTGTCAGCCCAGAACTGAACAAGAACAGTCGAGGTGAGAAGAAGAGAGCGAGCTACTTCTAAAATGTATCGATGTCATCGTTCCGCTACTCCATTTTGTTGAGTGTGAGTGCACAAGTCTTGAACAAGAGTTCCTTGAGATCGAAGAAACTGCTGAAAATTGTTGGAGAGATATTCCCCCCCAGAATCAGAACATAAAGTTTTGATTATGCGAAAAAATTGAGTAGCGATCATAGATGTAAATTCAACATATTTGGAGAAAATATCAGCTTTAGTGTTTAACAAATACAAGCAAGTAAATCGAGAGAAATCATCAATAAAAATAACATAATATTTATTGTCTTCTTTTGAAATATGGGTGTCAAGGCCCCAAACATCGGTGTGAACTAAGTCAAAAGGAGGAACAGTAACAGAGTTACAAGAAGAAAAAGAAGAGGCAATCTGACGTCCTCGAATACAATGAATATATGGGTTCAATTCCGTAGGATAGGTGTTCCCAAGAGCACCGGAGGAGGCAAGCAGCTGAAACTGGGGGAGCGAGATGTGAGCAAGACGTTGATGCCAGAGATCAGAGAGAGAGAGAGAGAGAGAGAGAGAGAGAGAGAGAGAGAGGAAAAACAACAGATGACAGAGGTAGCGGAAGGTGCAGACTGGTAATGTAGTGCAAATCATTGTGGCAGTGACCCTTACCAACAATCTTCCCCGTGCGAGAATCCTTTATTAGGCAAGTGGAAGCATTAAACGAGACAGAAAAGTTTTGGTCAGTAATTTGAGAAATAGATAAGAGATTCATGACCAGATGAGGGACATGATAAACATCCGGGATAATAAACAGGGAGTGAGCTTGGAGATGTCCACAACCCATAATGGGAAGGTTCCATCAGCCGCGCGAATGGAGGCGGAAGAGGAGAGAGGAAGAAGAGTGGAGATGTGTCAGTCATCACTAGTCATATGATAGGTCATAGGAGGCACCCGGGTCCAATATCTAAGAGCCAGTAGAAATACCTGCAACCACAACAACAAAAGATGATCCAGGCTCAGAGGGAGAGTTGGAGACTTGCAGCATGGCCAAGAGTTGTTGCATCTGTTCAACGAAGAAGGCAGAGGACGGATCTGTAGAAACAACCTGTAAGGTGGGGCAAATGGTAAACTGGTGACCAGTAGCTTTTTGAGCCTTGCGGTTGGCAAGAGCATGACATTCGTGAGTACTGTGATTTCCGTGACGCTTGTACAAGTTGTACCATTTCTTTCCCGAGGAGCCAGGGACATGTTTGTTGGACCTCAGAGGAGGACGAACAACCACAACAACTGGAGGAGTAACCATCATAGAGGGCTCCAAGTGGGAACCAGTCTCAAGAGCAATACGACAATTTTCTTCGACAGTAAGTTCATTGACAGTAACATCAAGAGAGGGAGATGGAGAGCGCTGGAGAAGAATGCTAGCAAAAATCTGAAATTCAGGCCGGAGATGTATAAGAAATTGCAGTAGTAGGTCACGGAGAGCGCGGTACTATTGGTAGAAGGGACTCGTATCACCAGGAATAGGCACAGACTCCATGATGCTGAGTTGATTCCAAAGATCAAGCATAGTAGCATGATACTGACGAATAGAGAGGTTCCCTTGGCGAGTGGACTGTATAGTCTGTAGAAGCTGGAACTCATGGGCACTGTTAGTGAGAGTAAAGTATGTGCAGAGATGATTTCACATAGAGACCGGATTATTATATGGTTCAAGTTGGAGCATGATGGGGGAGGAATAGACTGGAGGATGACATTAATTGTTCGATGCTCATTGTAGGTCTAGGTGTCAAGGAGAGTAAGATACGTCTGTTCCGAGGTTTTGTCTGCTTTATCAGAGACCGGGCAAGTAGGCTGTGGAGTAGTGCCATCAATATGACCCCAAAGATGGAGGCTGCGAAGATGACTTTTTACTACTAAGGATCAGATTCAATAGTTTGTGCCATCAAGGATAATGAGCAAGCATGACTCAGAAGTTAGTGTCTGATCAGCCATTAAGACAGAAGACACGAGCAAAGGGATAAAGGAGATGAGCTCGGGCTGGCGGCTTCACGAGAGATCGCTTGACAAGAAGAGCTCGGGTGAGTTGATGAGCGCGGAGAAAAGTTGCGGATAGCTGGTCTTTGCGAGAGGTCGCGTGGCAAGGAGAACTCGGGCAAGCTCGGGGATAACTGCGGATAGCCGATGAGTTCGGGCAAGCTGATGAGCCGGAGAAAGCTGTAGATAGTTGGTCTTTGTGAGCAGATAACCAGCGGGCTGGAGGTGATCGCGAGAGGTCGCGCGAAAAAGAAGACGTCGCTGGAGAGTGCAACAAGGAGTGTCCGACACGACAAGGAGAGATCGTTGGAGGTCACGCAAACCTGAATGGCAGGGCGCGAACTCGAGTGCCAAGGTTGGCAGACTGCTGATCCTGTTCGAAGAAAAACGATCTCGATCGCCAGACGTGTGAGCACGATATCACGCGAGTTGATGATTGCGAGTAGGCAAAAGTGAACTCAACGAACATATGAGATTAACGAACCGATGATGGCGATGAGAGAACTAGTGAACTTGGTGAAATGTGCTCGAGTTGATAAACGACGAGTGGCAGATGATGGAGGACAGAAGGGAACACATCCCTGTCAATGGTGAACAGAGAGTCGGGCGGGGAAAAAAATATTTCGAGCGAAAAATTATTTCGAGCGAAAAATTGATTTTCCAGAACTTAGCTCTCATACCATGTTAGATTTGGAGAATGTGTAATTTATTCATCCTATGAAGGGGCATAAATAGGAGAGCAATGAGATATAAATAATGAATAAGAGATCTGTGACTAAAGAAACTAATAAGGCCTAAGTAAATGCGCTTCACATTATGGGCCTTTATACAAGAATACTATGAATATTAACAATATATCTAACATAAATTACTTAGCTCAAACTCTTCTTCTGCCTCATGGATGGCTATAAGATCTTCAACTATCTCTTCAACTTTAATATTTACCTCCTTGCATAAGGAATAGATGTTAAATCTGAAATACTTTGCGATTGCAGCCATACACCATATGGAATGGACTAGGCCTAATAATGTGATTTTGGGACATAGTAATTGCGAACTCAACCTATGGAAGAGCTGAGTCTCATTTCTTTGATTTGCCCATATCAAGACTCTACAATAGGTTCCTCAAACTTCGGTTCTTCATTTTGTATGATCATCTGTTTGCGGGTAAATCCTAATTCTCCACGAGAAAAGTTTAAATCCTATTAGATTTAAATCCTAATTTTCCAAAATAGTTTATAAGACTGGATTAGTATATATATATGTATATATATGTAACCTTGTATTCAGTAAATTGATTGATTCTGTTTTCTTCCAAAGAACCAAGTTCATTCCAAATTCTAAGATGGTATCAGAGCCATAAGGGCGGTCGACGATCATCTGGTTAGGTCGTCTTCTTCCTTCGGTATTTTCTCTTCTTTTTTCAATCGCCGGACAAACTCCGAAGATTTTATCCGATCATTTGACGGATTCTTTTCATCCGTATTTTCTTCATCCAAATGAAAACCATGCTATGATTCTTGTTTCTACCTTACTTGATGGCAAGAACTATCGCATTTGGTCTAGGGCAATGCGTGCTGCATTGTTATCCAAGAATAAACTCAAATTTGTTAATGGATCTATCCTTCAACCGTCATTCGTGGATGCTTTGTTTGACATCTGGGAACGATGTAATACCATGGTTCTTGCATGGCTTCATCATTCCATTTCAGATTCGATAGCCAAATCTATTTTATAGATTGACAATGCAACCGACATCGGGACAGATCTTTGTGATCGTTTTTCTCATGGTGATGTTTTCCGGATCTCAGATTTACAAGAAGAAATTTATCAATTGCGCCAAGGTGTATTATCTGTCACTAATTATTTCACCCACATGAAGATCTTATGGGAAGAATTGAAAAATTTTATGCCGCTTCCTCTTTGCAAATGTGCTACTCCTTGTTCTCGTGGTGTTTTTCAAGCAATAAATAAGTATAGAGATCAAACATACACTATTCGGTTTTTGAAAGGGCTAAATGATCAATATGCTCATGTTCGTTCACAGATTATGCTCATTGATCCTCTCCCAACAATCAATAAGGCCTTTTCCCTTATTACTCATCAAGAACAAGTCGTAGGCACCAAGCTTGGATAAAAACTGGTAGTATAGTGGCCGGGAGAGAGCTTTAGTCAGGATGTCAACAACTTTACTTGCAGCAGGAACATGCTCTAAATCTATCTTTTTTGCCTGTACCTTTTCTCGGATAAAGTGACAGTCAACTTCAATATGCTTTGTGCGTTCGTGGAAGACTGGATTCTTGGCAATATGGATTGCCGCTTGACTGTCACAAAATAGGGTCGCTGGTGATGAGAGACGAACACCCAAGTCTCACAGAAGGCTCTCAAGCCAAGTTAACTTGGAAACAACAACAGCCATAGCGCGACACTCAGCTTCAGCAGAAGAGCGAGCAACCACATTCTGTTTCTTGCTACGCCAGGTTATGAGATGTCCACCGAAGTAGGTACAAAAACCTGTTGTGCAACGCCTATCATCAATGGACCCGACATAGTCAGCGTCAGAGTATGCGACAAGGGATAAAGATGTGGATGACTTGTACACAAGCCCTTGTCCTGGAGCGTTCTTGAGATACCGAAGAATGCGCTCGACAGCTTGAAGGTGAGATGTCCTCGGGGCATGCATAAATCGACTCACGACTCCTACGACAAAGGAGATGTCTGCTCAAGAAACTGTAAGGTAGATCAATTTCCCAACCAGACGTCTGTAGTATTCCGGATTCGTAAGCAGCGTATCGGAGTCATAGCTATGGGCCGATAGCCTGTGATTAGCGTCCATTGGAGTATCCGAAGGTTTGCATCTCGAATAGCCAACATCATGAAGAAGGTCCATACAGTACTTCCTTTGGGATAATACAAGACCATCAGGCCGTCGTGCAACCTCAAGCCCGAGAAAATACTGTAGGTTACCAAGATCTTTGGTCTGAAAGGCAGAGTTCAACTCTTGCTTGGTATGTTGTATCCCTGTAGTGTCGTCGCCAGTAATGATGATATCGTCAACATAGACAAGTAGAATCACTGTTCCGGTTGGCCGGTGTCGAGTGAAGAGAGAGAAGTCAGCCGAACTCCTAGTGAAGCCAATATCGCGGACTACCGTGCTGAATTTGTCAAACCAAGCGTGCGGGGACTGTTTGAGACCTTAAATAGATTTCCGAAGATGACAAACTCGAGACTCCCCCGTGGTCCCAAACCCGGGAGGTTGATGCATATAAACAGTCTCCTGTAGATCACCATTGAGAAAGACGTTCTTAACATCCAGCTGATAAAGAGGCCAATGACGGTGAACAACCAAGTAAAGAAGAACTCGGACCGTGTTCAATTTGGCCACTGGAGAGAAAGTTTCCTCATAATCAAGGCCATGTTGCTGAGTAAAACCCCGGGCCACGAGGCGTGCCTTTAGACGCTCAACAGTACCATCCGCCGCATGTTTAATAACAAAGATCCATTTGCAGCTAACACAAGAGTGATCTGCAGGAAGAGGAACCAGATCCCAAGTTCGGTTGGCCCAAAGAGCCCGCATTTCATCTTCCATGGCCGCCCGCCATCCGGGGTGGTGAAGAGCCTCCTGTACAGAATTAGGGGTGGAGATAGAGGATAAAGAGAGAACACTCTGACGGAGTTCCGGAGAGAGGCGGTGAAGAGAGACAAAGTTGGCCATCGAGTGGGCAGTGGAAGGAGTTGTCGGATCTGCAGGTTGCAAAACATCATTAGAGCAGGACAGCTCTCATAGGGTATTAGACGAGGGAGGACGTCGAGTGTACACACGAATGACTGGTGGTGTAGGTGGTTTAGGTGGGAGGGGTGGGGGAGGGAGAGGTGGGATGGTGGAAGTGACGAGGATAACAGGTCGCGGGAGAGGTGGCAGAAGAGGAGGGTCAATAGATGGAGAGTACTACGGCTGATGTTCGAGGAATGTGACATCAGCAGAAGTAACCACCTTGCGATCCGTGCGAGAAAAAGAAATGTAGCCCTTCTGAGTTCGAGAATATCCCACAAACATATATTTAGTGGCACGGGGAGCAAGTTTGTCAGTGGACGGACCAAGATGATGAACAAAACATACACATCCAAACATGCGTGGGGTGATGGAGAATGAAGGTTGAGAGGGAAAAAGGAGACTGAAGGGAACCGCAAAATTGAGGATAGATGAAGACAGACGGTTAATAAGAGTGCAAGCGGTTGAAACCGCAAAATTCCAATATTATTTTGGAACATTCATCTGAATCATAAGGGAGCGGTTGACCTCGAGCAGGTGTCGATTCTTGCGTTCAACAACGCCATTTTGTTGGGGGTATAAACACAGGAGGTCTGATGGATGACCCCAAACTCCGCACAGAGGTGAGAGAAGGTATGACTAGTGTATTCTCGGGCATTATCGGTGCGGAGGGTTTTAATGGTTGTGGAGAACTGGTTGCGAGTTTCAATGAAAAAAGTACGGAATACACCGGGTAATTCAGAGCGGTCACAAAAGAGATACAGCCAGGTCACCCGAGAGTAGTCATCGACAAATGTGACAAAGTAACGGTATCCAAAAACACTTGTAATTTTATAAGGGCCCCAAATATCGGAGTGAACAAGATCAAAGGGAGTAGGACACCGAGAAGGATGTGGTGAGAACGTAGAGCGATGATGTTTCCCATAGATACAGGACTCACACGTGAACTCGTGGAAGGACACGTCTGGGAGAGATTGTTTGAGGATGTTTAGAGGAGCATGACCCAGACGTCGATGCCAGTCAACGGAGCTAATAGACGACAACACCGTTGGGGGAGACGGGTTAAGGATATAGAGACCATTCGACAGATGCCCTGTTCCAATGATGGTTTGCGTCTTGCGATCCTGCACAACACACGAGTTAGAAGAAAAAATAACAGCACAATCGAGGTCAGCAGTGAGTCGGCCAATAGAGAGAAGGTTGAACGGAGAGCCCAGAACATGAAAAGCCGAGTAAAGAGTAATGGAAGGAGTGAGATGAATATCTGCAGCACCAAAGACGGGAAGAGTGTCCCCACTAGCAACAATAATGAACTGGGGATGCACGGAGGTCAAATATTGGGGTGGTTTCCGTGAGGTAATGTGGTGAGTGGCCCCGGAATCCAAAATCCAGGTTGAGCTGTGAGCAAGGCAGGAGGTACCACCATCGAAAACAGACACCACAGAGCCCGAAGGACAGCCAATCATTATGCAAGTAGTAGTCCGCAGCGGTCACGGTGACAACGCACTAGCGACAAGAAACGGCCACGACCAGCGCGGTAAGAACAGAGGCCGCAGCGGCTAGAAACGAGCAGGCTGTGCGGTTAGGAGAAGACCGCAACAGAAGCAAACACCTGGAGAATAAGGAACGAGACCGGACGGATAGAAACAGACCGGGCCAAGGAGAACACGGCCTTAGCAGGTCGAGAAGCGGCAATGGGGAAAAACCGGGAAGAAAGCCGCAGCGAGAAAGACCAGGCCACAGCGAGACGGAGCAGTCCGCGCGGTCACACCAGCGATTAGGCAGATCGCGACCAACAAACGGAAAGGGAAGGCCGCACGGTCACAGCGGGAAGCAGAAAGGTGGTCCGCACGGGTAGAGCAAGTGACGAGTCGAGGCCGCGAGAAGAAGTCGCGAGAAGAGAAGGCAGGCCGCGGCTAGAGTCCAGAAACAACCACGCGAGCAGGCGAGAGGAGTGGAACTCGCGGCGGACAAGAGAAGAGCCTGCTGGGTTGAAGAAAAAAAATAGTAAGGAGACCGCAGCAGACAGAAGGAGAGTCCGCGGTGGATAAGAGAGGTGGGTCCCAAGGTCAGAGCAGAAGATGACTATAAGAAGCCTGAGGAGGGTGGAACCACGGAGAGGGAGAGGAGAAGCGGATGCAGAACGTGCAGGCCGCAAAAGCCTCGCGGATAAGGGAAGAGCGGGCAGACCCGCAGTCCGCAGAAGAGGAGCCCGCTGAGACAGGCGGGTAGGAGGGTAGGAGGGTAGGAGGGAGACCGCAGAGCAAGCTGCGAACAGGAAGGAGAACGGACTGGGAGAAGAAGGCCGTAGCGGGCAGAGACAAACCGCGCGGACAGAGAAGAGAAGAGCTGGAGGAGAGCGCGACCAAGATGCGGGTGAGAGAGTAACAGCCCACACGGTCAGGCGGATCACAACAACGAACTGAGGGGAAGGAAATCGCGACCAAGATGCGGGTGTGAGAGGAACAAACAGCCCGCACGGTCGGGCGGATAGAGAAGGTAGGATGCGGCGAGCTGGAACAAGTCGCAGTGGACTGAAGACAGGCCGCAACAAGTAGAGAGTCCGCAGTGGACGGCGGAGAAGAAAGGAGAAGGTGGCCCCACGGATGAAGGAGGAGAAATGACTATAAGAAGGGAGGGATGGGGGTGGAACCACGGGAGAAAGAAGCGGACTGAGATGAGCAAGCCGCAGAAGGAAGCGGATAGAAACAGCCAGCCCGCGGGAAACAGATCGCGAGAGGCAGGCCGCAGGAGGCCGCAGGAGGTCGCATGAAGCCTAGGTGCGGACAGAACAGAGGAGACCGCGAGAGACCGAACCTGGCTCTGATACCATGTAGAGAAAGCTGTAAACCTTGTATATACTTCTTGAATCTTTTATTACAAGTATGAATATACTTATATAAGAGGAGAAGAAAGAGAGAAAATCCCAATCCAAGATGTGAGACTAATACAAATAGAGAGAGGAGAGAAGAATGAGCCCCTAGATGGGCCATAAAGTAGGCTTTTCTAACAATTACTACCAACAATTCTCACTCAGGTATCTTCTCTGATAAATGGATTATCAATACAGGAGCTATTGATCATAATTACGTCATGTTTCTCCTTTTTCAATGAGTTTCACAAAATCAAGCTCATTACAGTTAGCTTACCCAATGGACATGTTGCCCTTGTCAAGTATTCTGGAACAATTTGTCTCACTCCCAAAATTATCCTTTCCAATGTTTTATATGTTCAAAATTTTCATGTCAATCTTCTATCTGTTACCAAATTAACCAAAGATCTTCACTGTTCTCTACTTTTCAATTATTCTATATGTTTTCTTATACAAAACTATACCAAGGAGATGATTGGTTCAGCTAAACGACATGACGGGCTCTATATTCTAAACACTACAGTTGTCACTCTCAGCTTCTCCTCTTCTCAAGTAAGCACTGCCTGTAATACTTGTGAATCAAAATTTAAAGATTCTGATGCTTTGTTATGGCATTTCCGCTTTGGACACATTTCTTCTTATTGTCTAAAGATGTTGTCTGCTCAATGTCCTTTTATTCCCTGCATTCATGTTTCACCTTGTGATATTTGTCATTTTGCCAAACAACGAAAAGTGCCTCATTTTTCTAGTGATTCAAAATCTGCTATAGCCTTTGAATTAATATTTTGATATTAATTCAAAACGACGAAGAAGATCAGCACAAAACGACGAAGAAGATCAGCACAAAACGACGAAGAAGCAAACGAAACAACTCGTTCATGTTGGCCTGAAAGGTGGACGACCCACCGGTCAGCCCATTGGCCATCACCAAGAACTCATAGTGACCGTCGTGTGTCCGGAAAGCTGTTTTGTGGATGTCGCTCTCCCGCATGAGGATCTGATAGTAACCCGACCGCAAGTACAGCTTGGTGAACCGCTGTGCGCCGTGCAGTTCATCCAATAGTTCTTCAATCAAGGGAATATGAAATTTGTCCTTTACAGTGACACTGTTCAGTGCGCGGTAATCTATGCAGAACCGTTACGAACCATCATTCTTCTTGACCAAGATGATTGGGGCAGAAAATGAGCTCATACTGGGACGGATGATCCCTGTATCCAGCATCTCCCGAACGCTGCGTTCGATCTCGGTCTTCTGCATGTGCGGATATCGATATGGCTGGATATTGGTAGGCTCCGCCCCCGCTTTGAGGACGATCTGATGATCCCGAAAGTGCGGTGGTGGGAGAGTGCGGGGCTCTTGGAATATGTCAACATACTGCTCTAGGAGAGACTGCATCTGGACCGGTACCTCAGATGACCCCGTGTCGGCCGACTGCACCCCCAAAAGAACTGCCATCATGTTGCCCTCTTCCCCAATACGCTGTAAGATCCAGACAGAGATCTCTTTCACTGGAGACGATTTTAGGCCTTTCATACAAAACTGCTTCCCATGCTGTAAGAATTCCATAGTCATGTGGTCCCAATCAAAGGTGACTCGCCGTAGCTGTTGCATCCAATGTACCCCAAGCACCATATCTGAACCTCGGATCGGAAGGAGATAAACATCTGTACGACCAGTGTAGCCTTGTAAGTTAAGCTCCACCTGCTTCATCACCCCGTCACACTGCAGCTTGCTCCCATCGGCTACCATAACCTAGAAAGAAGCACCTCGATCGATCACGTGTCCCACTCGGCGCGACACCTCGGGATGGATGAAGTTGTGGGTACTCCCACTATCTATCAGAATCGTCACATGTTCCTGTCGGACCTTGCCCTCCATGCGCATAGTGAGGGGGCATTGTAGCCCTCCATAACCTGTATCGAGATTCCAAACTCAGTCACTGACCAACTCTGTTGAAGCCAAAAATGACCTCTGTGGAGTTCGGGGTCCCTAGAAAGGGGTGACCTCACACCTACTACACCCGGATGAACGTCACAGACCAAAGATCAAGAAGCAAGAAACAGACCCTCGGCTCTAGCGCGGAGGTCCCACCTCACACCCGGAAGACCTTTGAGGTCTCCCCCTCCCTTGCCAATGCTTGAGCTAGGGTGCCTTGAAGGATGAAGGGAGAATGAAGAAATGATTTCTCCAAGGCACCCCTAAGGGTCTATTTATAGTTTTCCAAATCCCATGGACCAAAATGACCAAAATGCCCCTAGTGCCAAAAGACTTTGGGCCAATAGATAACAACCACGCCGAGGGGTAACAGGGTAATTCCCCCCCGAGGGCAAGACGGTAAAAGCAGGGGGGCAAGGGCGAGACCCCGGCCTCTGGCCGGTCTCACCCCGCCAGGCCGCCGGGCAAGAAGGGGCAGGGGCGAGACCCCGGCCGCCGGCCGGTCTCGCCCCGCCAGGCCGCCAAGCAGGAGAGGGCAGGGGCGAGACCCCGGCCCTCGGCCGGTCTCGCCCCGCCAGGCCGCCAAACAGGAGAGGGCAGGGGCGAGACCCCGGCACCCGGCTGGTCTCGCCCCGCCAGTCCGCCAGGCCTCCAGGCAGGAAGAGGGCAGGGGCGAGACCCCGGCCCCCGGCCGGTCTCGCCCCGCCAGGCCGCCAGGCAGGAGAGGGCAGGGGCGAGACCCCGGCCCCCGGCCGGTCTCGCCCCGCCAAGCCACCAGGCAGGAAGGGGCAGGGGCGAGACCCCGACCCCCGACCGGTCTCGCCCCGCCAGGCCGCCAAGCAAAAGAGGGCAGGGGCGAGACCTCGGCCCCCGGCCGGTCTCGCCCCGCCAGGCCGCCAAGCAGAAAGGGGCAGGGGCGAGACTTCGGCCCCCGGCCGGTCCCGCCGCTCCCACGTCGCACTTATCAGGACGGGGCGGGTGCTAGCCAACTTGTCGCACCCGCCCCCCAAAAGAGGGCCACTGGGGGGAGACAGATTTTTCCTCCCCCTACTAGTATATTCCAAGGGCTAGGCCAAAATTGGCCACCAAGAGTTCAAACAACTCCAAAAGCTTAAAATCCAAAACCTGCGAATACGGGGTTGTACACAATCCCCGCTCTTTTCGAGGTTGGCACAAGCTCGGAAAGAAACGTCCAACACAACGTATTCGTTGAGTGTAATTTTCTTGTGCGCCTCTCCGGGGAGTCAACCTGTCACGCCAGCTGATGGGAGCCTAGGTGACGAGAACCCCTCTGGGTAAAAAATACTTCACCCCCCGGAGGGGTCGACCTGCCATGTCAGCTATGAGAGCCTGGGTGTCGAGACCCCCTCCGGGTAAAAAATACTGGGCATCCACGAGCGGCACGCCTGCCCTACCAGCTAGTGAGAGCCTGACAGCGGAAACCACCTCGAGGTGAGACCTACCCAACCCTCCGAGAGATCAACCTGCCCTGCCAGCTAGGTGAGAGCCTGACAGCGGAATCCACCTCGAGGTGAGACCTACCCCACCCTCCGAGAGATCAACCTGCCTTGCCAGCTAGGTGAGAGTCTGACAGCGGAATCCATCTCGAGGTGAGACCTACCCCACCCTTCGAGAGATCAACCTGCCCTGCCAGCTAGGTGAGAACCTGGCAGCGGAATCCATCTCGAGGTGAGTCCTACCCACCCTCCGAGAGATCAACCTGCCCTGCCAGCTAGGTGAGAGCCTGACAGCGGAATCCACCTCGATGTGAGACCTACCCCACCCTCCGAGAGATCAACCTGCCCTGTCAGCTAGGTGAGAGCCTGGCAGCGGAATCCATCTCGAGGTGAGACCTACCCCACCCTCCGAGAGATCAACCTGCCCTGCCAGCTAGGTGAGAGCCTGACAGCGGAATCCATCTCGAGGTGAGACCTACCCAACCCTCCGAGAGATCAACCTGCCCTGCTAGCTAGGTGAGAGCCTGACAGCGGAATCCATCTCGAGGTGAGTCCTACCCACCCTCCGAGAGATCAACCTGCCCTGCCAGTTAGGTGAGAGTCTGGCAGCGGAATCCATCTCGAGGTGAGACCTACCCCACCCTCCGAGAGATCAACCTGCCCTGCCAGCTAGGTGAGAGTCCTGACAGCGGAATCCACCTCGAGGTGAGACCTACCCCACCCTCCAAAAGATCAACCTGCCTTGCCAGCTAGGTGAGAGCCTGACAGCGGAATCCACCTCGAGGTGAGACCTACCCCACCCTCCGAGAGATCAACCTGCCCTGCCAGCTAGGTGAGAGCCTGACAGCGGAATCCATCTCGAGGTGAGACCTACCCCACCCTCCGAGAGATCAACCTGCCCGGCCAGCTAGGTGAGAGCCTGACATCGGAATCCATATCGAGGTGAGTCCTACCCACCCTCCGAGAGATCAACCTGCCCTGCCAGCTAGGTTAGACCCTGCCAGCGGAATCCATCTCGAGGTGAGACCTACCCCACCCTCCGAGAGATCAACCTGCCCTGCCAGCTAGGTGAGACCCTGACAGCGGAATCCATCTCGAGGTGAGTCCTACCCACCCTCCGAGAGATCAACCTGCCCTGCCAGCTAGGTGAGAGCCTGACAGCGGAATCCATCTCGAGGTGAGACCTACCCCACCCTCCGAGAGATCAACCTGCCCTGCCAGCTAGGTGAGAGCCTGACAGCGGAATCCATCTCGAGATGAGACCTCTAGGCATCCACGAGAGGTACCACCGGCCCTGCCCAGCTAGTGAGAGCCTGGGCAGCGGGACCGTCTCGGAGCAAAAGGACTAGGCATCTCAATCAAAACTTACCAAATCCTACATCCTCAAACGGGGAAAATATGAGTTACATGGTCCCCTGACTCAGCTGGTCAGGGGTAGCACTTGTTACAAGACAAGAAAAAGGAAAAAACTACCGCAAGGCGAAGGCACCCTCAGGGGGCCTGGGCATGATGGCCGTCTTCCGCTTCTTTCTCCTCGGACACTTCCATCTTGCTCAAGCTCTGCATGACCTTCTCCATCTCCTCTGCCTTGGCCAACCAAGAGATGGTGTTGACGGCCGTGACGTAGCACTGCATTTCCATCCTGGAGTCTCCCTTGACTCTGACCTGGATACCCTCGGGAGCTGAACTTGAGACATTGGTGGAAGGAAGATGGCACGCAACGGAAGGCGCTGATGAGGGGCCTTCCGAAGATGGCGTTGTAGCTGCTTGTAGCGTCAACAATGACGAACCGGCAGTTCCTTGAAGCCCCTCCCAACTTTACTTGGAGTCCTACTCCACCTTCGACCTCCTTCTTTTCTCCTGAAAATCCGAACAGGGGTCCGTCCGAGGCCAACACCCTCCTTGGCTCTACGTTCATCTCGTTAAACGCATTCTTGAAAACGACGTTGACGGAGCTTCCGTTGTCAACCAAGATTCGGGAGACGGTGTAGCCCTCGATGGCCGTCTGGATGACCAGCGCATCGCAAAACGAATGCTCATGATCCGACAGGTCCTTCACCGAGAAGGTGATCTTCTCCTCCTGGGGCGGTGTCTGGGATGTTGAGGCGATGCTCCGTCGGTACATGACACGGAGGCTTGCCTTCCGAGTGGCCTCGATCCCCACTCCACCATGGATCACCGCTATACCGCCTCGGGGTCTGACATCGACCCGGTCCTCGCACACATCATCCCCCCCTTCTCTGGGCAGAACCTCTTCAACCCGCACTGGTGGCTGTGGCTGGGCAGGGCCTCTCGCCCCCCTCACTTCCAGGAACTCGGGGCAGGTAGCTGTGGCGTGCCCCTCCACCTGGTGGAAGTCACAGTACGGTAACCCTACCCTGACCCTTCTCCTTCCCTGGCGGTTCCTCCTCTCCCTTCGACCAATCTCCATCGCTTGCTGTGGTGGGGGTAGGAGCTGCCTAGGGACTTGCCTCTGGAAGTTGAACCTCCCTTGGCCCCCATGGAAGTTTCCCCCATCTTGGACGTAACCTCTTCCCGGACCCTGAACGAGTCCTCTCTGCTGTCTCCAACCTCTCTCTGGACCCTCCCGAGCTCTCCGCTCCTCTCTCCTTCTTCCTTCCTGATGTCTTGAGCCACCTTGCTCCTTTGACTCCGTCTCTGTTAGCTCTGCCAACTTTTTGACAAATGCCGGGTTGGCCGCCTCCATGGCTATCTCCTCGGCCGCCCTTTCCATCAGCTCCTCAAAAAAAAGGGGGGCCTTTCGAGTCAGACTCATCTTGAAGAACCCCTCGCGCAACCCCACCGTGAACGCCATCTGGAGGGCATACCCGGGCATCTCTTGGACCTCCAGGATCTCCTCTTGAAACCTGTCTACGTAACGGGCCAGCGACTCCTCGGCCCCCTGCCTTATCAGGAAGATGGACTCAGGACTCCTCTTCCGCTTCTTGGAGGTGGAGAAGCGAAGCTGAAAGCTCCGGCTCAAGTCCTCGAACCCATAGATCGACCTCGGAGGGAGTTGATGGAACCAGTCCCTTGCCTTCTCCTTCAACGTGATCGCAAAAAGGCGACACTTGAAGGCATCCGTCATCGGCCTGATGGAGACGACATCCTCGAACCACTGCAGCTGCTGGACGGGGTCATCCTTCCCGGTATAGTAAGCCATGTCGGGTTCTTGGAACCCCTCGGGAACGGGAGCTGAGATGATCAACTCGCTGAAGGGTGACCCCCTAAGGGGTGGTCTCGCCACCTCTACTCGCGCGACCTGCTCGCCTGGGAGGTTGGCACTTGCGGGGCTGGAGAACAACTCCCGGCCGGTGAGGTCTCGCTCGACCCCATCTCCCATCCTCTCCTTCCCTGGCCTTCTTCCTGGTGCACTTCCTTCTCCCCCTGCTGGGATCATCTCACCTAGACCCCTGGGAGTCGACTCGTCGAGAGGGGGGGGGGGAGCTAGCTCCTGGGGGGTCGGGGTGGAGCTGCCACCCTGAGGAGCAATGCTTCGCAGCATCTCCATGATGCCTTGGATGGAGGCCATGAACTCTTGCCTCCCCACAAAGGGTCCTGGGCTGGGGAGCTCGCCGAGATCATCACTACCTCCTTGACCTCCAGTCATGACACTCTCCCGAGATCTTCTGTGCTGGTCACTCTCCACGCTCACCGCACCAAAAGTGTTGAAGCCAAAAATGACCTCTGTGGAGTTCGGGGTCCCTAGAAAGGGGTGACCTCACACCTACTACAACCGGAGGAACGTCACGGACCAAAGATCAAGAAGTTAGAAACAGACCCTCGGCTCTAGCGCGGAGGTCCCACCTCACACCCGGAAGACCTTTGAGGTCTCCCCCTCCCTAGCCAATGCTTGAGCTAGGGTGCCTTGAAGGATGAAGGGAGAATGAAGAATTGATCTCTCCAAGGCACCCCTAAGGGTCTATTTATAGTTTTCCAAATCCCATGAACCAAAATAACCGAAATGCACCTAGGGCCAAAAGACTTTGGGCCAATAGAAAACAACCACGCCGGGGGGTAAAGGGGTAATTCCTCCCCCGAGGGCAAGACGGTAAAAGCAGGGGGGGCAAGGGCAAGACCCCGGCCTCTGGCCGGTCTCACCCCGCCAGGCAAGAAGGGGCAGGGGCGAGACCCCGGCCCCCGGCCGGTCTCGCCCCGCCAGGCCGCCAAGCAGGAGAGGGCAGGGGCGAGACCCCGGCCCCCGGTCGGTCTCACCCCGCCAGGCCGCCAAACAGGAGAGGGCAGGGGCGAGACCCCGGCCCCCGACCGATCTCGCCCCGCCAGGCCGCCACGCAGGAGAGGGCAGGGGCGAGACCCCGACCCCCGGCCGGTGTCGCCCCGCCAGGCCGCCAGGCAGGAAGAGGGCAGGGGCGAGACCCCGGCCCCCGGCCTGTCTCGCCCCGCCAGGCCGCCAGGCAGGAGAGGGCAGGGGCGAGACCCCGGCCCCCGGCCGGTCTCGCCTGTCCAGGTCGCCAGGCAGGAAGGGGCAGGGGCGAGACCCCGGCCCCCGGCCGGTCTCGCCCCGCCAGGCCGCCAAGCAGGAGAGTGCAGGGGCGAGACCCCGGCCCCCGGCCGGTCTCGCCCCGCCAGGCCGCCAGCAGGAAGGGGCAGGGGCGAGACTTCGACCCCCGACCGGTCCCGCCGCTCCCACCTCGCACTTATCAGGACGGGGCGGGTGTTAGCCAACTTGTCGCACCCGCCCCCCAAAAGAGGGTCACTGGGGGGAGACAGATTTTTCCTCCCCCTACTAGTATATTCCAAGTGCTAGACCAAAATTGGCCACCAAGAGCTCAAAGCACTGCCAAAAGCTTAAAATCCAAAACCTGCGAATACGGGGTTGTACAAACTCCTCTGCCAAGTCCGGCTCGGGGGACATGTCCATCTCCTCCTCTGCATCCTCATATAGCATGAACACCTGGATCTTTTGACATTTGTGTCCAGGAACGAACTTCTCATCACAGTTATAGCACAAGCCTTTTTCCTTCCGCGCCTGAAGTTCCGACCAAGTCAGCCGAGTGACAACCAACTTGCTTGGACCCTGGGAGTCTCGTATCGCCACCGACGTAGTGGTAGTAGTACATGTTGTGCTGCGAGAGCGTTGCCTGTTGTACCGTTCCTCCTGTATCCGAGCTAAACTGATCGCATGGTTCAAGCTGCGGGGCATGTACGACTGGATCTCATCTCGCAAATAATCCTTGAGTCCCGATACAAAACAACTGAGTAATGTCTTCTCTTCCCACTGTACTCGGTTTGCCAACTTCTCGAACTCCGTTCGGTACTCCATCACTGTACCCTGCTGGCGAAGCTTCCGTAGGAGTGCCTCAAAATCTTCATACTTTAGTGGCCCAAAACGAGCGGTGAATCCATCCACAAAGTCAGTCCAGGCCACGCAGTCCTTGCCCCTCAGGAACCACTGCACCCACTGGAAAGCATCATACTCCAAGTGAAAAGATGCTAACTGCACCAACTGTCCCTCGGGAATCTCCTGATAACTGAAAAACAGTTCCGCCTTCTGCAACCACTCCAGGGCATCACCGCCGCTGAACTTGGGAAAATTCATCCTCGTCAACTTTGGCGGCATGTACGACCGAGGACCGGCCTGTCCACGCCATCCCGCCTCCTGTCCAAACTCCGCCGGCCTTCTTGGTTCCCCGGGTTCAAAAGGCATGCCCGGATCCTCCTCTGACACGGCCTTACCCTTCATATTTTGTGCCAACAACGCCATGATTTCCTCCATTTGGGTGTCGATCCGTTCTTCTAGCCTTTGCGTGGATGTTTTCACGTTTTCCTCGATGGCGGCCACCGAATCCGTCAATCCCACCAGATTTTCCTCTAGGGTTTTCAAGCGGCCGATTTTCTCTTGCGTTCGAGTAGTTACCATGGTGGAGAAAAGAGCCTTTGATACCAAATGATAGGAAGAAGAAGGGAGAAAGAGAGATCTAGGAAGAGAAACTAGAGAATTAGGGTTAGAGGAGAAGAATACCTTGAGATTCTATTGCTTGCCCACCAAGAGTGCCACCCCGGGTATTTATACCCGGGGTTGAGAGGGGTCGGCCGGACCTTCCCCATATGGGGGCTGAGCCGGTCCGGTTCGGCCCCCATATCGCCGGTATTCAATTAGAGTGAGAGGGGGCTGAACCGGTTGGTTCAGCCCCGTTGTCGCCTCTGGATTCCTTCCGCCTCCGCGTGTATTGGCGCCCAAATAGACGAGATGCGTCCGGTGGCGTAACAGGGCCCCTACTCCACTTTCTTTGTTAATGAACATCGTTTTTTTCTCACAATTGTTGATGATTTTACTCGTTTCACTTGGGTTATTTTTATGAGAAGCAAAAGAAAAACACTAGCTCATATAAAACAATTTTCTGCATATATCGAGACTCGGTTTCAAACCAAATTGCAATCCATACACACGGATAATGTGGTTGAGTTTATGATGAATGATCTTTATAAGGACAAAGGAATCCTTCATCAAACGACTTGTGTTGAAACACCTCAGCAAAATGGAGTTGTTGAACGTAAACATCAACACATCTTAAATGTTGCTAGGGCCCTTCTCTTTCAAGCTCAATTGCCAAAATCCTATTGTACATTTGCTATAGCTCAATCTGTGCATATAATCAATCCGTTACCTACTCCCTTGCTTTCCAATTAAACTCCTTATGAAGTTTTTTTTCATAAACTTCCAAGTTTAATGCATCTCAAGGTGTTTGGGTGTTTATGCTATGCTAATACTCTTAATTTTCATAGCACCAAGTTTTCTCCAAGAGCTAGGAAAGCTGTTTTCTTGGCTATAAAGAAGGCACTAAGGGTTACATTTTCCTTGATTTACAATCCAGGAATCTCTTTGTTTCAAGGAATGTTGTGTTTTTTGAGAATCACTTTCCCTTTTCTCAGAACTTCTCTTCTACAAAAAATTCTACCTTTGCTCCTCAACCTTTTCCTAACATCCCCTCTTCTGATTTTGATATCAATGAACCTACTGCTACTACTCCCCAAATTTCAAATGATGTTCCGGCTGTTACAGTTAATACAGATGTTGTCACAGCCACTCCTGATGAACCTGTTTTGGCACGAAGGAGAAATAGGGTCAAACATCCTCCATCTTGCCTTCAGGACTATCACCGTTCTATTTTTAGCAATACAATGACATCGTCCAAAACTTTAGTTAATTATCCTCTATCCAGTGTTCTGAGTTATGACAAATGCTGTCCTAACTATAAGTCCTTCTGTTTTACCGTCTCCTCCCAAATTGAGCTGCAGACTAATGCTCAAGCATCAAAACTTCTATGCTGGAATGATATTTCTGACCTTAAGGCTCTTGAGGAAAAGAAATCCTGGACAATTATTGATCTACCACCTCGCAAGGTTCCCATTGGATGTAAGTGGGTATATAAGATTAAATATCACACAGATGGAACCATAGAACAGTATGATGCTAGACTTGTAGCCAAAAGTTATAGTCAGATGGAAGGAATAGATCACTTTGATATTTTTCTCCTGTAGTTAAACTCACTACTGTGAGAGTTCTTCTTTCCATTGCAACTACAAAAAATTGGTTTCTTGAGCAGCTTGAAGTTAATAATGCGTTTCTTCATAGGGACTTATATGAAGAGGTTTACATGTCCCTTCCACTAGGTTTCAAGTCTTCAAACTCTAACCATGTATGCAAGCTGCAAAAATTCTTATATGGATTAAAACAAGCAAGCTGACAATGGTATTCTAAACTATCTCTCGCTCTTACTAAATTGGGTTACAGTCAATCCACTGCTGATCATTCCTTATTTGTCAAGAAATCTCCTAATAGGTTTTCAGTCCTTATATATGTTGACGACACATCGACATCGTTTTATCTGGAGATGACTTACAAGAAATTCGAGCTGTAAAGGCCAGTTGGATAAGCAATTCAAAATAAAAGATCTTGGAAGTCTTCGTTTTTTTCTTGGACTTGAAATCTCCAGAACTAAGGAAGGGATTATGCTTAATCAACGCAAATATGCTCTTGAACTATTGGCAGATAGTGGTCTTTTAGTTGCTAAGCCAGTTTTTTCACCACTTGATCCCAGTTTCAAGTTACAACAAGATTGGGGCAATCTTTTCCATGATGCTTCCATGATGCTCTATGTTATAAGATGCGTAGCTGATCCAAGGACCAAGATTTATATGTGAATAAATATGCTATGTGTACAACCCGTATTCGTCGAGGATGGGTCCTACCACGGCCAGGTCAGCAGAAGTCGAGGTCAACAAGTCAAGACATAAGTCAAAGTCAGCATGCAAGATCGCAGAAGGCCTGGGCGAGTATGGCGAGCTCCCCTCGCATACTCGCCAGGTAGGCGACTAGGCGAGATACTCGCCCAGCCTGTGCGAGTTCCTCTGGAAGTCGCCTAGTCGCCAGGGGGGTGGGGTATAAATATGACCCCCCCTCCTTGGATTTGCCTATAAATAGGACCCCAGGGGTACGAGGCGAGACACTTGAAATCCTCTGCAGGATACTCGCGAGTTTCACCTTTGAGATACTAGCCGAGTCTTTGTATTCCATTTCCTTAGAGATCAAGTCGCGAGTTTGCGACTTCGTCATCAGGTAGTCTCCCTCGTACCCAGTTCGACCATCTTTGGTTGAGAAGGGGCCGCTCCTTTTGAGCATCCGGGTACGTGGTGGGACCTTCCTGCCGCAACATCTGGGGTCCTGTTTGACTTGGTTCTTCATCCTAGTCACCCTAGCCGTCTGATCTAACCTCTGAGCTGGTAACCTTATGCGGCTTTGGTCCGAATTCGAGGTTGGGAATTTTCCTGGCGTCAACACTTGGTGCGGTGAGCGTGGATTGCAGTCAAGGAGGAAAGTTTAGTGGTTGAGTGAGATGGCCAATGGTGGCGAGCATGGAGAGTTGGTCGGCAACTCAGCAGGAGGAGAAGTCGCGCGAGGTGGCGAGTATGTGACGGTTGCCGCGTTTGAAGAGTTTGCGAAGAGGATCGAGCAGACCATTCTCGCCGGGTTTGCTCATCGCCCCGATGTCACGGCGACTTCTCCCCGTCGCGTGACACCGTTGGAGGAGGAAGCGCCGCAAAGGCGAGCTGGAAAGGAGCCCGCTTGGGCAAGAGAAGAGCGCCCGATGCAGTCGCGATATCATCCGGCGGCCAGCCAAGGGGTCCGCTTTCGGGATCCGATGTCGCCGGCGAGATACCGAGATACTCGGCACTACAGCGAGTACGACGTCTCCAGCGAGGATGAAACTCGCCACCGCCAGGGAGGGAGGAGCCCCTTCTGTGACGAGATCCTCGCCGCCCCCGTTCCCGAAGGGTTCAGAGAGCCCGTCCTCACCTACTAGTCTGGCAGGGACGACCCTGTGAGACATCTTCAATGGTTTGAAGACGTCGTCTCCATCCGCAACATGTCCGACGCCTTCAAGTACCGGTTCTTCTCCATCACCCTCAAGGGGAATGCATAGATTGCTTTACCTTGATGGTGGCCTTGAAATTCGGGCTGAAGCAAGTTTGTTCAGCATGTAGATGAGGTCTAATCCCCCGAGATCTTTTGAAGAGATGATAGAGAGGGAGAACACCTTTGTTCGCGGAGAGGAGAAGAACAAGGACTTCTTAGCGAGGCTGGATGGAGAGGATTCAAGGGATAAGGGGAGAGCAGGACATTCAGGAGCGAAGGCGAGAAGGACGCCAGAGAGGCAGGATGGGAGGAGGAAGGAAGAGTCGAGAAGAGAGGAGAGGAGGACGAAAGAAGAGCCCAGGAGGGTTGAGGAGAGGAGGCAGGGGAAGCCTCAAAGACAAGAAGAGAGGAGACCAGCGGAGGCCCAGACAGGAAGAGGGGGGGATAGACAATTCCAATATCCCGAGAATCGCCCACAGTGGAGACCACCAATGAGACAGCACTTCCAGGAGGAGAGGAGGAACAGTAACTGGCAGGAGGGAGGCCGAGCAGGAGGAAGAAAGGAGACCATGGCCATCGCCCTCCAAGACAACAAACGGCGCCGGAGGGAGCAGCGGGCGATGCGTTAGGAGGCGGAGATTCCCCTCTACTGCGATATTCATCGTGTAGAGGGGCACGAGACATTGACTTGCCCGAAGTTCTGGGAAGCAAGGAGGAGGTTGGAAGCAGGAGCAGCGGAGAGAGCAGCAGCAGAGGCAGGAGGCCCCGATAGGGCAGGTGGCATTCTAAGCTCCGGTGAGGAGGAGGAATGAAGATCACGTCGATCTGGGAGGTCGTGGAGAGGTGATACATGACCCAGGAGGTGGGCATGTAGGGGTGATCAACGGAGGGGCCGGGCTCGGAGCTTCCCGTAAGGGAAGTCTCCACCAGATCTATCGGAAGAACGTCGCCTCGACGTCGCAGAACCCGCCGCCGTTGGAGGAGATCACCTTCTCGGAGGAGGACATGCTGGGGAATGAGAACCCCTTCCACGACTCCTTGGTGATTCAAGCTGCAATCAAAGACTTCACCGTCGACCGAATTCTCGCGGACAACGGTAGCTCAGTGAATGTCATTTTCAAGAGAACCTTTGTCGGGCTTCAGGTGGAAGCATCCCGGGTCCAGGCTGCAGATGGACCCCTCTTTGGCTTCTCAGGCGAGAAGAAAGAGGTGGAAGGGGCGGTGGAACTTCTGGTTACACTCGGCGGGACGTCGATCCGATGCCGCTTCATCATCGTCGACGCGCCGAGCGGATATAACGCCATCTTCGGGCGGCCCCTCATCAACTATTTCAAGGCCGTTTCGTCGTCATATCACCAGTGCTTGAAGTACTGCCGGGGACATGTTCAGATCCGGATCAGGGGAGATCCCAAGGCCTCCAGGGAGTGCTACCTGAATGCTGTCAGCACCATCTGCTGGATGAGTGACGCAGAGAAGCTGGAGGAGCTGCTGGAGAAGGAGAAGGGGTTGTGTGCTGCGGAAGAGGTGGAGGAGGTGGAAGTGATCTCTCCGGGAGAAGAGCCGGGACTGCTGAAGGTTAGAGGATCCCTGCCGCTGGAAGGGAAGATAGAGATGGCCGCTTGCCTGCAGGACAATGTCGACGTCTTCGCATGGAGCGCCGCCGAGATGCCAGGGGTCGACGCCGATGTTGCCTGCCATCGCCTCAACCTGGATCCCGCGGTGGCTCCTTTTCGTCAGAAGCAGAGGAAGAGCGCTGCCATGTTGGCCGGGCCAATCAGGGAGGAGGTAGAGAAGCTGCTGGAGGCAGGTTTTGTCTCGGAGATCCAATATTCAGATTGGGTCTCCAATGTCGTAATGGTGAAGAAACCCGGAGGGGGCTGACGTCTATGTAGAGAAGCTACAGGAAGGAGAACTCTATCGTAAAATCATCTCAGGTCCTCTGGCTCGGTGTTTGTCGGAGATCGAAGTCCCACGTGTCCTGGAGGAGATTCACTCGGGAGAGTGTGACAGCCACTCAGGGACTCGCACTCTTGAACAAAGAATCATAAGGCACGGATATTTCTGGCCCACCATTCGGAAAGATGCGGAAGCCTTCTCCAAAAAATGTCTCCAATGTCAGCTCTTCGCGCCTCTTCAACTACAACCAGCACAACATCTACGCTCGATCACTGCTCCGTGGCCCTTCGCCATCTGGGGGATGAACTTGATCGACCCTTTTCCTCATGCCAGTGGACAGAGGAAGTTCGTCCTTGTCATGATCGATTACTTCTCCAAATGGATCGAGGCAAAAGCTCTGGCCAAGACCACTTCGCAAATTGTAAAGAATTTTATTTGGGGAGAGATTGCATGCAGGTTCGGGATTCCTCTCGCCATCGTCACCGACAATGGGCCACAGTTCGCCAGCCTGGAGTTAGAGGACTTCTGCAAGCAACTAGGGACGAATCTTCGATTCGCCTCCGTGCATCATCCTTGCAGCAACGAACAAGTGGAAGCCGCCAACAAGTTGATCATCAACCTCCTAAAGAAGAAGGTCACCAACTTGAAAGGCAATTGGGCAGAGCAGCTCCCCTCAGTCTCTGGGCTCTGAGAACAACTCTGAACTCGGC
Organism: Platanthera guangdongensis; assembly: GCA_039583875.1. Taxonomy (NCBI): domain Eukaryota; kingdom Viridiplantae; phylum Streptophyta; class Magnoliopsida; order Asparagales; family Orchidaceae; genus Platanthera; species Platanthera guangdongensis. The sequence goes on along the minus strand of CM077149.1, from coordinate 154,104,173 downwards.
CACGGGGGAAACTCCCTTCAAGTTGTCCCACGGGTCTGAGACACTCATCCCAGTGGAGTTTGAGGTTCGGAGCCCGAGAATCATAGCAGCTGGAGACGGCAGCGAAGAATGGCGCTTGGAGAATGAAGACGCTCAAAGGCTCTCGCTGGATTTCGTTGAAGAGATTCGTGGCTTGGCATCCATCCGCCAAGAGGAGATCAAGCGGCGCATGGCGAAGCACTTCGACAAGAATGTCCGCCTAAAACATTTCCTCGCTCGGGATCTGGTCATGAAAAAGGTGGACGCCGCAGGAAGAGGAACAACAGTTGGCAAACTGCATCCAAATTGGGAATGTTCCTTCATCGTCCAAGAAGCCCTGACCACCGGAGGCTATTATCTCCAGGATTAGGTTGGAGAGCAACTGGGAGGTACTTGGAGCGGGGATGACCTGAAAAGGTTCTATCCCTAGTGGTTAATGTTGTATTTTACTTGTACATGTTTTCATACATATATACAGATAGTGACAACTGTTTGGCTTCTCTTTTGAGCTATCTCATCTCAAAATTTCTGAGGCCTTAAGGTTCTGCTCCGAGATCGATCCGAGAAACCAGCCGTCGACCCGTTCCTCCTAGATAGCCCAGTGCGGACGATGGGACAATGCCTCGGGATATAAGCACCATTGTAAGACCGGACCCCTGCATTGACGACCGAGATCAGCTCCCCCCTTGCATGTCGGCCTAGCTACCCCCGATTGCATCTCTCCTCCGACTGGGGGAACTAGCAGGAACAAGTTTGGACTCCAACCTCTTGGATTTGAGGAAGGATCGACCTTTTCGAGCTCTCATTCGGGCAACAACACTTCAATTATTTTCAAAGGCAGGATAACCAGCCAAAGGGCAGGGATAAACCCAAGGGAAGATGTTGGTCACGAGTGCGTCCTAGAGGACTCTCGGAAGAACATTACCCCTCCCTCGTGCATGCACGCTCGTAGCTAGACCATAGAGCTGGCATGATCTCCACAGTTGGATTGGAGAATGTGCCTTCGACCTGTTCCTCCTAGATAGCCCAGTGCGGACGATGAGACGATGTCTCGGGATATAAGCGCCCTTGTAAGACCGGACCCCTGCATTGACGGCCGAGATCAGCTCCCCCCTTGCATGTCGGCCTAGCTACCCCCGATTGCATCTCTCCTCCGACTGGAGGAACTATCAGGAACAGGGTTGGACGCCAACCTCCCAACTCGACAGCAGCGATATCATCGTTCTCTTTATAATTTCTTCGTCCTCAAAGATATTGGTGCACTTGATTTATTGTCAATCTCTTAAAGCAGCAGGAAAAACGACTCCAACAACGTTTCAAGTCCTCGAGTGGTAGTGTCGCCGTAAGTCCAAGTCCCTGCACGAGCTCCTCTCCTGCATATTGACCAAGGACCTACTCGAGTGAGTTCCAGATCCTTGTTGGAGTGATGCCGTAGTCCGAGATCTCTGTACGAGCTCCTCTCCTGCAGACCGACTACTTGTCTCCCCGAGTCGACTTACGCCACTCCAGTTGAGCAAAGCTCCTGAGAGCTGTCGACTACAACAATGTTTCGAGTCCTCGAGTGGCAGTGTCACCGTAAGTCCAAGTCCCTGCACGAGCTCCTCTCCTGCGTATTGGCCAAGGACCTCCTCGAGTGAGATACAGATCCTCGGCGGAGTGATGTCGTAGTCCGAGATCTCTGTACGAGCTCCTCTCCTGCAGACCGACTACTTGCCTCCCCGAGTCGACTTACACCACTCCCGTTGAGCAAGGCTCCTGAGAGCTGTCGACTCCAACATTGTTTCAAGTCCTCTAGTGGTAGTGTCGCCGTAAGTCCAAGTCCCTGCACGAGCTCCTCTCCTGCATATTGGCCAAGGACCTCCTCGAGTGATATCAAGTTCCTCGTTGGAGTGATGCCGTAGTACGAGATCTCTGTACGAGCTCCTCTCCTGCAGACCGACTACTTGCCTCCCCGAGTCGACTGATTCCCACCCCTAGTTGAGCTTGGCTCCTGCTGGGTGTCGACTGATTCCCACCCCCAGTTGAGCTTGTCTCCTGTTGGGTGTCGACTACTCCCAACCACCAACCAAGCTCAGCTCCTCGTAGGGTGTCGGCTCCGGTCTTCGAGCTAGTCAGGATTAATTTCGGAAAAATAAATAATTATGTAGGTGCGGGCAGACTTTGGCGAGTATGCGAGCAGGTCTTGGCGAGTACGCGAGTATGATCCGACAAATGTGCGAGTATGTTACGGTGAGTGTAAGCGTAAGACACGGGCGAGTATCGGAAAGCGAGTTGTTGGAACGACTATGGTCGTGCGAGTAATGAAAGGCGAGTAACTACGCGATCATGAATGATGTCAACGCGCGGGTAAAGCGTGGCGAGCACTCATCCTCCCCGAGCCTATGCGCCTAGCGAGCATAATCAACCAACATACATGAAAGCAGAGAACGACAGTACGGTAATTCAAACTTGTATAAATATATATTTTGAAAATTTTTCAAGTTACAAAAGTTGGCTGTTACAAAAATTCGCTAACTACTACGTGCGAGCATGACAAATATCGGCGAGCAACTAGGACTCATCGTCGCCAGTATTAGGCCGATATTCCTCATCTCTAATATCAGCATCCTCCTCTTCCCCGTCGCTGTCCTCGCTCTCCTCCTCACCACTGCTGCTATTGCCGCCGCTGCTATCTCTGCCACTGCTGCTGGAGCCCGATGATGGAGAAGGAAGGCGATCTGGCGAGGTCGACACCTCGGCGAGCAGTTCGGGGAGGAGCTCGTCAACAGTGAGCTGCTTCTCCCCCTCGGCGAGCTGGCCGTTGAGCCTTAGCCTCGCGAGCATGACATTTCCTGCAGCGCGAGTTATCTCGCGGCGGACGGACGACCTCTCCTTCCAGAGAGTGCGAGATCTCTTGATCGCATAATGAGGGTCGTCCTCCGGCCGCGGCGCTTCTTGCCGAGGAGCTGAAGAACTCGCGCCACCCTCGAGGGCAGTTAGGCGACTCTCCATCTCGGCGGCGCGGATTTGGGCCGCCTCCAGCTCCGCCTGCGACTTGGCGAGGTTTCGCCTCACATTCAGAGAGCTTTTTGGCGGCCTCAATCTCGGCAGCCTGCGACAAAGAACAAAAAGTCAGTTAAATGAATCCAAGTCCAACGCCAACAAAGTCGCGCGCAATAAGCGACTTACCTCATACTCTCGCCAGCGGACCGATTGCATGCCGAGGTCGATAGCCTTTTTAGTGACGACCTTCAGTGCCGCGGTCGTCTCCAGCAATTTCCTCGCCGAGTAGTGGCCCAGCTCAACAGCTCGCGCGAGCGAGCATGAGGCCTGATGGGCGAGGTCCTCCGAGCTGAGCTCCTGCATCGACTCGACATCTGCTCGCCCATATATCGCGTGGAGGACGGCGAAGGCCTCCCCCTTGTCCTCCCAGTCCGCCGACCAGGAGGGGAGCTTGGTGCTCAGCGTCACCGGGTGGTCATCCTCCGACCAGGACACGAGCGGCCGGCCGTACGCGTCCACCGCCCCTCGCCCCAAGTTGAAGTTGGGGTGGAAGTGGGGAGGCCGAGCATCCAGCGACGATTCTCGGTCGTCAGGTCGCGACGATGGCACCTTCGCCTTCTTGGTCGAAGGGCCAGGCGACTTGACCTTCGCCTTCCCCTTGGTGAGCTTCCTTTTCTCGCCCACATCAGGCGGAGGGTTGGACTCATGGAGGGAGGTGGCGACTTCCTTCGTCGGAGGGAGTGGCTTCTCCGGGAGCTCGCACGCTACTGCAAAATGCCGAGCAAATATCAGTATCAAGCTACAACTAGTGAGGCGAGTATACAAGAGGTGATTCTCGCTCAAATATTACCCTCGTTGGGGTGGATCTCCAGAAGGGTGTTGACGTTTAGTCGCCAAAAGATGACGTCGAACCGGCAACCCCGGAACGAATCAACCAACTGCTCGCGGACGCCCTCCAATATCGGCGGGAGGAAGGCGACATCGGCGGGTTGGTGCGGCCTTCCCAGGACGCCCGCGAAGTCGCCTTGGACGACGATTAGTAGCTCGCTTCAGCGGTGGACTTTGTTCGCCGTCCCCACCAGGGTGCAAACATGACTGCTGAAGTATACGACCCCCTCGGCGGTCGCGGCGAAGACGAAGATCTTGCGGAAGACAGAAAGGTCGAAGGCGACCCTCTCCTCCCGCAAGTAGCAGAGGAACCCCATGATAATCGCCACGCCGTTGGGGTTGATCTGCGCGGGGACGATGTCGAAGTATCGCAAGATCTCGCAATACTCCGGTCATAGAGGAAGTCACATGCCGGCGTCAAAGTGACGGAGCGGCAGGACCAACGCACCCTCGATGTGGGTGTTAAGTCGCTCGCTGCGACTAGGAAGCCTTGCCGAGTATCCTTCTGGCAGAAGCCTCTCCCTGAAATTCTCAAGATCTCGCTCTGTTGTTATCGACTTCTTGAAAGCCGCATCAGCAAAGTTAGCGACATGGGCTTTTCGGCGAGCACTGGCATCATCTCCCACCATCTTCGCGAGTTTGACGAGCTGAAAGAAGGAAGTAGGGCGAGAAAGGAAGAGAGATCGAAGCGCGCGAACAGAGGAAGATACTCGCGAGCGAGGGATCGAAAAGCGCAACAATGTACTTATGTCCTACCTACCCCCTCTATTTATAGGCGAATGCAGGGGGGGGGGTATATCTCTGCCCTGACGAGTATCGTGCTAAATCGCGATCTGGGCGAGCAGGTGGATCTCGGCATCTACATCGCGCGGCGCAGAAAAAGAATACCGCGACGATTATCAGAACATGCACGATAAACTCGGCACATCGCATAACAACAGACATCGCAAAACATCAACAAAGAAGACAACAAGAGAAGAATAAGGTGCGAGATACAAACTCGCTTATTACAACAAATAAATTGTTTATTACAATAGTCGCACAGGGCGAGTTTCAAATAAAAGAAAGAAAAATTCTAAGTCCTAGGAGGCCTCTCCGGTGGATGAGGATGTCGCCCAACCCAACCCATCTCTCGCGCCCGCCGATAATGCTCCGTCGCCAGCGACATCGCATCGTCGTCAAGTCGCAGTTGCTCCTCCATCCTCGTTAGCCGCCCGACGGAGCCCATACTCGCGCGGATGCCGGCCAACTCGTCGAGTACGAGCTGGAGACGATGATTGTTAATCGCCATCTGGCGATTATTCTCCTTCACCATGTGGAAGCGGGCTTCATAGCTCTCCAGGGTAGACCGGAGCTCTTCGATCTTCGCCACCCGCACTTCCAGAGATGATATCCGCCGATGTTGTTCGCAGATCGCCGGTGCCACCTTCTTTGGCGGAGGATCCTTCAGCGATGGTTCCTTGCTCGCCGCGGGAACCGAGGCCTCAGATACCCTCTTGGCGCCAACATGTATCCGGACAGTGTGCGCGGTCCTGACTGGTCTCTCAGCTGAGAGGGCGAGCAACGACGCAGAGTTCAGCGGGGCGACATTCAAAATCACGTCGGCGCCCGCCGATGGAGAATCTGCGAATATAGAAACAGAGTCAGCGAGAAGTGTAACAACAACCAACATATGTAGAAAAGAGTATCTCGACAACATGACGACCTGACAGGGAGACGACTTCGACCTGCTGCGGCGCCAGAGTGGTGGCGAGTTCCGGGATGTCCAGCGAGCCGAGGAGGCTCGCGTCAGGGGCGACCACATTGGGGATGTCGTCAAGCCCGAGATCGCTGAGTAGCTTCAGAGTGCTAGCAGAGCGCACATGATTGCTGGTGGAAGCCGCGACTTGCGCAGGAGGTGGCGGCGGGTCAACCGCGTCGGAGGCGGGTTTCTCCTTGGCCTTCTTAGTTTTCTTCTTCGTAGGAGGGGGTAAGTCGGCGGCGTCGTTCTCTTCACGCGGCCTTTTGGACTTAGCGATGCCGAGAATGCCGGTGAGAGCAGCGAGGTTGTCTTGAAGAAGTTTCTCGGCATCCGACATTGTGCGCGAGCTCTGGAGATCCGTTGAAGACAGTCATCAGTTGCGAGCAAGTCTGATACTCGACATAACAGCTCGCCGAATAAGTGTTGGATGATTCTTTCCTAGCTTCTACGTCGCTCAGAAAGAGCGGGGATTGTGTACAACCCGTATTCGTCGAGGATGGGTCCTACCACGGCCAGGTCATCAGAAGTCAAGGTCAACAAGTCAAGACAGGAGTCAAAGTCAGCATGCAAGATCGCGGAAGGCCTGAGCGAGTATGGCGAGCTCCCCTCGCATACTCGCCAGGTAGGCGACGAGGCGAGATAGTCGTCCAGCCCGTGCGAGTTTCTCTGGAAGTCGCCTAGTCGCCAGGGGGTGGGGTATAAATATGACCCCCACTCCTTGGATTTGCCTATAAATAGGACTCCAGGGGTACGAAGCGAGGCACTTGAAATCCTGTGCAGGATACTCGCGAGCTTCACCTTTGAGATACTAGCCGAGTCTTTGGATTCCATTTCCTTAGAGATCAAGTCGCGACTTTGCGACTTCGTCATCAGGTAGTCTCCCTCGTACCCAGTTCGACCATCTTTGGTTGAGAAGGGGCTGCTCCTTTTGAGCATCCGGGTACGTGGTGAGACCTTCCTGCCGCAACATCTGGGGTCCTGTTTGACTTGGTTCTTCATCCTAGTCACCCTAGCCGTCTGATCTAACCTCTGAGCTAGTAACCTTAGGCGGCTTTGGTCCGAATTCGAGGTTGAGAATTTTCTTGGCTTCAACACTATGATGTGAACTCTCATGATGTTAATATGCACAATTTTCTACTAGGATTATCACCTTTTTCAGTCAAGGACCAAGATTTACATGTTTGAGGAAGTGATCTCCTGTAGGAAGTTCTCCCACTTTGTTTGTGTTAGAAAATAATGATGTAAAAGCACAAAGGAGTCCAATATTTGTCCTCTTCATCTACTTGTAATAATCCCACGTCTTGAAATTGAGATTTCTCTCTCATCTCTACCTATACAAATGTATTCATACTTATTTTTGTACGTTGAACAAGGATATACAAGGTATCTACATGGTATCAGAGCCAAAGATCCGACCTATTTTTTTCTAACCGCCCAACTCCTCGCAGCCTCCTGCATTCCGCGGTTAGCTGGATTGTCTGTCCGTCTCTCTCTCGCGATCTCCCTCTACTTGCTGTCGTGCGGACTGCGTGCTGGTGTCCGCAGCCTTCTCAAGTTGCTCCCTCCGTGTTTTTCTCTCTTGGCTCTTCCCGATTTTATAGTTGTTGGTTGCCGAGTTCCACCTTCCTATCTTGCTGCGCTCTGTGACTTCGAGCGGTCTGCTTGGTTCAGCGTCCCTCCTACCTGCTCGATCTAGTCTCGCGGACTACTTCTCCTGCTGGGTGTGGTCTGTTATGCCCGCCGCATCCGCTCTTCCTTGATTGCGTGGTCTTCCTCTTTAACCGCTCGGGCTCGTCTAGTCTCTGTTCGCGCAGCCTGTCTCTTTAACCGCGGTCTGATCTTGTCTCTGTCCGCCGCGGTCTGCCCTTGCCGTGGTTTGTGCTGCTGCTCACCACGATTGCTTTTCTCTACTCTACTCGCCTGCCAGTGTTCGCGCGGGTAGTCACGGTTTCTCCTCTCTATCCGCCGCGGTCTCTTATCTGTCCGCTGCTCCTCAGTTTGACGCGGCCTTGCCGGGTAGCCTGCTTCAAGCCGCGACACCCAGTTCGCCGCTCTTGGTTTCCTGGTTCTCTCTCCTTCTATCCGTCAGTTCTTGCAGTCTTGCCTAGCCACTGCTGCACTTGCCACCTGTGTATTGCCAGTCTGCCAACCTTTCTGTTGTGCCTCTATTCTTGTCCACCTGATTGTGTTATCATGGACCCCTCTACTGATTCTTCTCCTCCAGCTTGCCTGGTCCCCACTCCTAAACTCCGTGATGAGTTGAGAATCACCACATTTTCTCTTACTGGCAAGAAGAACTTTGTTTAGTGGGTTCACTCTGTTCGTCGTGTTCTTCAGTACAAGGGACTCCTGCATCATTTATCTCAGGCCGTGCCCTTTGCTCCTACTAACGACTGGCTTCATAACGATGGTCATGTTCAGACGTGACTCCTCAACTCTCTTGATGTCGAACCTTACCGCATGGCTATATACCACGAGACGGCCAAGGCGATGTGGGATGAGCTCCATTCTCTTTACTCCGACAAGAACAGTCTCCAACACTTGTATGACATCATCACTGATCTTCAGTCCCCGGACTTTGGCAGCGCTGCTGACTTAACCTCCTTTGTTGCTCGATCCAAGACATTAGTTGAAGCATGGATTTAGCATCAGCCCCCAACTATTGATCTAGCTACCCAACGTGCTCAAAAGGAAACTGTTGGTATTACTATGATGATGACTCGTGTTCCACCTCATCTTCACAGTATTCGAGCACAGGTCCTCTCCTCTCATACTATTCCATCCTTCTCTGATGTGTGCTCCATGCTGTTAAAGGTTTCACTGCCTTCGGATGCTATCGGCCCTCCTTCACCGGCCCTTCTCCAGCACTCTCCTCCACCTTTGCTACCCAAGGTTGCAGATGTCGGATGTCGGGTTCATGAATGTTTGAGTTTAAAATGTCGGATGTCGGATTGCGGGGGATACATCAGGGATATTTTACAATGTCGGATTTTAATATTTAAATAAATTTATTCACGTATATACACAATTTTTATAAATATGTATAATTACATACATAATGTATGTTTATAAATTACACAAGAAACATATATACACATAGTGTGTTTATAAATTACACAAGAAAGAGACGTTGACTACAATAAATGAGATAAAGATTATCAAATGAGAGCGAGATGAGAAAGTAGTCGACACTAGACTTAGAGAGATGCACGAAATGAAACACAACAAAATATTTATGTTTGGTCTCTTTGAAAGGGGCAACCCAGTGCACAAAGCATCCCTGCGCAGCGAGGGTTCGGGGAAGGATCCCACCACATGGGTTAAATGTAGACAAATCTTACCCTGCATATTTGCAAGAGGCTGCTTCCTGGACTCGAACCCGTGACCTCAAGGTCACATGGTTTCACCTTAACCTACGTTTGGTCTCTTGAAAAAAATGAAAAAAATATTTTTAATACTCTCGACGATATATCGGTCGCGAAATATCGCTCGATATATTGAGTTAAACGGATATATCGGTGGATATTTTCAAAACCGAAATTTTTACTTAAAATATCGATGTCGTGACGTTTTATCCCCGATACCTTCATGTCGGACATGTCGGCCGACATCCACAACACTGTTGCTACCTACACCTACCTATTGAGGACGGACATGCTCCAGGAGGAGAGGTCACGGTGGCCGGCCCCGGCCTAAGTGTTCCTTCTGTGTCAGAGATGGACACCTAGAGGCTACATGTTATCGTAAGCATGGTCTTCCTTCTCGTCCAACTGCTATTGCCGCTACCCACAAGCCCTCTGCCACTCGTGCTAATCTTGATGAAGTCCGTCTCCTGCTCCAACAACTTCAAGGGTTGCTCCACAACTCGCCTGCCTCTGTTTCCTCCATCTTTAATGAAGGTATCGCTTGTCTCTCCACTAGTCCGCACTGGTTAGTGGATTCCGGTGCTACTCACCATATTACCTCCTTGAAGCCACCTCGATACTCGGATTCTCCGCATCCAAAATTTATCACCGTAGCCGATGACAACACTGCTTCTGTCTCCGGCTCCACTGATATATTTCTCAATCCTAATATTTCTCTTCGCTCGGCTCTTCATGTCCCAGACTCCCTTTCAATTTACTCTCTGTTAGTCGCCTTACTACTGATTTGGATTGTTCTATCACATTCACCTCTTCTTCTTTTCTGATGGAGGATCGCATGACACAAAATATCATTGGTAAAGGACGACTGCACAACGAGCTCTACCTTCTTGATATCTCCCCTACCATTCTCTCCTCCGTATCCTCGGTTGATTGGCATCGATGTCTTTCACATGCACCTTTTCCAGTTCTGCAGAAAGCTTTTCCTGATATTCCGCTTCCTGTTTTTACATGTGATTCCTGTATTTTGGGGAAATAACATCGCTCCTCTTTTTTTTCTCATTTTACCCAGAGCTCTGATCCATTTATGTTAGTATATTCCGATGTTTGGGGATCTTATAAAATAGCAAGTGTCTGGTTATCGCTATTTTGTTACATTTATTGATGATTACTCTCGAATGACCTGGTTATACTTACTTCGTGATCACTCCGAGCTTCCCCGTGTATTCCGTGCGTTCGTTCTGGAGACTCGCACACAGTTTATCGCTAAAATAAAGACGCTCCGGTCGGATAATGCTCGTGAATACACGAATCATGAATTCGATAATTTCTGCTCTGAATTTGACATCATTCATCAGACTTTATGTGCTTATATTCTCAACAAAATGGTGTGGCTGAGCGCAAAAGTAAACATCTTCTTGATGTTGCTCGCTGCCTCATAATTCAGATGCATGTTCCCAAAGCCTATTGACCTTTTGCAGTTTTGATGACATGTTTTCTTATTAATCGTCTCCCCTCCTCCGTCCTCAATCATGTCGCCCCCTTCAGGTTGCTCTTTCCATCCACACCACCATTCCCCTCCACCCCTCGTATATTTGGTTGTACTTGCTATATCCCTCATCTTGGTCTCTCCATTGACAAGCTCAATCCTCGGGCAGCCAAACAGATGTTTGTTGGTTATTCCCGTACTCAAAAAAGGTATGTTTGCTACCCTCCCACTACCCGTAAGGTGACTGTTTTGGCAAATGTCACCTTTCCGGAAGCGCAACCATTTTTCCCTGCTTCATCACCACCTCTCTCCTAACCATCATCATTACCACTGCCTGTCGTCCCCGTTACGACCACCTTGCCACCACCATCTCCCACCAACCCTCCCGTTCTCGTACCACCTCCACTTCTTCATGTCTACACTCGTCGACCTCCTTGTTCCGCCGCCCCACTGCAGTCGGCTTCCACCTCCGGCACTTTGCGACCTGTCGATCCAACTCGTGCCTCCACAACTCATCCAATGGCAAATTACGTATCCTTTACATCGCCCGTCTCCGACGCTTCAGAGATTTGCCACTACATTATCCTTAATTTCTGCCCCTAACTCTTTGCAGGAGGCTCTTCAGCATCCGGTTTGGCGGGCGGCCATGGACGAAGAAATGACAGCCCTCTGGGCTAATCACACGTGGTATCTAGTCTCTCTTCCTCCAGGACAGACTCCTGTTGGTTGTAATTGAGTCTTTGTAATCAAGCATGCTTCTAATGAGACAATTGATCGTCTTAAAGCCCGCCTGGTGGCTCGTGACTTTACTCAACAACAAGGTCTTGATTATGAGGAAATGTTCTCTTCGGTGGCCAAGCTCAATACGGTTCGTGTGCTTCTCTTAGTAGCTGTGCATCGCCACTGGCCCCCTACATCAGCTAAATATAAAGAATGCTTTTTTAAATGGAGATCTGCAAAAATCTATCTATATGCAACAATCTCTTGGGTTTGAGACCACGGGGGAGTCCTGAGTTTGTCACCTCAAGAAGTCGATTTATTGTCTCAAACAACCGCCCTTCGATAAGTTCAGTAGGGCTGTTCGAGAAGTTGGCTTTACTCGGAGCTCGACAGATTTCTCTCTATTCACTCGACATAAGACAATAAGAACGGTTCTTTTCCTAGTGTATGTTGACGACATTCTAATCACAGGAGATGATGACAAAGGAATACAAGCAGTCAAACAACATCCGTGTTCTGTATTTCAAACAAAAGATCTGGGTAACTTTCGATATTTTCTAAGCCTTGAGATTGCAAGACGGCCTGATGGCCTTGTCCTATCCCAACAGAAGTACTACCTTGACCTTCTTCAGGATGTTGGGTACTCTGGATGCAAGCCGATTAATACTCCTATGGATGCCAATCACAAGCTTTGTGCTCATGCCTCCGACGAAGATCTCCTTCCGAATCCGGAATACTATCAACATCTGGTTCGAAAATTGTTTTATCTAACAGTCACCAGACCAGACATCTTTTGATGTTGGGGTTGTCAGTCGGTTTATGCATTCTCCTCGGCTGTCTCATCTATAAGCTGTCGAACGAATTCTGAGATACCTAAAAACAGTCAATGGTCAAGGGCTGGTATACAAAACTTCTTCATCTTCTACTCCTACATTAGTTGCATATTCAGATGCTGTTTATGCTGGCTCCATTTATGATCGACGATTCACCAACGGATTCCGTACATACTTCGGAGGTCACCTCGTTACCTGGCGCAGTAAGAAATAATCTGTGGGGGCTCGATCTTCAACCGAAGCTGAGTACCGTTTGATGACATCTGCCGTATCCGAGCTCACATGGCTGAGGGTCTTCTACAAGATATGAGAGTAAAACTTTCTTCTCCAACTACCTTACTCTGTGACAGTCAAGCGGCTATACACGTAACAAAGAATCCTGTCTTCCATGAAAGGACAAAACACATTGAAGTTGACTGTCATTTCATCCGAGAAAAAGTTCAAATGAAGAAGCTGGAATTGAAACATATTTCAGCTACATATCAAGTTGCTGATATCCTCACTAAGGCGCTACATAGTACCATGTTTTATCAGTTCTTGTCCGAACTGGCTGCCTACGACTTGTACGCTCTAGCTTGCGGGGGAGTGTTAGAAAATAATGATGTAAATGCACATAGCGGAGCCCATTATAGGTCATCTTCATCTACTTGTAATAATCCCACATCTTGAAATTGAGATTTCTCTCTCTCTTCTCTCCCTATATAAATGTATTCATAATTTTTTTTGTACATTGAACAAGGATATACAAGGTTTCTACAGTTTGGATGCCTTAGCTTTTTATTCCCAGTAATATTTTTGAGAGCCTTAGGATATGCCAATAGAGAGCTCCTGACGCACTAGATAATGCCTTAAATGTTGCAAGTCTAGAATGAGAGCATGCAATTCAACATTGTATGCAGAGTACTTACTCTTCTCTCCTGTGAGCTTTTTGCTGAAAAAAAATTGGTTGACTACTTGACTCTCCTTGTTGAACACTGCACCAATTCCCGGTGTTGAAGTGTCATCCACTTGGATGATTTTTTTTTAATGAAGTTTGGTAGGATTATGAATTTTGTTGTCGAGATACTACACTTGATTTTCTTAAAACTAAATTGTGATTTTATTGTCTACTTAAATGATTTACTTTCCGTGTAATATGTTAGTGGTGCTATTAAACTTCCAAAACCACTAATAAACCCTTGATAAGGATGCCAACCCATGGAAACATCTAATATTGTGGATGTTTCAAGGTATGGGTCAATCTTCAATGAACTACACCTTGAGAGGGTTAGCTTTCAGACTCTCAGTTGAAACTACAAATTCCAATAATGTCAAGCTATGTGAACTTATTGATAATCCATGAAACTGCATTTCTTCAGGTTGGCATGCAACTTCTTATTCCTCAATATATTGCATACCTCCCCGAAGTTCTGTATGTGAACTTCAAAAATAAGATTATACATTAATGTTCATCAAATTATACAGCTATAAATTGGCTAATAAAGGGTACAAAACACGATTCATCAATTTCGTAAATGTACTAGAGCATTAGAGAATCTGAACAATATTGCAAAACTTTCATATAACCCATCATAGATTTTGAATGTGATTTTCAACTCAATATCAAGCATGACATAGGCTCCGTTTGGCACGACAGTGGCGGTCATGAACATGAGAGTTAAATTGTCATTCGTTAACGCCCACCTAAGGAACTTCATCCAATTTTATGTTCAAATGAATGATGTTTGTTAGATGATCTTTAATGAGTGACGGTTTAACCCATGCATTTATGACCGTCACCACCGTGTCAAACGGAGCCTATAATCTGATGATAGTCATACTTCAAGTCAATTTTTGAGAACAACTTCGCTCCAACAAGTTGATCGAGCTTGTCATCCATTTTATGAACATGGAATTGATATTTCACGGTAATTCATTTAATCATCATGATCTTTCACAGTAAATATGCCTCATGCCGAATAATTAGTGCACTTGCCCCTTTAGTTTGCCATGTTCCGGGTGATTCATACAATAGGTTGACTTGTTAGGTATGCTAGCTCCAGAACAAGGTCGATATTGAATAACCCTAATGAATGGTAGTTCGTAGGGTAACTCATTTGGAAAGCCGTCACAAAGATTGTTCGATTATGGTTCCCTCAAGAACATCAAAATATACTACCTTCCAATTCATCTACACTACTGCTAAAATCCGCCCACTCTTAAGTGATTTCTTCTATGAAAGGTTTCAAGTTGAGCAGACTAACTTTTCCCTGACTTAGATTTGGGGAAATGGGCCACCCTCATGGAGGCTAGGACCATTTTCTGTTCATCCTATTAGATATCGTAAATATTTTTCCCATCATAAATCACTTTATGATCGCCACGTTTTGGCCAATAGTGGGTGGCAAACATTCATGATTCATGACTACCACATCACATCAAACATCATTATAGTACATCTTGTAAATAGAGAAAGAAATTGTAACGGCCCCACTTACTAGGCAACCGTCGCAATTTTCATTTATTTCCTTCTTATTAAATCAGAGAGCGGCAGGTAAATGACCATTCAACAATTATACATAACAGGTATAATGACTGAGTATATAAAAATGCAGAGAAGTAAAACACATTTTTATTTATTTTACATCAGGTACAGTATAGTACATCGTTAGTAGATGACTCGATATATAAACACAAAAAAAGAGTTATCACAAAATCTGAGCCACAGTTACAAGTATACTATAAGATGATCTTAAAACTACACCTGTAACTCAGAACAAAAACTATACTGTAACCTACTTCATAACCACGAGCAGACTACTTGAAATAGAATTGGAACTCGTCATGGGGACAGTCGGGGTCGCGGCAAGATGCCTTGTGGGCATCCATGACTTCAAAGATGGCTGTGATGACTTCAACCCAAATCTTCTACATCTTCTCCTTGTGTGTAGGGGGCCTGGTAGAGCTAGCGGGAGTAGCCTCCGCCTGGACCTGTTTAGTTACATTTTCTATTAGTCAAAGACTAAATGAATTCTCATTGTTTCCTTTTTACTATGATGTCTTATTTACAATTTACGAATTTCATACTTTATTCTCTTGATTACGTTCTCTCTCGTTATATCATATTAATCTGTTTTCATCATCTTCTTTTTGTTGACATTTTTCTTCTTTTGTTCATCTTTTGCTCATCCTTTTTCCTATATATCTTTTCATGTGGGGTTGGACTTTCTTAGCCTTATCTGTTATACTTTTCCTGTTGTTATCGGGCAATGTTAAGAGAATATTAACATTTAGTATCATTTATATAGCTCCCTTGCGTGCCTTTTCATATTCGCACACATTTCTTAACGTGCTTTTTCATATTCACATGTTAACTTTCATTACATCGTCATTGTGAGGACATTCACCCTACCTCCACTGTTGGGTTGACCCTTAACTTAGCCCATTTCATTACTTTATTCCTTTATTTCTTCCTTTACTTCATTTAATTTATTGTATGTTTACTTTCAATTGCTCTTTTCATAAAGCATAAACATAAAACATAATCTTGAAGAATAATCATGAAATAAAATAATTACAAAGGGTGATAACTCACTTTGTCAACCCCTTTTCCTTTATCCCTTCGACCACTATCGTTGCCTTGCTTTCCACCACCTCGTGAAGCCATGTCCTACATCAGCAATATTTTAAAGACACGTAAGTTGATGTTTTAATTAGGGTCAAACACTTCAAGACGTTCTTGACGGGCTCCACTTGACCTAATTAGGTTAAGGGAGTCATTTAGGGTTTAATGAGTGGCTGTCCTATCTTGAAAACAAGGGGCTTTTGGTACAATTGGCGAGGGAACATCATGCCCTAGCCAATTTTTGTTGCCCTAGCTCAAAATTCCCTAAATTGATTGCTGCCCTAATTGTTAAAATGAGGTTTATTCACTTGTAGTGAAGGGGCAGCACTCCCTATCCTTCAAATAATTATTTGAAGTGAAAAGATATCCTCTACGTTCATTTCTTTATCACTTTAATAATATGAGGATGTTTGCTAATTTAGAGGGACACATGCTAAAATTTCGGAATCCCTAGTATATGACTTAGGGTTTCACTAGGTTTCACTAAAAACACTTTAAATCGCTATTTAGGAGCTAAGGATCCTTTACAGAAACTTTTGATACAATTTAAAAGAAATGAACATTAAAAATCTCAAACCCTAGATTTCTACCGTTTTCAATCCATGCAAAAACTTCATGAAAGAAACAAGAGAAGTGAAGATGAAGTGATTACCTTTCAAACAGAAGAAAAATCACGAAAAACAGAGGAGAAATGAAGGCTCGGGAGCTTCCGTCGGCGTGCGGCTTCGGTCCGCCTCTGTGCTGCTGTGCGGGATCGGGGAGAGGAATAGAATGAACAATGACTTTTCTTTTCTTTTATTTTAACCGGGCACCGCCTCTCCAACGCTCGACACGCGGTCTAACTGACCGGGATTAGTTGGTTCAAGCCCATTTTAGCCCTTTATTAGCACACCAACCCTTTATTAGCACACCAAGTTCATATAATTATACAATAATATTAAATTTAGTGTAACATTGACACACCTTAAATTTGGGGGCGTCACAATTCTCCCCTCCTTAGTGAATTTTCATCCGCGAAAATCCTCAATCTGAAGGTACATCAAACAATTGAGGGAAGAGATTTCTCATGTCTTCTTCTTTTTCTCAGGTTGCTTCATGAATACTATGCCCTTAACACTAGACCTTGACAAATCGAACATCTTGGTTTAGAAGTTGCTTATTTTGCCAGTTTACAATCTGGTATGGCTCAGTTGGACTTGATAGATCCGACTCTATTTGCATTTGTTCAGGAGAGACTATTTTCTCTGGGTCTGCTATGTATTTTCTCAATGAAGAAATATAGAATACATCATGAAGGTTTTGAAGAGCATCAGATAATACCAGACGATAAGCCACCGGTCCAATCCTTTCAGAGATGACGAATGACCCTACGTATCTTGGACTAAGCTTTTCAAGTCGACGAATTCGTGAAGTTCCCTTGAAGGGCTTTATTTTCAGACATACCATATCGCCTACATTAAACTCTACTCTTCGATGTCTGACATTGTAATATTTTTGGTTTCTGTCTTGGGCTATTTTTAATCTTTCCCGTACCAGTGTAAGTTTATCGTTCATCTTATCCACTTGATTCTTTGGGAATAACTTTTGTTCGCCATCTTCTGCCCAGCTTAGTGGGGTACGACACCTTCGTCCATATAATGCCTCGAACGGTGCCATCTGAATACTTGACTGGTAGCTATTATTGTACGAAAATTCCACCAGCGATAAGTATTTTTCTCATGAGCCTTTAAGATCGAGTACGACAATTCTTAATAGATCTTCCAACATTTGGATAGTTCGCTCAGACTGACCATCCGTTTGTGGATGAAAGGCGGTACTGTATAGTAGTTTTGTTCCCAACTTTTTCTGCACGAGCTTCCAAGTATCCGATGTAAAGCGTCCATCTCTATCAGATACGATGGATCGGGGAATTCCATGATATTTTATAATAACATCGATGTACTGATCGACTAATTTTGTACTGGGCTATCATTTTTCATAGGAATGAAATGTGCAACTTTCGTTAATCGATCAATAATTACCCATATACCGTTGTTCTCAGTTTTACTCCTTGGCAATCCCATGACAAAATCCATGGTTATGTCATCCTATTTCCACTCAGGGATCGACAATGATTGTAAGTATCTGCCAGGTTTTTGATCTTCTGCCTTCACAAGTTGGCACGTGTGACATTTGACAATATATTGAATTACATCAGTCTTCATTTCTGACCACCAGAAGTCCTGCTTGAGATTTTGGTACATTTCCGTTCTCCTAGGGTGAATTGAATAAGTTGTGTTATGTACTTCATAAAGTATTTCTGCTCGAAGTGTATCAACATGAGGAATACATAACCTTTTATTCAGAAATAATAATCCATCTTGCTCTGTAAAAGCAGTTGATTGTGCACTTTTTACCTTATCCAGAATTTTTACAAATATATGATCTTGGTTCATTGCCTTCCTTACCTGTCTTTAATGGAATGCTCTGTCATTAATTGAAAGAGTAAACCTTGAGTTTGAGAGGTAGTTATACATGTAAGCATTCCAAAATTTTGTATCTCTCGTAATAACTCTCTCTGCTCAGTTAGTGAAACAATCATCGGTGCTAAGTGCTTCCTACTGAGCGCGTCAGCTACTATATTCGCTTTACCGGGATGATATTTAATATCGACGTCATAGACTTTGATAAGTTCTAACCATCGTCTCTGGCGCATATTTATTTCCTTCTGAGAGAAAATATACTTTAAACTTTTGTGATCTGTAAAGATCTCACATTGAGCACCATATAAGTAATGTCGTCAGATTTTTAGGGCAAATACGACAGCTGCCAACTCTAAATCATGAGTTGGGTAATTACGCTCAGAATCCTTCAATTGTCTCGAGGCATAAGCTATGACTTTGTCATTCTGCATCAATACACAACCAAGCTTTTCAGAGATGCATCGCTATAAATTTGAAAATCCTTCTATGTCACATGACATGACCAATATTTGTGCAGTAGTTAATCTTGCTTTTACCAAAGTTGCTTCACAACCTTTTCTTAGTTTCTTCAGTGCCTTTAATGAAGATATCATAATTTTTGCAACTTCATTTAGTCCCTTAAAAGTACACTGCGTATAGTTCAGCTTAAGTGTAATTTCTTTCTTTTTACAGGTGATGATAGCTTCATATCTTGATAACGATGTCAAATTCAGATAGGGGTAGAATTGCAACATCTGCTTCTACTGGGTTTGTATCAATTGTTAGCCATACTGTACATCGAAGTTTTGTAGTCATCTTGGTATTATTGGGCATTTTAACTTTCAACTCTTCAAGTGATATATAAGGTTCCAACCTTAATTGTTTAATTGCTCTTGTAGATATGAAAGATTGACTAGCCCCTGTATCGAATAATACCTTTGGAAGGTGATTATGTACGTAAATCATACCTGTGATAACAGTATCATTAGCTTTAGCCCCTTGCTGGTATCATTTAGTCCCTGTTTCGATCAATTTACCTTTATCAACTCTACCAACCGAGCTGGTATCAAGGTGATGAAATGTTGGTGCCTGACTAGGACCACCTCTTTCAGATACTGTCTTCCATAACATGCAATCTTGGCGGCGATGCCCAGGCTTCTGACATTTAAAACAAACGCCGGTACCCTTCAAACAATCGCCAAAGTGATTCTTTCCGCATCTCGGACATAAGGGCTTCATCGTGTTACTACTAGCTCCACTTTCACTTCGAGTTTGTGCTGGAGTACCTCCTTTCTTCCTTTTCCAGTTTGAACTTCCACTCTTTCGCGAGGAATCCATACTCTGTCCCTCTGGAAACCTCTTCTTCTGAAACTCCATTCGCCTTTGCGAACTCTCGACATCCATCTCAATCAACTCAGCAGTCTCCATCAATTCATTGTAATTCTTGATCCTCTGCGAGATGAGATGTACACGCACATCTTCTCGTAGACCCAATTGAAATCGAAAACAACGATCGCTTTCCTTGGCGACCATATCTCCTGCATAATAAGCTAGTTGTGCGAACTCAGCTTTATATTGAAGGACTGTACGATTTCCTTGCATCAATATAAGAAATTTTTTATACAGCATTTGCTTCTCAGACGGAGGGACAAACCAGTTAACAAATTCTTTCAGGAATTCAGCCCAGAGAATCTCCGAGTTTTTATGCCCAACAAATTTTCCTTGCCTCATGCTGTGCCACCATCGATCAGTCTCTCCTTCCAGCAGAAAGACGACTAAATCGATTTTTTGATCGTCGGGGCACTTCATAGCATTGAAAATCAATTCGATCATCTTTATCCAGCCCTCAGTTTCCATTGGGGTTAAACCACTTCGAAATAAGGGCGGTCTCATTTCGAGAAATTGCTTCACATATGACTCACTTGACATTGACAGTTGTGATGCGACAACAACACTATGACCCATTCGAATAGCCTTAGCTAATGCTTGCATAATTTCCGATAATGTGGGGTTTGATCTTTCCCTATTTCTTTCCTCAACCATGCGACTATTTTCTCCTTTAAGTTATTCTCTTTGTCGTCTACTCAAGTAGGTGCGGAAGGGTTCCTGAAAATAGGAAGGCGTCAATTTAGATGTTTTAAGTTTGTTTTACTTACATTCTCGCATTCCTATATACTCCTATTTCGCTGAAAAATTCAAACCTGCCTCTGATACCATTTAATTGTAATGGCCCCACTTACTAGGCAACCGTCACAATTTTCATTTATTTCCTTCTTATTAAATCAGAGAGCGGCAGGTAAATGGTCATTCAACAATTATACATAACAGGTATAATGACCGAGTATATAAAGATGCAGAGAAGTAAACACATTTTTATTTATTTTACATCAGATACAGTATAGTACATCGTTAGTAGATGACTCGATATATAAACACAAAAAAAGAGTCATCACAAAATCTGAGCCACAGTTACAAGTATACTATAAGATCATCTCAAAACTACACCTGTAACTCAGAACAAAAACTACATAACCACGAGCAGACTACTTGAAATAGAATTGGAACTCGTCATGGGGACAGTCGGGATCGCGGCAAGATGCCTTGTCGGCATCCATGACTTCAAAGACGGCTGTGATGACTTCAACCCAAATCTTCTATATCTTCTCCTTGCGTGTAGGGGGCCTGGTAGAACTAGCGGGAGTAGCCTCCGCCTGGACCTGTTTAGTTACATTTTCTATTAGTCAAAGACTAAATAAATTCTCATTGTTCCCTTTTTACTATGATGTGTTATTTACAATTTACGGATTTCATATTTTATTCTCTTGATTACGTTCTCTCTCGTTATATCATATTAATTCGTTTTCATCATCTTCTTGTTGATCTTTTTCTTCTTTTGTTCATCTTTTGCTCATCCTTTTTCATATATATCTTTTCATGTGGGGTTGGACTTTCTTAGCCTTGTCTCTTATACTTTTCCTGTTGTTATCAGACAGTGTTAAGGAAATATTAACATTTAGTATCATTTATATAGCGCGCTTGCGTGTCTTTTCATATTCGCACACATTTCTTAACGTGTCTTTTCATATTCGCACGTTAACTTTCGTTACATCATCATTGGGAGGACATTCACCCCACCTCCACTGTTAGTTTGACGCTTAACTTAGCTCATTTCATTACTTTATTCATTTATTTCTTCCTTTACTTTATTTACTTCATTTAATTTATTGTATGTTTACTTTCAATTGCTTTTTTCATAAAGCATAAACATAAAACATAGTCATGAAGAATAATCATGAAATAAAACAATTACAAAGGGTGAGAACTCACTTTGTCAACCTCTTTCCCTTTATCCCTTCGACCACTATCGTCGCCTTGTTTTCCACCACCTCGTGAAGCCATGTCCTACATCGGCAATATTTTAAAGACACATAAGTTGATGTTTTAATTAGGATCAAACACTTTAAGACGTTCTTGACGGGCTCCACTTGACCTAATTAGGTTAAATGAGTCATTTAGAGTTTAATGAGTGGCTGTCCTATCTTGAAAACAAGGGGCTTTTGGTCCAATTGGCGAGGGAGCATCATGCCTTAGCCAATTTTTGTTGCCATAGCTCAAAATCCCCTAAATTGATTGCTACCCTAATTGTTAAAATGAGGTTTATTCACTTGTAGTGAAGGGACAACACTCCCTATCATTCAAATAATTATTTGAAGTGAAAAGATATCCTCTACGTTCATTTCTTTATCACTTTAATAATATGAGGATGTTTGCTAATTTAGAGGGACACATGCTAAAATTTCGGAATCCCTAGTATATGACTTAGGGTTTCACTAAAAACACTTCAAATCACTATTTAGGACCTAAGGATACTTCACAAAAACTTTTGATACAATTTAAAAGAAAGGAAACATTAAAAATCTCAAACTCTAGATTTCTACCGTTTTCAATCCATGCAAAAACTTCATGAAAGAAACAAGAGGAGTGGAGAGAAAGTGATTACCTTTCAAACAGAAGAAAAATCACGAAAAACGGAGGAGAAATGAAGGCTCGGGAGCTTCCGTCGGCGTGCGGCTTCGGTCCGCCTCTGTGCTGCTGTGCGGGATCAGGGAGTGGAATAGAATGAACGACTTTTTTTTAACCGGGCACCGCCTCTCCAACGCTCGACACACGGTCTAACTGACCGGGATTAGCCGGTTCACGCCCATTTTAGCCCTTTATTAGCACACCGGCCCTTTATTGGCACACCAAGTTCATATAATTATACAATAATATTAAATTTAGTGTAACATGACACTCCTTAAATTTGGGGGCGTCACAGAAATAGAGCATACATTCTCTATAATCACTCTGTTAAACCTAAGTTAATTTGTAAGATTAAGATTGCTTCTTAGTTGATAGATTTAATTTGACGTCGCACCCCGAGAGACAACGTTTTGATATCTCCCATTGTCCATGACCATTGATTGTACTGACTTTTTCCTTGATAGTACAATTAGTGTGGAAAATGTTGATTCACAATTAATCCTCCTTCCCTTCTTGCCTCAGGGTATGAAGAGTTTTCATGTCGATTAGGGACTCCCAGCCATCTTATTGCAGGGCGTTGTTCCTATTCATCCTCATCATCATAGATTTCCTCTAGGTATTTGTTACGAGCCCTTATCCTTACGCTTTTAGCCCGCTCCGTAACATGGGCCACAACCCATACACCCCAACCACTTCTCCACACCCATTTCTCCTCGCCCAGTATAAGCACGACAAGTCGTTGAGGTTGGGCTCGATACCCAAATTAAACTTCCTTGATGAGAAGACTTAAACACACGAACTAATCATTAATGTTAAATTAATTCTTTGATATTATATAATATCTTATGATATTATCAATAATGTTAACATATTTATTGCACATTTATTAATGCTCGTAGTGCTTGAACACGTCTTTTGAGATCATGATAAACAGTGTAGGATGGTTTTTAATCTATATTTTTTCATTAATTATAATACCAAAACTGTTCCAATAGCATAATTTTTTTTAGCAAAAAAATTCCCAAAATGTGAACAAAAAGTGTGACCAAGATTCAGACCTAAAAATGTGACCCGAAAATGTGGATCTAAAATATTACCCAATTGTGTGACCCAAAATGGCAAAATGTGATAAAAATGTGAATATGTGACCCAAATATATGACCTAAAAACTGAACAAGTCTGATCCAAATGTGTTCCAAAACATGACCAAAAAATATGACCCAATGGTGACTAAAAATAAGCAAAAAAATGTGCTCCAAAATGTGATGCTTAATGTGAATGTGACCCAAATATTTGAACCCAAATATGTGATGCTACCAAAAATATGACCTAAAATTTATCCCAAAAAATCTTATTTCAAAATTTGACCCAAAATGTGACCTTGAAATTTGAGTAGTTGACACAAAAATGTAACCAAAAAATTTGACCGATCAGACAACATTAAAATTTAATCATAAAATATGGCGCAAAAACTCAATAAAAATATTAACACAAATGTGAACTAAAATGTTACTTAAATATGATTAAAAATAATAAAAAAATGTAAATGTAACCAAAATTGTGCCCCGAATTATCGTTCAAAGATATAATAAAAAAATGCCAAACAAAAATGTAACCCAAAGAAGGGTCTAGGGGGGCAAGCATTTCAGTTATGTTCAGTTTAATTCAAAACCAAACTAAAAAAGTGCTTATTATTTCTTTTTGCAAACTGACCCGAACATAAATCGATCGCTTTAGTTCAACATTCGAGGCGGTTTGTAGTATATTTTTTTGTTGCATTTTTTTTATTTATTACACTCAATTAAATGATGGATTTTATCTTGGAATAAATGCTACCAATAATATTAGTGGTATCATTCAGTCAATGGTTGCATTAAATATTCTCTTCATCATGCCATCAGTCAGGTCTGTTCAAACTTTTTATAATTTCAATTCCTTTCTCCTCATCATTTCCACCAAAACACTCCAGTTTATGTAAGATTTTATTTCTTCAATTTCATTGGAATTCCGATTTGATGAAAAAATGATTTAATGAATATTCTATGTCATATATACTCGAGCTTGTAACAGGCCGGTGAGAATAATCGTGACCTAAAGTATTGACTAATGCTCCGTTTGGCACGGTGTTGGCGGTCGTGAACGCATGGGTTAAAACGTCATTCGTTAAGAATCACCTAACAAACATCATCTGTTTGAACATAAAAGTGGATGAAATTCCTTAGGTGGGCGTTAACAAATGACAATTTAATCCCCCATGTTCATGACCGTCACCACCGTACTAAACGGAGCCTAAGTTCTAAACAAATCGTTGAATTAATTATAGTCAGAGATTGTCGATTAAGACTGCTAAAAATAGAAATTGTTCGACAAATTGTTTCAAAGATGAAGTTCTCTAAATGACTCTTTTGGAAGGTTATAATTGTATAGTTATCTAAAAGAATGAAATGTATTAGAATTTGTTTGTTGAATGAAATTCAGAGCTTGAAGAAGTTTGAAGAGTGAGGCCTATTTAAAGCCTTGGGTGAATGACTGTTAGAGCTTGAAGAATGGGATCTATTTTAGAAGTTGATAGCTGAATGACTTTCTGAGCTTAAAGAACTTGAAGTATGAAGTCTATCATAAGATGGTAGTCGGATGACCATAGAAGAACAAAGAAGTTTTGAATGGAGAAGTCTAGCTATTAGAAGTCAATCTTCAAATGATAATTAATTGACGATCAAATAAGTTCCCTAAAAGAAGTTATATTCAGAGAATGCTTTAGAATCCTAATTGTTAGAGCATTATCAAAACAGCAGATTAAACATTGAGAAGGAAGCAGATCTGTCAGAAAAATCTGAAGAAGGAGGTGAAGATCAGGCTCTGCAACTTAACCACCGAATGAAGATCAACCTGCCTGCGTTGGAGCCAGAACCTCACAAAGGCATAAATAAAAGAGTTAAATAAGCTGAGTTTCAATATGATGTATTATTTAATATGTAATAGTGAGGGGCTTGAACATATAAAAGGTCTGCTATAGTCTCTTATTTTGGCATGAAGAAGTGTAAGGTTTTCAAGTAGTTGGTGTATGTTATCTATCCAGTTGATGTATCTTGCAATTCTTGTGTGTGCTTTGCTTAATGAAAGAGTGGTAGTACTGACTACCTTCCCCCAATTCTACCTTTTTCCTCTCTTAAATCTCTTTAATCCCAACGTGGTATCATAGCTAGGTTGGGGTGCTTGATTTCTATTTGCCATCAGAAAATTGAGGAGTTAGCTTATCTGCATCCTGTAATCTGTTCTTTCCTTTCTCTCTCGGCCCTATTCTCCTCTCATTTCATCACATGGCGTCATCTAGAAATCCTGCACAAAACTTCCTTTACTCTCCAAGTGGAATCCCAATATTTGAAGGAGAGATGCCTATGATCTCCGGCATGTTCAAATGAGAACTCTGTTTCTATCTCAAGGATTGTGGGAATTTATTCAAACTGGATACAATCAGCTGTCCAGTTCCAATCCTTTGACCTCATGGGATACTGAACAAGCTAAAGAATACTACAAAAACTTGAAGAAAGATGCAAAAGCCCTTCCTTTATATCCGACAAGGAATTGAAAGAAGCATATTTCCGAGGATAATGAGTGCTCTCACAGCCAAGGAAGCTTGGGACACTCAAAACTAAGTTTCAAGGCTTCACCAAGTCAATCTTTCTAAAATTCCAGAATTTATGGCAAGAGTCTGACACATTAAGCATGAGAGAAGATGACAACTCTCACTCTTACTTCTCAAGGATAACCACTCTTGTTAATCAAATAAAAATTTATGGAGTCACAGTAGATGAGACAAAAGTCGTACTAAAAATTCTTAAAACCCTCATACACTGTCATAGAAGAATCTAAGGATGTTAACACCCTCACCTTGAATGACCTTCCTGGATCACTCCAATCTCATGAAGAGAGGACGAAGAGATATGAACACCAAACTTTGGAATAGGCTTTTCAAAGTAAAATCATTGTACAACCAGTGAAAATAACTCCAAAACAAGTTAAAAGAAATGAGATAGGAAAATATCCACAATATCAACCTCCATTTTGTGTCTTATGCAAAAGAAACAATCATGATGCATATGACAACAAAAACAAATATAAAAAGTGTAGAAAGCCCACTCATTTAGCTAGAGATTGTCCCCTTAAGCAGAAACCAAATATGCAAACACTTGAAGGTCACTATGGTGAACATGAGGAAGACCATGATTTCGTGTTCTACACATGTGATGGAAGTGGAAATATAATGCCAGACATCGTATCTAGATAGTGGGTGTTCTAACCATATGACAAACAACAAGAGTATCTTTATTCATTTAAACGAGGAAGACAAATCTCAAGTTATGTTTGGAGACGGGACCTCAAAACTAATAGGGGGAAAAGGCGCAATAGCTATCAAAAACAAATCCGGCCAACACAAGTATATCATTGATGTGCAATTTGTTCCAGATCTTGCCCAAAATTTGCTAAGTGTTGGGCAACTTCTCAAGAAAGGATATAAACTCATCTTTGGTGATCCCTCATGCATCATCGTAGATACAGTCATCCCAAATTATAGCCAAGATCAAAATGTCCCCCAATAAGGGGTTCCCTCTAACCATACCTCATGAAGAGCAAACTCTAAAAACTGAAAGCTATGCAGAAACTATCTAATGGCATAAAAGATATTGGCATTTGAATCATGGTGATTTAAAGAAACTGCAAACCAAAAATCATGTTCATGGATTACCTCACATTCATGACAAAACCAACATTTGCCATGACTGTCCTTTACATAAAATTCACAAGCTGCCTCTTCCACAAAAGACTGCTAAAGGAACTTCAATGCCATTAGAATTAATTTATGCAGGTATATGGGGACCATCCGGAACTCCCTCCATTGATGGAAGACACTACTACCTACTTATTGTAGATGACCATAAGAGAATGATGTGGATATATATGTATCCTAAACAACAAATCCGACGCTTTTTCTCTATTTAAGTAATTCAAAGCACAATCTGAAAATGAAGCAAATATCAAGATAAAAACCCTTAGAATAGATGGGGGGGGGGGGGGGGGGGGGGCGAGTTTCCGAGCAATGCTTTCAATTCCTTTTGCCAGGAGCATGGAATCAAGAGAGAACTAACTGTAAAGGGACATCAGAACAAAATGGAATGGCAGCTCCAGGATTGAAAGTGATGAAAGAATGGTAGTACCAACTGTAGGGAAAAAACAAAAAACAAAAACAAGTTCAGCAAAAAACAAAAACACATAACAGAGCACACAGAGATTTACGTGGAAACCCCCTCATAGCAACATGGGAAAAAACCACGGGGCAGAACACACAAATAATCCACTATAATAATAAAGGATTACAACAACACTAGGTTTGCCCAACCTAGTTCCCTCTCCGGATTCACAGACGAATCCCCTCTCAAAATCAAAAACGATCCTTCTGAAACCGAGGAAGAACAACCCTCAACACGTTGAGGTAAAAACAACCTCTCTTCAACAAAAGGAACTCCTTCAATTGAGTCACAATCTCCACACGAAAAACAAGCCCGAGAGAAACCTCTCCTAGCACCACCACCGGTGCCAAACCTCAAAGGAATCGGGACTGCCACACGTTTTCCTCTTCTCCGACGAAACCGTCGCTCGCTTCCGCTGCGCTCACCGGATGTCTCCGACGAAACCGTCGAAACCCTCGCAATAGCCGACGCACGCCACCGATGAAAACGTCGATGTCGCCTCTGCTTCTTCCGCCGCAACAGTGGATGCAAAGTTATCCTGTAACCAATGGATTAGCCCTAACACCTCGGTAATATAGGCCCACCCGAACCGCCGCGGGCAGCCAAAACTGGTTCGCTGAACCGCTGGAAGAAAATGGCGAGTGCAGGCGGCGAACAACCCGGCGAATCGGTGAAAATCGGCGAAGACAGTGATACCTGCCGAATCAGTGATATACTCGCCGAAAATACTGTTCAGCCATGAACAGTACTTTTCACCTTTGCAAGCCTTCGGTCTTCAATTTAGAGGCTGGACCGCCCAATTCTACCTTTTCCTCTCTCAAATCTCTTTAATCCCAACAATAATAAGGTCATTGGTTTTAGGAGGAAAATATAGACATTGAAAAATAATTAGAGACGTTTGAAAAGGGCTGATCGAGCTGTTTAAACAAGAAAATTCTTGACCCTATTTCTTTCTTTTTTTCAGATTTTTTTTCTATTTAAGGAAACGTATCCTAGCTTTATCTCTTAATTATAAATATAGAAGGATTCCGAAAACCTTATGGGGCAGTTTATGTTTTTCTATAATTTGTGTTATTGCCTGCAATTCATCAGTTTCTTCACTGTCGTGTCGGATGATGACCAACTCGATCCGCCGCCATAGGAGAAGAAATCCAAGTTGCACCTGTTATATTTGTCACTGCCTTGCTGCACCATCTGCATTTCTGCACTGCGAGCACCCTCTCGTACACTATAGCATTAGCTTATATAATATATATGGATCTCCTTTTAATGCGATATATATAGTACTTACACACCTTTAAGAATTGAAGTCATGATGATCAATGCTTTTTTACTCTATTTACGTACCAACATAAATAAATAAATATATAAATAAATACACACACACAACACATGCATGCATTTTGGTGATACATGATGAATCGAGTCAATGACCCCTCCATGTTCATAAGCCGGTCTAATCCTTAAAAAGCTATTCAAAAGGGCAACGTGGAACATCCTGAGCCACATAAATATAGCGGGCATGTTCCACATGAAATGATGGAAATTAATGTACGTGTTGTGGAGCTGGGCGCCAGTACGTGTTGATGAAAATTAATGATCTCGATCGAGCACGCTAATTTATAATATAAACAGACACGTAAATGTAATGTAAAGAAACAGTGTCACATCATCATCATCATCATCAACCCACGTGCATGTTCCCAATCATTCAGCCTGGCTGTAGCCCAACTTTCTGAAGGGCTTGAGTTCATGTTACAGATCTGGAAACACACACACACACACACAAAAAGCTTTCTGCTGCTCCTCTTCTCTCCACCACTCCTCACACCTCATCATCAATGCCTATATATTCCCCTCTCTGTTAATTATATAGTTTCCCATATCAATGATCTTTTTCATGTATGATTCAGAGCTAGCACTTGCGTGCCGCCGCCCAATCGCATTTCGCCACATCCGCATGTCCGCTTTTCACTGCCAAAGATGTTAATTTCTCTGCTGCCATTTGTGCTTGTGATTTGCCATCATCAATGGAACACAGAGCTGGCCGCATGCCTAGTTGGTTGTTCCTCCCTAAACAACCAACACATTAATTCATAATCTGTCATTTGATTGATTATGTGACGTTGCATGAATATATAATGTGTGGTACGTGCCTAGTTGGCACGTGCAATATATGTATAGTTTTTTATGTACGGATTGGATATTATATATATATATATAGAGAGAGAGAGACATTGGGGATCCGGATTCTCTTCATTTCAAATGAAATGGTGGGATCCATTTCATATCTAATGGACAAGAAAAACCCTCAAAAAATCTAGTGGTCTAGAATTTTTTGAATAAAAAAAAATATAAAAGGAATGAAAAAAGCAAACCCGTTGGATGCTAAAGCAACTAATCTTGTCCATGAAATGGATCCCCTCCATTCATTTGAAATGGAGAGGATCTTGATCTACACATTGGCGGATCCATGTAGAGAGAGACTCCCAGACACGTGCCCGACCGTGATTTTGGAAAATTTTTGCGTGCCTCGCTCTCTCCCGCTCTCTATCTCTCTCTCGCTCTCTCTATCAACTCCATGTTCCTTGATTGGAACAATCACAACTACCAAATCCCACAACTTCATGTTCCTCAATTCGCCGCTCACGTCCGTGACAGATCTAGCATCGCACATCTCTAAGGCACTTCTCTCCCCTTCAGTCCATTGTGAAGTTTTCATTAACAATTGCATAGTACTTTGAACGTCATGGGTAATCAAACGATGATGTGGTGATTATTGGGAAGACGGAATTAAGTTTTGCAATACCTCTTTTCTTTTTGGAAAATATGGTCTGTTCAATATATTAAAAATATATGTTGAAAATAATGAATAAATGAATATATAACTATTGCCTTATGCAAATATACACTTTTGACATCTGATTCTTTTGAGCTAAGGCTCTGTTTGAGGGGACTTATTTTTAGCGGTCAAGCGGTTACGAGCGCATGAATCAGAATTTAATTAAGGTCCAAGGTCGTAATCGTTTGACCGGTAAAAATAAGCCCCCAAACAGAGCCTAAATTAGATTGAAGAATTTTAATTTTTTACGTGATGTCCTAATCAAGATGAAATCCCAGTTCCATCACTGTATTTGCATACTGTAAATATATAGCATAAACATGTATGTGATGACGTGTCAGATGAGTAGAATTGAGTTGGATATATCACAAATTAATAATTAATTATGACTTTATGAGTGATATATATATATATATATATATATATATATATATATATATATATATATATATATATATATATATATATATATATATATATATACTAGCATCTTCGAATGGGCTCCGCCCGTTCTCGATGCGTCGCTGCGGGCTTCGCCCGCTTGGCATTCCGGCGGGCTTCGCCCGCCCCCCCCCCCGGCGGGCTTCGCCCGCCCGGCATAAAATTTTAAAAATTTAAAGTAAAAATTTTAAATTTCTGATTTTTAAAATAATTATTTAATTATTTATTAATAATATAAATTATTTAAATATAAAAAAAAATCAAAAAAAAAAAAGAAAATCCCGCGCGGCAGCCTCCGCCTCCGCCTGCCGCCGCCGGCCTGCCCGGCGCCCACCGGCGGGTTCGCCGGCCTCCGGCGAACCCGCCGGGGGTTGTCCGGAGGCGAGCGGGCAGGGCCACCGCCGGCGGTGGCCCTGCCCGCTCGCCGCCGGACAACCCCCGGCGGGTTCGCCGGAGGGCCGGCGACCGCGCCGGTGGGTGCCGGGCAGGCCGCCGGCGGCTCCGCCGCCGACGGCGGGTGAGGGGGCGGGATGCGGGATGCGGGAGGGGGGATGCGGGATTTCAAGCATCATGAACAGTAACGTTTTTTAGGATTTGGATAAAGGCAGCCCTTCTATGTTGAATCTAACGACCCATATTTGATGGAGCTTGATCGGACGGGCCAGATCTATTTCATGGTGTGATTTGAGATAGGTATATTGGTTTATATGATAAAGATATATATATATATATATATATATATATATATATATATATAATATATATATATATATATATATATATAAAGTTGCCTTTGGTGCAACATATGCACTATCTAAATTATTCCTGTAATTTTCAAAAAAGAGAGAGATGAGAGAGAGAGGAGCTGCCAATTATTAGTATATATATATATATATCTATACTTATTTTATAAAGGAAAAACATGTTTTGGTGCAACATTCTTAATACTCATTTTACCACTCATTTTTTAATTTAATGATTATTATTTCTTTTGTTCATTTCAAAAAAATTCAAAATTGAATACCCACATTTGTAATTTACTCAATCCCGCCAAAATAATTGATCTCCCGCCACCTTCGACCAACGTCGACGCCCACAATAAATGTCGCCACCCAGGACCATTGTAGCAGCCCACAGAAAAATGTCGCCGTTCACGACCAATGTCTCACCCACGACCAATGTTCCACCATGATCAATGTGCCCCCACGACAATTGTCGCCGCCCCCGACAAATGTCGCACCACCGGCAAATGTCGCACCCCGGCGAATGTCGCACCCCGCCGAATGTCACACCGCGTCGAATGTCGCACTCCGCCGATTATCGCACCCCCGCCGAATGCCCTCAGGGCCGAAAGCCGGTGTCTGTCACTTGTGTGTGTGTGTATATATATATATAAAATATGATAACGATAAATGTCTCATCAAAGAAACAAAACCTTTTCCTTCGTATGAGCGGATGCCAACGGGCATTGTCTGCCTACTTTGCCACAGCATGGCTCGATCCATTGTACGATCTACAGTACGCAAATAGGAAGAGGAAGAATTAGTACCATAAGAACTATTCTTTATTTATTATTATATTATTATATATTAATATTATGCTTGGCCCATCTCTTCATATTCCCCGCACAGGCGCGCTCGCACTCACACAAAATGTTAATTTTCCTTTCTTCATGTAAATTAAATTCATTTATAAACTATGCATACTAATTAATTAACTTATGGTGGTCTCTCTAAGTTCCTAGATATGCTTTATGTTGTAATGCTCATCTTCACATTTTATCACCCTTTCTGTATTTTTAATGCAATTTTTCGCTTCATCTTCAGTGAAAAATTACCACTGATCGAGGTGATTGATCATGCTTCATCAATGAGAATTATCATAGACTTTATTTTTAACTCATATTCACACAGCAGTGCTAGAAAGACCAGAATTTTTATGTTGTGTGTAACATTTGGGGTTTCCAAATGCAATTTTCTTCAATTATAATACTATTTAAGGCTTCGTTTGAGAGGACTTAGGCTCCGTTTGGGAGAACTTATTTTCACCGGTCCAGCGGTTACGACCGCATGAATCACACCATAATTATGGTCCAATTCATGCGGTCGTAACCGCTTGACCGGTGAAAATAAGTTTCCCAAACGCCTTATCAGGTCAGGCGTCAGACCTTCATTATGGTCCGATTCATGCGGTCGTAACCGTTTGCCCGGTGAAAATAAGTCCCCTCAAACAGGCCCTAAGTCCATTATTAAGTTAAAAATCAATGTGTGATTGATGATTTCGTTTTATTTTACTGTATAACACCTGATATCTTAGTTTGGGGTCAGAGGTATTGTCGTGGTTGCCGGAAGAGACCCTCTTATACGTACACGATTGATTGTATTTTTTATTTTTGAGAATCGTATGATTTTAATTTAAACAATCACAATGATGCATATATAAGGTATTGTCATGCGTTGCATTCGCCTAAATATAACACATGTCATTGACACTGTTAGTGAGTTTCTCTCCAATTATTGGAAAGAACATTTGAGCACTGCGAAGTAAATTTTAAGGTACCTGCATGGGATGTCGGATTTTATGTTGAGGTTTGAAGATAGTAAACAAAAGCTGTTGAGCTGCACTAATGATGATATAGTTGGAGACTATAGAAGTGTGTTTAATTTTGTTTGTTGGGGGAGCTATTTTGTAGCTATGGAGACTATAGAAGTGTGTTTCGACAAGCCGCTCCTCATTACAAATGGGGATGAGAGAGAGTGCACTTGTGCTCAGTAGGCGATAGGCTGCCTCACACGAAGCTTAAAGCTAGTTTCCTTTGGCGATAAACGAATCTCTGGCGGAGAGGCGGCGACTCGTAGGAGGAATCCGACAGAGCTCTGGCCTCAGGAGGAAGAAAGCAAGGAGAAAAAAGATGAGAAATGAGAAGCCTTGAGGCTCCTTTTATAGCCTCCAGAAGGTAGTTACGGTAGTTATATTGTTATATGCACACCTTAAGCACCAATATCTTTATTCTAAGCATGGTTTAGAGCGTATATTTTACTCATTAGGCTTGTTATTTGTAGGCCGATAATATAATTAAAAATATTCCCCACTAACCATGGTAGTTAGTGAATGATTACCCATGAAATGGATGTCGATGATTGTGGCGGAACGATCGGATGACGGGGAAGGGCCGCCATGCATGGGGTCCACCTTGACCGTGGACGGCCGTCAGCGAAGGAGGACCGCGGTCGCGGATAGCATCCACAGGAGGCGTCCGCGGTGAGGGGCGACCAGGGTGCGGTCACCCCTTGCGTGCGACATCCTGCGTTCAGAGAGGGGCGGCCGGGTTGCGGCCGCCCCTTACGAGCGACGCTCCACAGCTGGGAGACGGTCGCAGGGAGGGGATTCCGCCCCATGCGGGTGGCGCCTTGCGGCCGGGGACACCTTGCAGCCGGGGTGCGGCTGGGGAGTGGCGGCTGGGTGCGGTCGCCCCTTGCGAGTAGCGATCTGCGGCCAGGAGGCAGCCACGGGGAGGGGTGACTGAGGTGAGTGATGTTGTAAGTGTGCTTTCTTATTTTGAGATTGATCATTTTGTGCAATTTTGACCTTCTTTCTCTTGTTGACAGATTTTAGCTCAGGCTTATATTGCGATTAGGTGGAACTATCACTATGTTAGTTTGAAGGATGAATACATGACTCTTCAAGAGAAACTCTGGGCGGCGGTGTAATCTCTTGCTTCTTTGAGAGAGAAACATGATCGAGGTGCATCTCGTTTCCGACGGGTTAGGTCAAAGCCGAAGGCTGAGATGGAGGAGACTCATACTGTAACATCTCTCATGTAATGACCATATAATATGGGTCCGGCCGGGGCCCCACAACATATAGACATCACAGCTTCAGCATTATAAAGTGATATAAAGTAATACTCATTTCAAAGCTTAGAGAATAAAACAACAAAAACAAACAACAAGATTAGAAGTTGTCCACAACTGCATAGGAGTCTGAAATGGCATTATGGCCTTACAACATTAAAGTGTCCAAAACAACAACAACACTCATCATAGCAGCGTGCCAAAGCACTCCTAAGCTACCTCGACATGCAAACCGGGTTACATTGAAAGAAACATAACATGAGAACACACAAAAGATATCAAAATGGGGTACACTTCATGAGGCTTAGACCTTTTTGACCGGCGAGCTTGCTCCAACTTGCGATCATTGCCCTATAAAAATTTGTTGTAACGTGAGTTAGCAAAGACTGACATCAACTGTGTAACCAATACCTCTCCTCCCGACCATCCCTAGCGGACCCAAGGGCACTTCATCACCCTGTAGGTCAGCACTTCGTATGCATGTAATAAAACATAAACTAACAAAGAAAATAACATGATTTAGTGTCTCAAACATCAAACATGTTTTTATGTTGAGCATGCAAATAGAAGGGGGCCTACAATGCAGTATGTATGCAAACATTGGTTTCACTCAAGACATCCTATAGCGCATATGGTTTTAACACACCATCACAAATCATCACATGGGTGCTCTCATTCCCCAAAGGCATACACGCCCATGGCCAAGAAATCTCGCTGAGACTCCACCCGCACATGGATCACAACACCACCGGGCTTGTCCATCAGCTCCACTGTTCTTGCCAATTTTACCAATTTAAACACAACTGATGTTAAGGACCCTTGCTTGACCTTGCCTGTTCGTGGGATTCATCGCCCGGGCTTGTCCAAAAACTTGGCGTCCTTGTCAATTTCCACATGAGGGGACTTGTCTTACCGGGACACCATCCACACGTGAATCACAACATCACAGGGTAAACCAGCTGACCACAAAGACAAAGCCACGCCTCCACATTGCATTCAAAAAGCATATCCTTTTCCTCCATAAACCACCATTCGTTTTCACATGAAAATTAAGGGCATCACAACAGTGTCTTCTCCACAATCGGATTTCTAACAAAAATCCTAATATGCACGTCAATCAACATCACCAAATAGGAACACCGGTCGTGATTTCGGCTTCACCCACCATGTCTAATCCACTAGCAGGACAGATTTCTAATGCAAAAGTATTCCGAGGATGGACACAATCGACCCGGTGGCTCATCTTGAACCAAGACGACCCGAACCCCTCTCATTTGAGAGATCCAGTGCCTAAATGCTCAAATAAAGACATAAATTAAATGGATGTCATGCATGCATCCTAAAAACCGGGAGGTGAAGTGTCGTTACCTTACGAAATCTCTTCCTCTCCATGAAAACTTGTAGAAGCACTGATGAACTGTAGAATTTTTTCCCTCTGTTGTTCGAATCTTGAAAGTTCCTGGCTTGACAACTGTAGTGATAATAAATGGTCCCTCCCATGATAGTGAGAGCTTGTCTCCTTGCGGATGCTTCATAGAACCAGATCTCCTACATTGATTGTTCTGGGCTTTACTCTTCGATTATAGAGTCATGCTACACATCCTTTATAGGCGACAATGCGGAGGGAGGTTGTATCCCTGACTTTTGAGATTAAGTTAAGATTTTCCCGAAGTAACATGTCGTTCTTTTCTGGGTTGAAGTCCAAAAATGTGGGCTTTACTCGGGACACCGATATCGACAGGGATGACAACTTTAGTCCCAAAACAAAGATTGAATGGGGTTTCCCCAGTAAGAGTCCTTTCTGTAGTTCGGTAGGCCCATAATACATTTAGGAGTGCGTCGACACACTGCCCCTGCTTCCTGTAACCGGGTCTTCAATCCCTTGAGAATGGTTTGATTCGTCACTTCAACCTGCCCATTAGTTTGCGGGTGTGCTACAACGGTGTGACGCGGGTTAATCTTTAAGTCTTTGCACATCTTGGTGAAAGATTTTCTAGTGAACTGAGTACCATTGTCAGCAATGATAGTTGCGAGAATACCGAAGCGACATATGATGTTATTCCAAACAAACCGCTTAGCATTTTCTTCTGTGATTTTGGCCAAGGGTTCGGCTCTTACCCACTTGGTGAAGTAATCTATTGCCAAAATGATAAACCTCCTTTGTACTCACGCTTGGGGGAGGGGACCGAGAAGGTCGATACCCCATTGCGCGTAGGGCTAGACACCTTGTAATGTTGTGAGAGCAACAGGTGGCTGTCAGGGAACATTTGAGTACAGTTGACAACTCTTGCACTTCTGAAGAAACTCAAATGCATCCTTCTTCATGGTGGGCCAGTAGAATCCTTGTCGCAAGATCTTCTGAGCCAATATTTTGCCACCCAAATGCTCTCCACAAATTCCTCCATAGATTTCTCACAATGTGTACCTTACACCTGATTCCGATAAGCATTTCAGGTAGGGTATGAAAAAGGATTGCTTGTACAGTTCTCCATTGATGACGTTGAAGGTTGCCACTCACATCCGCAAACATCGTGCCTCCACGGGGTCTTCTGGTAGCTGTTCGTGTTCAATGTAGGCCCACAGCGGGCTGACCCATGATGATCCCAGTTCATCAATCACTATAATTTCCCAGGGTCCCTGGATACTTGAGATAACAAATTCTTCAACTTGGTATCTTCTAGACTGATAACAAGAGGGAGATGTAGCAAGCTTGGAGAGTGCATCTGCTCTGTAATTCTGCTCTCTTGGGATGTGAATAACCTGGTATCATGGAATCTTGGAGAGGAGAGCCTTTGCGAGCGTGAGGTACTGCGCTAGCTGGTCGCCCTTTACTTCGTAATACCCTTAAAATTGCGGGGAAAAAGTTGAGAATTTGTGTAAATTGTCACATTTTTACATTGCAATAAATGGTGAGTCTGAGACTCGCGACCAAAGCCTCATATTCGGCGAAATTGTTGGTAGTTGGAAACTTCAATCTGAGCTCGTACTCCAAGGTAACTTCTTCTAGGCTTACAAGGAGCAACCCTGCTCCAGCTTCTTCGATTCCTGAAGCGTCGTTGACGTACAAAGTACCTCGAGGAGCAAGAGTATCTTGCGTAGAGAAAGCTTCAGGGGGAATGATATTCTCTACGACGAAGTTGGCCAACACTTGTGACTTGATATCTGGCCGGTACTGGAAGTTAATGTCGAACTCACCGAGCTCAACTGCCCACTTTACCAATCTTCCTGATGCCTCAGGTTTCTGATGGATTGCACGAAGTGGAACCTCAGTTAGTACCTTTACCATGCGAGCTTGGAAGTTTGGCAAAAGCTTTCTTACCGAGAAGACGAGAGCGAAGGTTATCTTGTCTGCGGGATACCTGGCCTCGGTATCCGAAAGGATCTTGCTGATATAGTAGATTTGATGCTGAACTCCTCCCTCATCTTTAACCAATACCGAGCTCAAGGTGGATGGGGATATTGCCAGGTATAGGTATATAATTTCTCCGGGGACTGGTTTTTACAGTAGAGGTGGAGAGGCCAAATATTGCTTGAGAGACTCGAAGGCTGCGTGACACACATCCGTCCACTAAAATCCGGAATTGCAAACTCCCCGAACAATCTTGAAAAAGGGGAGATACTTGTTATCGGTGCACGCAAAAAAGCGCGAGAGGGCGGTAATTCTCCCGTGCAGACGCTGCACTTCTTTTATAGAATGCAGGGCGACATGATTTGATTAAGTTTATCACCTAGACTCCTGATTTGATTAACAATTCCCATTATTCTAGAATCTAGAGACAAAGTCTCGAACAGTTTCTATTTCTTTCATGATTATATTTTCAAACAACTTCCACTGATGTTGGAGTTTTATAGCAATTACCTTTTCTGAGCCTTGAAACTCATTTAGGAGAATATTCCATGCATCCTTTGTGGTGGCGGCTCCCATAATTCTTGGGTAAATATCCTTGCTCACTCATTGATGAAGTAACAACAGAGCTTTGGCTTCTAGCTTGGCATTTTCTGCAGCAGCTTTGAGCATGTCTGCTTCTGATGTTTCCTTCTCTTTGGATGAGGTGGATGTAACTTTTTCTGTATCTTTACGGGTAACAAAGTCCCATAGGTCTTGAGACTGGAGAAACAAGCTCATGTGAGTTGAAAGTGAGGGATAGATCTAACTTTACACTTTACACTAGAGGGGGCGGGGGGTGAATATTGTATATTAAAAACTTTAGTTTATTTTTATGGTTAGCGGATTTAAAGTAAGTGATATAAGTATATATATATATATATATATATATATATATATATATATATATATATATATATATATATATATATATATATATATATATAGAGAAATCACAACACACAATTAGAAAGAAAACAATCACAGACGACACAAGGATTTTTATAGTAGTTCCCCAATAAATCTGGTACGTTTACTCTTCTACCACCATGGTAGGTATCCACTACAGGTTTTTACTCAGGTGCTTGTCACCAGAAGATCTATTTTCTGTGGCCTGGGGAGATCTAGCAACCCTTTGAGCTTTTGACCAGGTGCCCCAAAACCAAGCTTAAGTCTTTTGATCAGGTGACTTAGAAAGCAAGAGTTAATTTTTGAAGGGAGTTAAAACCCTGTACACAATTTTAAAAATTAAACTATAAGAAGTTGATGTTGTCTTCTCTGTCAAATATCTCTGAGAAGACTTTAGTGGATGATGATGCAAAAAGCACCCCTTGATTTGAATAGAAATTTGAGATCAGGAGGGGAGACTTTTCTTCAGGGTGCATGCCTTCTTGTTTCTGATTGATTGAAGATTTTGCACTAGAAGACTCTGAAGCAGAATATTTGTATTTGTATATGTGTTGATCTATATTGATCTTGTAACCCTTTGAAGTAGCAAACTTTTGAATATATAATATTTGAGAACAGTTCAAATATTTGAATTAAAACCATTCTGAAACGCCTGAAGAATCTCTGAGAATTGTAACTGCACTGGGAATTAATTAGAATTAAAACTCCGTGATAAATCCATATTTAATGCTGCTTTAAACGACAATATTCAATTTGAATATTTAGCATTAAATATCAGAGCCGTAACTAGGCCTGTCCAAAAGGCCCGGGCCTAGTGGGCCGGCCCGAGCCCGGGACGACGAAAGCCCATTTTGGCCCGGCCCGGAAAAAGCCCGGCCCGGGCCGAGACCGGGCTTAGGTCCCTTACAGGGCCCTGGTTTTGGGGGCTAGCCCGGCCCGATGCCCGGCCCGGGCCGGGCAAAGCCCGAAAGTCGGGCCGGCCCGGGCCCGGACCCGGGCCCGGATGAAGCCCGGACCAGGCCCGCAGGTCGGCCCGGACCTGCTGCCAACGACTCTAAGAGCCGTTGGAACTGCAGCCAGCAGGCTGCTGCTGACAGCCTTGCTGGCTGCAGTAATTTCGCATAGGGCCTAGGCAAAAGCCTAGGCCCTAGGCCATATTAAAAAAAATATATATTTTTTAATTAATTTTTTTTTATAAACCCCCTACCTCATCCTCTCTCTCTCTCTTCCACTCACTCACTCTCTCTCTCTTATACTCACTTTCTCTCTCTCTCTCTCTTCCACTCTCTCTCTCTCACTTACTCTCTCCCTCTCTTACTCTCTTACTCTCTCTCGCTGCATGGCATCGTCCTGCTCAACGTCGGCGTCGTCGACTCAAAGCACGACCAAAGTGGTGGAGCATAATCGGAGGGCGCCTGTCTGGGAGCATTTCGACAAGGTTAAAGTCGGCGACGAATTCAAGGCGCGGTGCAAGTTATGCTCAAAGTTGCTAACCCTTACCGGCAACTCAACACTAGCGAGACACGTTAAGTCGTGTTTTGCGAAGCAAGCTCCCGAGTCCAGTCAGGGACAAATATCAGCATCAGGACAAATTTGGACGTACGATCAAGCAAGACAGCGAGACCTACAGGTGAAAAATGTCATCAGACGTGGGTTGCCATTCACTCACTACGACAACGATGAGACGACGGAGTACATACACGAAGGGCTTCAGCCCAAATATCAACAACTAAGTAGATCCACTATTAGACGCGACACACTTAAATTATATTTTGACGTAAAACAAGATTTAATAAAATTTTTTGAAAATTTCGAGCGACGTGTAAGTTTAACGAGCGACGTTTGGAGTAGTAGCGTAAGAGTAGAGTTATCTTATATTTGTATAACGGCTCATTGGATCGATCCCG
This sequence comes from Platanthera guangdongensis, assembly GCA_039583875.1. Lineage (NCBI taxonomy): Eukaryota > Viridiplantae > Streptophyta > Magnoliopsida > Asparagales > Orchidaceae > Platanthera > Platanthera guangdongensis. The sequence continues at coordinate 154,063,485 of CM077149.1, read as the reverse complement.
TTTCATGGGAGTTAAATAAGCGCGTAATATGTTTTGAAGGTTTTGAATTTCCGCACACGGGTAAGGCTATATATTCGGTGATTATTAAATGTTTGCGTGAATTTAAAATAAAAGATAAAATAATGAGTATTTTTTTTGATAACGCTAGTAATAATAATACCACAGTAGAGTGGTTAAAACGTGAATTAAAACCAATGTTGAACGGTGCATTTTTTCACACTCGATGTGTGTGCCACGTTTTAAACTTAGTGGTACAAGATAGTTTAGAAGCTATGAAATCATATGTTGAGAAAATTCGTACCATGCTTAGATTTATTTATTGTACCAAACAACGAAGTCAAGATTTTCGATAATTTGTGATCGCACAAGGTCAAAAATATTTGAAAGCTCAATTTGATATGCCTGTAAGATGGAACTCCACATATAAAATGTTAAAAAGAGTGTTTCAACAAAAAAACACTTCTTATGTAATATTACAGTATGACAAATAATCATAATTTAACTGATAACGATTGAGACGTAATATTTCATTATATAGATTTATTAAAATGTTTTTATAGGGCGACTGTTTTTTTATCTGATGTGTATTATCCCACTAGCTCGTTAGTAGTTGAAAATTTTGTAAATATCACACAAAAACTTAACTATTTTAAGCAACACTCTGGATGACTTCCTTTAATTGAAGTAATAGAAGAAATTTTTTTAAAATATTATAGAGAAATGTCTCATGCATTTTCATACGTCACCGCTTTAAACCCGTTATTCACTGTAGACGGCGTAAAAAATTTAATAGATGAAATTAACGTTAACTTAGACATAAATATAAGTTTCGATGATGTTGACGACGCTAGTACTACTAAATTTAATTCTATTTTTACCGAATGTTTTAATTATTACAACAACTTATATGACTCACAACCCCAAGAAGAAATAACGCAACCTAGGACAAAAGATTATTTTACAAAAAATTTTTTAGAATTAGCTTCCAGGAAAAAATACGCACATCGAGTAGTTTAAACGAATTAGGACTGTATACGAAAACGCAATTTCGTGATTTTATAACTACGAAAGAAATCGAAAACTTCAATATCTTAAAGTGGTGGGAAGGTAAAGCTAATACTTATCCTATTTTGGCTTATACGGCCCATGATTTACTAACAATTCAAGCTAGTACAGTAGTTTCGGAGTCCGCTTTTTCTCTTAGTGGCAGGATTTTGAACACGCGGAGGAGCCGACTAAATGAAGAATCACTCGAACTATGCATCTGCTACAAGGATTATTTGGATGATACGAATAAGAAACAACACATTTCAGCGTTGGAGGAGAGCTCCGAGGAAATTGAAGAGTAGATGAACAACCTGAATTTGTAAAAATGTAATTTTTTTTATTATCATTTAAAATAATAAATTCCATTTTTTTCTACTTTTATTTTTTAAAAGTGTAATTTTGTTTTTTAAAATTTCAATATTAATAAAATTTTTTATTCTATTTTTTTCAATTTTTTTTAAGTAGCATTTTTTTCTTAAGAGGACCTGGCCCGGGGGGCCGGCTCGGGCCCCTTCCCGGGGTCAAAGCCCGGGCCCGGCCCGAGCCCGATAAAGAAAGGGCCCGGGCTCGGCCCGATTTGCAAAAGCCCGAGCCCGATCAGGCCCGGTCCGGGCTGGCCCGATCGGGCCTTTTGGACAGGCCTGACCGTAACTGACTGAAATTAAGCTTTTGAAAACATTCTGCCTTCTGAAAATAGAAACTGCCTGAATGTCGAACACAACAAGGAATTCGTCGAACTGAGTCTGGAGTTCGTCGAACTGAGCCTGAAGTTCGTCGAACTGAATCTTCTCTTTGTCGATCTGAGCTCAGAGTTCGTTGAACTGAGCTTGGCTTTCGTCGAGCTAAGCTTTTGAGTTGCGAACAAAGTTCGTCGAACGGAGCTCAACGTCCGTCGAGCAAAACTTAGAGTTAGGAATCTGAGTTCGTCGAACTGAGCTCGGCGTTCGTCGATCTGAATTCTGCGTTCGTCGAACTGAACTTCTCTGGATTTCTTCTGAAGTAACAACCTTGGAAATAATCCAATGACCCTAGTTTATACAAGTTGGGTCAAATAAAACATCTTAAACATATAATAATGATCCTAGCCTAAATCAGTAAAATGATGTTTCAACATGAGTGCTCCAGAAATCATAATATTCCCCATCAAAAATGGGAACACCATTTTGAGTGAACTGAAACATGTGAGATGAACTGGTGATAGCCATATGATGAGAATGGTCAGATGAACGTATGTCAAATGAACAGGGCTTCCGCCCTTCTCTGATGACACTTACTAGCACGATACGCTCTGATACCACTGATGGAGCTAGAAAATGCAAAAAAGGAAAAAACAAAGGTGGGAAGAAGTAGAAAGAAATATCAGATACACATTCTTCATTCCATACTAGTCATTGATTCTGTACAACACACACACACATATAGAACATAGAGCATTTAATGTTTCTAGAAAAAGGATCAAACGACGCATCGGGACAGGTACGCTTACACTCAACGCCATTAAACAGGTATGCCATCACTCGACGCCTCGACGACAGGTACACCTTTAATGTCTTGCTTCGTCTTCCTTTTCTTTGTCTTGATTATCTTCACGGTGCCTATTTGTCTTCTGCCCAAGATTAATTTCAGCATTATGATTTTCAACAGATCGCACACGCGGTAATCAAATCCATGATCTCACTAATTTAGTGGGGATCATAGGGAGTGGGCTAACCGCATCCCAATTCGCTATAAAGACATGACGGCTCCATCATATGTAATGAAATGCTTCCAAAACATGAAACATCAAAGGACATTGTAAGCTAGTAAACAACTTTATTTAGTTATTTTGTTTATTCAAAGGGTCCAATTTGCTATTGTAAGTTTGTAATATTTTTGTCATTTTCCTTGTATTTGTCAAAAAATAATTATCGTTAAATGAATGCCCATACTAGAAAATAGTTCTGGGCCTGCCACTGCATCCACTTATCTTCAAACACAAGCATTGTAAGATTTCTCTTGAGAGGCCTTTATGGCAATCAGTATTAGTTTGTGAGAGCTTTTAGACGTCGTTCTGCAGCGTTGACGAATAATACTTCTCCTACACGAATTAGATCTGGAGCAGATTTGACAAAGATTTGAAGAGGCTTCTCATAGATAATTTGTGCAATCTGTCTCGTCGTCCGCAATAATTGTCGATAACTTGTCATTTTTGATTTACCTAGGATCCACTGCAGGTGCAGCTGGGGTGCATTGTTATTTAAAAAAACTATATCATGACAGATCATAATCACGTAACAAATTAATTTGCATAATTAAACACATCCCACGTGAACACATCCCCCCTACTTCAACCTGCAGCTATATATATTTATATATATATATATAATTAGATTTTGTTTGGGAGGACTTATTTTCACCAATCAAGTGGTCAAGTGGTCAAGTACCATTTGAACCAGTTCTTGTGATCGTAACCACTTGACCGGTGAAAATATTTCTAACAAATAAGTCCCCCGAGAGGAAGCCTTAATTACAGATATAGAGTGTATGTATACTAGCTAGCTAATATACACATGCATATCATCAGCATATGCATATACAGTAGCACTGATGAAAATAAAGACCATGCATATAGCTAGCTAGCTAGCTAGCTTGTTTTTATATGTATATATATAGCCATGCATGCATATGCAGGTTGTCGTCCACGGGCACCTGAAAGAGCATGAGCTGGCAGCTGGCTATATATAAACTGCACTGTCCGACGGATGATGACCAACAAATAGTTGCGTCCGGCTGGCTGGCCATCCACCACAGTATATATATGGTATAATATCATTAAAGCTGGCTGGAAAGCATATATCGGAACAGTACTGAGAGCACACAGGAGGAGACCGAATGCGAGAGATAGATAGATAGAGAGAGAGAGAGAGAGAGAGAGAGAGAGCTGAGAGAGAGAGCTGAGAGAGGAGAGGTCTTGTGGGGAGAACATGTGGAAATGGACAACATCTCCTTGAGTTGTCTCCATAGACAGACAAGTGACTGATATCTTTACTATGCCACTAGATGAAGCCAAGTTCAACACTTCAAATGAACTGGGTATGTTAAATCTTGTGTAGCTTCAAGTCTCTCTTCTACCATATGCCGCACTATCCATTTTACAGGTAGTAAGTTTTCCCTACAAATAATGAAGATAATATGCAACTGTTGAGGGGAGCTAGCCAAATAGTTGAACTGGATTCAGTCACAGTGGGAAAATCTACTCTAAACAGATAGGGGGGAGAAAAATCCTCAGAATGCTCCCTATTGAGAAGTCAAAAAGAGGGAGAGAGAGTCAAGGGGTAAGAAGAATAAACATGTGAAATAGTATGGATGGAAGCATACCATGGGGAGTAAGTAATTTTCCATAGGATGGAGAAATATGGTAACATTTTCACACTCTACTAATGTTAAATTTTGTCTATGTTGAATATGATGTGTTGTCAATGACCTGTATTGTTTGACTTCTTCAAATAGGGGAGATTGTTGGGTCTATTGATCCCAATATCCTAGATTTGTAAGAAGTCAAACGGTCCGACATCAAGCATAATGTATTTGATGTTGCTTTAGTCTTGCATGTAGGTCCCGATCAACGATTTGCTCAGTTGCCCGATCAACGATTTGCTTCTACCGCCTCATTCTCCGGATCGACGATTTGCTCAGTTGCCCCGATCGACGATTTGCTCCTCCCGATCGACGATTTGCTCCTCCCGATCGACGATTTGCTCCTCCCGATCGACGATTTGCTCGATCAAATACCCTACTTAATTCATTCCATCGACGATTCTCGTCCGCCTCATTCTCCCGGTCCCGCGCCCGCCGATTCCCCGTCCCGGTCCCGCGCCCGCCGATTTCCCGTCCAGCCCGGCAGCCCGCCGATTTCCAGGCTCAGGTTCTTCTTCTTCTTCTTCAATTTCCCGATTGAAGGTTGCACGTAAAATAATGAAGAAAATCACCTTTTTCTTCTTCTTATTATGATACCCATTTGAGGAAAACACTAACTATATACATAATTTTAACTTCATTATTTTTCGGTTCTCTTAATTGCAACCTTCAACTCTCAGTGCAGGTAGCATAGGACTGATAGGAAGAAGCTACAAAGGTGATTTTTAACGATGGCAATTGTTCCCTGGAGTTTGCGAAGCTAAACCCGTGTTAGCAAATCAATTTTCTGTAAATTTGCACCTAGATAATGTTTATTTCGATGCGATTCCTTTGACCCCTTTTTTTGTTCTCTAGAGTACATTTTTTCACTTGTTATTTTCTTTGTAAGACATGGCCTGTACCTTGTCAAATAACCTTTTATTACATGGAAATCAATTTCTAAAAATTTGAATGATCTACTTTTTCTTGACCTTTCATGAATTTTGTGTCAGGTAACACAAAGGAGGAGGTTAAGGAATTTCTCAATTCAGGACTCAGGAGTATCTCAATTCTTGACCTTTTCATGCTTTGCTAGTGCCTAGTGGCATTGCTTATTTGAGCTGAGGTCCTGAGGACCAGAGGTATACTTTTTGTTTCTCCGTATTCATCTTATTTTTGTTTATATGAATGTTAGTAGGGATGCTTTGAGGTATTAGTCAAATAGTGACTAAGCAAAGCATAATAGAATCTATGATGAATGTTTGTAGGGGTGCTCCGTAGTATTGATCGGTAGAGGATCAAGACGAGCAAATAGTGTTGAAATTTGTGAAGTGGAAGTGGGTGATGGGCAGGCCGGACGGACTGTGCGGCCTGAGCGGCCTGGTGTGCGGCCTTGTAGATTTGCAAGCTTGTGGTAACCGACGGATTGGGTGGTCTATCCGCGGGAGGCTTTGCGGACCGGCAAGTCCGCGGTGTCCGCTGTTGTGGACTGGCCTTGGAGTTCGGATGTGGCCTTTGCCGAGCTCTGGTGGTGCAGCAGATGTTAGCTGCTATGGAGGACTGCGCGGACTGGTGTTGAAGTCCGGAAGGTGGCCGATGTAGTTTTTATGTGTCATTTTCAAAGGACATGCTGATAAAGCTATAAGCATGGCTTCCTCTATATTTTCTTGTAGTTTTTATGTGTCATTTTTGGCTTTGATTGTCTCTAAAGTTCTGCGAATCATTAGCCAAATTTATATAATGTTGTTTGCAGCCTTACATGGTGACGGGGAGACATCATCTTCGTGATGCAACTCAAATAACACCCTAAATTAAATACAAGACGAAGCATGATGACCTCTACGTGGAGCACACAACACATGCTATCGTTAACTTAGTCCCTATGCGGCTTTAAATTTAGTGATTTATGTAACTTTTTATTGGTTACTATTGGACATATTGTATATGAATTGTAGTGTTGTTATTCTTCAAACATGCTGTAGTACAAATGTTTTATAAAAAATTATTATTTGCCACGGTTTCAAATCGTGGCAAATAGTTTTTAAAATTGCAATCTTATTAATAGCCAGGGGTTTCAAGCGTAGCTAATAAGTAGATTATTTGCCACGGAAGTAACCGTGGCAAATAGGTCGTTGGCTATTAGGCACGACATTATTACTCTCAATTTCAAGGTTTATTGAAATCTTTTGTTTGTAATTTTTCTATCATTTTTGAAATAAACTTGCATTTTATTTTATTATAAATCTCAAAGTGATTTGTTATAAATATTTGGTTGTGACTAAGCTTTCTTGATTCTAGAACAATTTAACCAAATATTTTGTTAATTTAAAAAATTATAGTTTGTCCTTATTCACTCCCTCTAAGGGTGCCTCAAGATCCAACACAAACAAGAGGAGGAGTGTCTTACTTCGTGACGTTCATTGACGATTATTCGAGAAAACTATGTGTCAACGCTATTAAGACTAAAAATGAAGTCCTCAACACCTTTCAGAGATACTACATTTATATGAAAAATAAATTTGGGAGAAAGCTATAATGCATCGGGTCTGACAATTGGGAAGAGTATATTGGTCCTTTTGATGAGTACTGTAGAGAGCAAGGGGTCAGTCATGAAAAGACTCCGCCTAAAATATTGCAGCTTAATGACGTAGAAGAAAGAATGAATAAGACATTAATGGATAGGGTGGGGTGTATGTTATCTGTGTCAAAGATATCTGATATGTTTTGGGGTGAGGCTTTATATACAGTTGCATATGTCATCAACCTCTCTCTCAGCTATGCATTACATGAGGGTTTTTCTTATATTATCTGGTTAGAGAAAACCCTTTATATAGTCACTTGAGGGTCTTTAGTTACAGAGCTTTTGTGCACGCCCCACGAGACAAAAGATCAAAGTTAGATTTCAAGACTCGATAATGCTTTTTTCTTGGATATGGACGTAGCGGCGAGTTTGACGACAGGTTCTTTAATCTAGTTGATAAGAAACTTGTACGCATTTGTGGTGCTATATTTTGTGAGGATCGGCTTATGGTTAATCCCGAGAAAACTGAGAAGGACGACTCTCACATCGATGTAGAGTCTTATATAATTGGAAGTGATGATACTAAGGAGGCTACAGAGCCTGAGCCGATATAAAGAATTGAGGCACTTCCAAATCATGAGGATGCTATTGATATAGAGCCTACATAGGACATCACTGATGATGTGCATACATCACCATCTGAGCTCGCTCCACAGAGGTCTGATAGAGTCAAACACTCATTTTGAGATACTACACTAACGAGTATGTTCTGTTGACTGATGCAGGCTAACCTGAGTACTTTGATGAAGCAGTACAGAGCTCGGAGAAGAAAAATGGATGGTTGCTATGCAGGACGAAATATAATCTCTATATGTGAACCACACTTATGATTTGGTAAGATTTCCTAAGGGCAATAAGGCACTGAAGAATTAATCATTGGATTTTTAGCATTAAGCAGGGAGACCCCTCAACACAACTCAAATATAGCGCCAGATTAGTGGTGAAGGGTTTTATTCAGAAACAAGGAGTTGATTTTGATGCGATCTTCTCTTCTCTTATAAAGATGTCGTCTATCCGGATAGTTCTTGGTCATGCTACAAGGCTAGACCTAGAGATTGAGCAGATGAATGTCAAGACCGCATTTCTACATAGCAATCTTGAGGCAGAGTTGTATATGGAGCAGTCTGAAGGATTCATGGTGAAAGTGAAGGAGAGTCTATTTTTTCGCTTGAAGAAGAGTTTATATGGCCTGAAGTAGGCCCCGCGATATTGGTAGAAGAAGTTTGATGCTTTTATGGGGGAGATCGACTTCGGGAGGACCACTCTTGATCGATGCATGTTATAAAGCAGTATGTTCCAGAGAATTACATTATCTTACTCCTTTACATTGACGACAGACTGATAGTTAGGTGGAGCATTGCTCGCATTATCAAACTGAAGCAATAGTTGAGCTCCATATTTGCGATGAAGATCATGGGAGTTGCGAAGACTATCCTAGGGATGCTTACTCGGAGAGACAGAAGCTCCAAGAACTTTGACTATGACAGGAAAGATATATCAAGAAGGTGTTGCAGAGATTTAATATGGATATAGCGAAGAAGGTGAGCACGCCGCTTGCGGCTCACTTCAGACTTACTGTTGACCAGTGTCCAAGCACGTCTAAGGAGAAAGAGGAGATGCATGCAGAAGGTCCCCTATGCTTCTGCAGTTGGTAGTCTTATGTATGTAATTGTGTGCATCCGCCATGATATAACACACATTGTTGGCACTGTTAGTAGGTTTCTCTCCAATTCCGAAGGGAACATTCAAACATTATGAAGTGGATTCTAAGTACCCACATGGGACATCAGACTTGGGGTAATGTTTGTAGATAGTGAGTTAGAGCTACTGAGCTATACTGATATTGATATGACTTGAGATTTAGACTCTTGAAGATCGACTTCTGGGTACTTGATCCTATTTGCAGGGGGGACTATGTTGGGCAGTTTAGACTACAGAAGTGTGTCGCACTATCTACTATATAGACAGAGTTTATTGCAATCACTAAGGCAGGGAAAAGCTTATTTGTATGAAGCGTTTCATAAAGGAGTTGGATTTCACTCAAGAGCGCTACACACTTCTATGTGATAGTCAGAGTGCGATTCATTTTAGGAAGAACCACACCTTTCACTCGAGGTACAAGCATATTGACATGTGATATCATTGGATACATGACACTCTAGAGCTGAGAGAGATAGATTTGCAAAAAGTGCACACGGATGACAATGAAGCAGATATGCTTATGAAGATTGTGTCGAGAAGAAAGTTCGAGCATTGCATGAGAATCACCGACATGGTGGTTCCCTACACATAAAGCAAAGGAGAATTGGTTGTTAGGTACAATTCTCATCCTTTGTGGAGAAAACTATTAACTTAAATTTGGTATTGCTCACCAAAAGTGGAGACATGTTTGGAGATTTGAAGGAAGATTGTCAGAGGAACATGTTTCTTCACTTAGTCGAAAAGAGGGGATTGTTGAGATAATTTTCTCATAAGTTTGAAAGAGACTAACCAATTTTGATCATGTTTTTCAAGCATGACATGTGTGAAAAGGAGTAGTCGTCATTGACCTCGAAACCAACATGTGCTATTGAAGGAAGCTCTTAGGAAAGTGCCTAAAGGAAGCTTCATGACATATGCTTTGACCGAGAGAAGCTTCATGAAAATTTCATCCATATGCCATCTACTACCTCTATCTCCTTGGTTTTGGGCCTATAAATAGGTATGCAGGAGGAGTGGTAAAAATCCACTTCTCTCCAAACTCAAGCCTTGAAAAATTTCAAAAGAAACCTTTGTGGCAATTGTCTCAGTTTGGAAGAGTTTTCAGACGACGTTTTTACGACGTTTACGATTAACACTTCGCATACACGGATTGGATCTGGAGCAGATTTGTGCAAGATCCGAAAAGGCATCTTGTATAGGATTTGTGTAATCCGGTCCGCCATTGTTGCTAACTTGCAATTTTTGATACTGTTTATTGTATAATATTGTGTGGTGCGAAATTAATGAAGATTCTGTGTGGATCGATGATGAAAAACCTTGTAATTGACTATTGTTTTCATATATTTTTAATGACGATTTTCTGATCTGCACTCCGATCGTCCCGTGGTTTTCACTCATTTGGGTTTCCACGTTAAATCCATGTGTCACTTTTATTATTTTTATTTTATGTTATGTTTTGATTGTGTATTGGCATACTGCTAAGCAGTCATGTGAATACTTGCTTGAACTAATTTGCAGATGTTCTGATCGGACTTGCATGCTCTCTAGCCCAAAAGGACGGCTCTGCTTATATATATAAGCATGAAAGATACATTAATGTTAGTTTGACGGGAAATATATAATAATAATATTTATGATATTGATATATTTAAAATGTGTGTGTGTGTGATAGTATAATAATATACAGTGCCCCAGCCACAATAGGACCACGGGTGCAACAATGTCACACACAACGACACTTTCGCTGCTTGCCCCCCTTCCCAAAAAAGCGAGATTGCAATTACCCGACACAACTGCCCTTTGATGCCTACAAGCAGTGGGGGTGTGATGGGCGCAAAATAGAGCTTGAAAACGCAAGTATACGTGCCGTACAAGTAATACAGAGTGAGTGAGATCGTTCCCACGGAGAAGTGATGGGTTTAGCGCTTACAATTACTAGCTACACCGTTTCTATGAATCCAAGTAAAACGATTAATTGATTTTCTGAAACTAGATTAAAACTTTTAGATAAATATTAAAACTAATTTAACTAGATCTTAAAGTAATTTCTTAGCAATTAGAGAAAATAGTCTTGCATTTCTGATTTCATATGTGTAACATGATGGTGATAAATAAATATTTCATTTGGTTGAACTTTGGATTATCTTGCGATGATTTTTTAAGAAGAACCCTTTATCTCTCGATACAAGGAGTCTTAATATCTACGCAACCCTAGTTATCTCTAACTTAGGAAAAACGAAAATATTATGAAGTGCAAGAATCAAATTCGCAAGCATAAAAAGGAAATCTCTTTCACTTTTCAAAACTCAATAGATCTTGTGATGCACGCACGTTTCTCCTCTCTCGACTCTTGAAACGCGTAAAAATAAAGAAATGTTGGTTAATGATTCGCATTGCTCATCTCTCGATTCTCGCACTGCGATAAACTAGCCCTTAAATTAACATTACGCCGCTCTTCTCTCGATTCTCGCGGCGCAATACAATAAAGAGACATGATCCAACAATTTCACCATAAAAATCACAAGATCCATAAAGATAATCACAAAGCAAACCCAAAATCAAAGATGTTCATCATCAAAATACACATACTACTCTCATCATGCAAGACTAGAGAGTTTTAGTTCATGACTGCGGGGAAATAACACAAAACTGAAGAGATCTTACTAAACATTTCGAAAGAAATGCGAATCTTCCCTTCTCCAGTGATGTGGAAGCGTTTCCTTCAGCCCGAACGCCAAGACTGGACTGGTTCTTCCTCCGCCGAAATCCTTTTTCCTGCAGTTTTTTCTCTCTAATGGCTGTCCAAGAATAGAATAAAATCCCCCTATTTATGGCTGAAATTTTCCTCTTTTAAACTTTCCCTCTCTTTCTCCTAGTGGGCCCCACATCCAGTCATTTTAAAATGCTGAATGGATGCTTTAAAATAGGTTGTAACTGTCCAAAACTTGGCATTTTCGGATTTGAATTTCCTGTAACTGCCAAAAATGTTGTGAATATGTTGCAACATTTCTGGTGCTGTTTTTTCTTCTGCATAGTTTGACCTGCCAGCATTTGTTGAGAATATGTTGCAACATTTTTCCCAGATTTTTCACAATACTTAGTCTTCAATCCTTGACTCAAATTCTCCCCGAATCCTATCATAAAAACATATAAACAATGAGAGTACAAACATTGTGACTCCAAATCATGCGGTAATTGGATTTTATCTACTTTTCATGTAAAAATATCACATAACATGGCTAAAAATGGTTAAAATAGAGATGAAGATAACTTCTTTTTGCGAAGTTATCACACCCCCATGCTTAGTTCTTTGCTAGTCCCTAGCAAAGGTAAATCATTGTAAATCATGATATGACAAAGATTTATGACAGTATAATTTCATTCCTGTCTACTCTTCATTATAAGTTAACCAAAATAGCCTCAAGTAATTCTCATTAACTGATGCTAGACTTGCTAGCCCATAAGAATTCAAACTTTCATAATTCTATCAGATAGATATAGGATAAGGCTCAATTAAGAATTCAAGTGTTATATGTGATGCCCTTAACAAATTGTCTACATCCCTTACAATTCATTTTCGATAAACTTCGTCACCAATAGGATAGATCAAGAGTAGTCTAAGGCTTTGATATGACCTCTACATGAGTTTGGTAGAAACCGATGCCAAATAAAACGACTTGATGAATTTTGGAGAGGTGGGTAGCCAATGATTCTAATTAACTTAGTAGCTTGCCAACTTATGGGGTTTAACTTTCAACAATTTTTTTCTTTCTTTTGATATTTGCACAGTTGGGATCATTCCAAGTAAGCCGGAGCTAACTTAGGCCACATATCACTATGCTATATATATATCTTTTTTATTTTGATCATAGTTGGGATCATTCCAAGTAAGCCGGAGCTAACTTAGGCCACATGTCACTATGATATACACAATTTTTTTTTTAAACACCCATAAGTGGTCAGTCTACTAGCTAAGGAACATAGGGAAATGAATAATCAAGTCTTTAGGCTCAAAAGTAATATGTGATGGCCACAAAGGTAAGGATTTACGTAGAAGCAAGGTTAACTACGTACGCTCAATATATTGACGACTATCATTGAATTAGAACATACTCGATCTAATCCCATTAGGATCCGAAGTTAATTAAATAAGTTAAAAGGGTGTAAACATTTTTAAGAACTATAGTGTATGAATGTGAGATAGATTTCTTAATCGAGCTTTAACCAATCAGTCTAATTACAATTTAATAGTCTGACTCATAGGACTGACTCGTCTAACCTTACAATTAATTTGAAAAACTTGAATAGATTTTTTTAATAATAATAATAAAAAATGAAGAGCAGACATTTCTAAAATATACCCCATAAAAGATTTGTCACGCAAGGTATAGAAGGGACATGCCCCCATACTTTAACCTTTACTAGTCCCTAGTGAAGCAGTTTTAGCAAATATAATAGCCTTGTATGCGATTGTGAACTTCATAAATCATAAGAGTGGAAAAAAGAAAGTTTCACATGTGCGTCGCCAGCATATAAATATGTGTGAAGTGGAACATAAAAGTATAAGATATGAACGAAATATCCCACGAAGTAGCAAGTTATAATAAAGAGTTGGCATTAAAACAGTAAAGGTATTGAGTAACAGGTATAGCTGCACGGCATGAAAACATATAACAATAATTCATGAAAACAACATTTCAGGAAACGGAAAAATGCAGCTAGGGAAGTGGTCAACCACAGTGCAACAAGTAACAGTTACAAAGATTAGAGCTAAAAATTAAATAACCGAGTAATACGTAAACGGTACTTAGCATTCAGTGATTAGCATGCAGTTCAACAAGTTCAGCAGTAATAGAACAAAGTAGTCATTTAGGAAAAACGATAACGAGCGTCCAAGGAGTCAATCAATCTCCACAATTTTGACAAGAGCAATATGTGCATAAAATAAAGTACTGCACTAACACTGAAATGTTTCACCATAGAGATGTCCCAAAAAAAACAAACAGTCATTTCAGCAGTAAAATGCAAAGTAAATTTCCCAGATCTGAGTAGTGGAGCGTCAACCATCCTCCTCATCGTCGTCAGCGTCATCGACCTCGTCTGAGTCGTCATCGTCCAAAAATTCTTTCATTTCGTCGTCTCCGCCGGATGCAAAGGCTGCACCCTCCTCGACCGCTTCCGTTTCATCATGTGGATTTGGCGAGGATGCCGCCTCCTTTCCCTTAGAAGTAGAGGGATTGTTGTCATACCAAGCAGGATTCACATCGTGGACTGCTATCTTGTCCTCAGGTACATTCAAATGGCGGAGAATGGCTACTTGATTGTGATGTAAAATGTTTAAATGGGAGACTATATCACGATGTTGTTGGCGCTGATATTTGGCGGTGCCTTGCAAATATTTAAGGATGATCGGCCAATCCGGGGGTTTGGGGAAAGTGTGGTGGAATTGGAGGTTGGGTGGTTTTGCTCGAAGATACGGTAGAGCGTAGTTTCGGAGCGGATTTGGGAGGTGGCTCCTCGGAAGATACTTTAATATAGGAGGAGATCACAGAAAATGTGATTGGCCGGCCTACAATGGTAGTAGTGTCCGTGTCGGCGAGAGATACTCCGGCGTAACGGCACAACGATGTGATGAGCGTGGGAAACCACAGCTGAGTACCCCCCTCAGTTTTGACTTTTTTTAGGATTTGACTGGAAATAATATGTCCTACATTAATGGGAATCCCTTTTATAATGCTATGTATAATGCAAGCCCTCTCGAAGGAGACATGGTTGGAGTGTTTCGTCGGCATAACACTTGAATTTACGAAAAGCAGCCACACTTTAGCTTCACGAGTAAAAAGGGCTGAATGCAGGACATGCTTTGATTCATTAACCCACGTGATGTTTCTAGTGAGGCTCAATGTGGTGGCGATATCGTATGGATTAGAGGTTCTAACCGACTGGAGGACATCACAATCCAGATTTGATAAATCGAAGTAGGAGTTTATACCTTCCGCGGAGAAATCGACTTCCTTCCCCCGTATGTGGATTTTTCCGTCCGTGTGGAACTTGGCGTTGGCGTAAAATTCATACACCCACGGTAGGACAGCATCAGTGCGTGGATGGCAGAAGGAGGTCCAACCGAACTTGTCTATTGGCTGCACATACGCTTGACTCCAACCACGAACTTCCAGTTGAAACCCTCTTTCATAGATGAGGGGCTTTACCTTAAGCAATTCGTAGCGAGCCATGGCTTCGTCGTTGATGAATCTTGAGTGCTTGTGCGCCGCCACCGCCTTCTCTCTACCTTTCTTGGGGCCATGATACTTCAACGCCACCGGTAAGTGATAGCAGAACTTCGTAAGAGGACGGCGAGAGGGGGGGGGGGGGGGGGGGGGTATTTCCTGAACGATGCTGTCGCGAGGTAGCTGCCGCCGGCGGAGAGTCGGAGCGGGGCGAGAAAGATGATGTAGGGTTTCCTGGAGCAAAAGGGTTCGGGGGGGATAGCAGCGGATTTGGGGATATTTCGCTTTTAAGAGCCAGCGGATAGTAAAGGCACGGCTTATGCTAATTGAACCGGCTATGCAGGTTAAAACGAAATTTAATAGCCACTTAGACCGCCGGTTCAGGTAAATCCCGCAGGTAGCCGGTTAATCAAGCAGCTGAACCGGTCACCACCTGAATTTCCGCTCTTGTAAGGGAAGAAGGCAGAAAAAAATTGTTGCAACATTTTTCGAAAATGTTGCAACATTTTTTTCTGAGCCGATTTTGAGCCTTGGCTAGCACTGAGAAGGGGAAATGCGGTTTTAAGCCATCGAGACCATAGGGATTCAGTCATGCATCAATCAGCGGCTCGAAAATAAAAAAACAAAAATAGAAACAAACAAAACTTTGGGTCCATAGAGAAAAATCAAAAATATTTTGAAAACTTTTTCTTTTTGAAGAGAAAAACTTGGGGTCCATCGAGACCAAGAAAATAGAAACAAACAAAACAAAATACAAAAATGATAAGGAACTTAGCATTAAAATTTGGGTTGCCTCCCCAGAAGCGCCTTAGTTAATGTCCCGGCTGGACATTCAGCGGCTCGAAAATTTTATTTCAAGTGTATGAACGATATTGCTCGTTCATTTTCGTTCCCTAAATAAGCCTTAAGACGTCCGCCATTGACCTTAAACTCCGAATGATCTTTTTCATTGATGATAGTAACGACCCCATAAGGAAGAACTTCCTTGACCCGAAACGGCCCGACCACCTAGATTTTAATTTTCCGGGAAAAATTTTTAATCGTGAATTGAATAATAGAACTAGTTTCCCTGGTTGTAAATTTTTGTCCGTAAGATGGCGGTCATGCCACATTTTTGTACGGTCCTTATAAACCCTTGCACTTTCATACGCCTGAGTCCGGATCTCCTCCAATTCATTTAACTGTAGTAGTCTAGATTTACCGGCCTCTTGAAAGTCAAAGTTGATTTTCTTAATGGCCCAATATGCCCGATATTCCAACTCCAACGGTAAGTGACAAGCCTTGCCGTAAACTAACCGATACGGGGTAACACCAATTGGGGTCTTGAAAGCGGTTCTATATGCCCATAAGGCATCATTAAGCTTTTGAGACCAGTCCTTGCAATTTACACTCACCGTTTTAGCCAAGATTTTCTTGATCTCTCTATTAGATACTTCTGCTAACCCATTCGTTTGGGGTGGTATGCCAATGCTACCTTATGCCTAACCCCGTACTTTTTCAACAACGCAGCAAATTGGTGATTACAAAAGTGACTTCCCCCGTCACTTATAATAGCTTTGGGTGTTCCAAATCGACTAAATATGAAGTTTTTCAGGAAGTATAACACCACCTTTGCATCATTTTGGTCGTGGCTATGGCTTCGACCCATTTCGATACATAGTCTACGGCTAAGAGGATAAATAAATTACCATTCGAATTAACGAATGGTCCCATGAAGTCTATACCCCAGACATCAAAAAGCTCAACTTCTAGAATTGGGTTCATAGGCATAGCTTCGTTCTTATTAATATTTTCTTCCTTTTGACATCGATCACACCTTTTCACATGTTCTCTAGAATCATGATATAATGTAGGCCAATAGAATCCGGCCTCTAAGACTTTCATAGCTGTCCTATTTCCCTTGAAGTGTCCTCCGTAGGGAGAACTATGGCAATCTTCTAAAATAGGATGCATTTCTACTTCCGGTATACATCTCCTCACTACTCCATCAGCACCAATTTTAAACAAATAAGGTGGGTCCCAAAGATAAGACCGCACTTGGTGTAAGAACCTCTTTCGTTGTTGGTAGTTTAAATCTGAAGGTAAGATGTTACTAACGAGGTAATTGACGTAATCGGCGTACCATGGCACTAACCCCTCTGATATAGCTAAGATTTGCTCATCTGGAAATCTCTCCTCAATCCCTGAATGATAATAAGATTCCTCTGGTTCGATCCTGGAAAGATGGTCTGCTACAGGGTTATCTACGCCCTTTCTATCCTTAATCTCCAAATCGAATTCCTGCAATAATAGTACCCAACGAATCAACCTTGGCTTTGTATCTCTTTTTTCCATCAAATAACGGATAGCCGCATGATCAGTAAAAACGGTGACTTGAGTGCATAAAAGATAAGATCGAAACTTTTCAAAGGCGTAGACTACTGCCAACAACTCCTTCTCAGTCGTGGTGTAATTGATTTGAGCTTCAATCAGAGTTTTGCTCGCGTAGGCTATGGTGTGAAAAAGCTTCTCCCTAACTTGACCTAGAACTACACCCACGGCATAGTCACTCGCATCACACATAAGGACAAATGGTTCACCCCAGTCGGGTGCCACCACAATTGGTGACGTGGTTAATTGCTTCTTCAGTTTACTAAATGCACTCAAACAGTCTTCGTTAAAATGAAATTTCGTATCCTTCTCCAACAATCCACTAAGAGGTTTTGCAATCTTAGCAAAATCTTTGATAAACCTCCGGTAAAATCCTGCATGCCCTAGGAAACTCCTTAACTCTTTCACATTCTAGGAGGAGGTAATTTCTCAATGACTTCAATTTTGGCCTTATCTACTTCTAACCCCTTGCTTGACACATGATGGCCTAGCACGATGCCTTCGCGTACCATGAAATGGCACTTCTCCCAATTCAGCACAAGGTTAGTTTCGATACATCGCACAAGCACTCTTTCTAAGCACTCCAAACACTCTCCAAATGATTTTCCGAAGATGGAGAAATCATCCATGAAGATCTCTATACCATGATCCATAATTTCTGAAAATATAGCAATCATACACCGTTGGAACGTGGCTGGTGCGTTGCATAGACCAAATGGCATTCTCCTAAAGGCGAATGTTCCGTAAGGGCACGTGAAGGTTGTTTTCTCTTGATCTTCCGGGTCAACCGTGATTTGGTTATACCCGGAATATCCGTCTAGGAAGCAGAAGAAATCATTACCGGACAACTTATCTAGAACTTGATCTATGAAAGGCAATGGAAAGTGGTCTTTTCTAGTAGCCTTATTAAGCTTGCGATAATCCATACAAATGCGCCATCCGGTAATAGTTCTAGTCGATATTAATTCGTTCTTATCATTTTTTATTACGGTCATCCCTCCTTTCTTCGGAACACATTGAACCGGAGAGACCCAAGAACTATCAGAGATAGGATATATTATCCCTGCATCTAACCATTTTATTATTTCTTTCTTTACGACCTCTTTCATAGGTGGACTGAGACGGCGTTGGGGCTCAATGGAACCTTTATAAGATTCTTCTAGAAGAATCTTGTGCATGCATATCGAAGGACTAATCCCTCTTATGTCTGCGATCGTCCAACTATGGCTAATTTAAATTGCTTCAGCAAATCTATGAGTTGTTGATGTTGATTTGGTGATAATTTGAGTTGACAATGACCGGTAATGTATCATTGTCTCCTAGATATGCGTAGGCCAAATGTTCAGGTAATGGTTTCAACTCAAGTGTGGGAGGACTAATGATGGAAGGTTTATTTGCACACGTCTTATCTGTCATATCTAAAATCTCCGGCTTGCGAGTGAATGTCGGTGGACGTGCACTTATTTCAAAGCATTCTTGAATTTCGTTCTCACAATGAGATTTCTCTTCATCCGTCCCCTCCTCTTCATCTTCTTCTAGATTCTCACTTAAGTTGTAATCAATAAAGGTCACACTCTTAACTTCCTCTATGTCATCTTCTTCTAAACGAGGGAATTTCATGGCTTTTAGTACATTAAAAGTCACTTGTTCATCGTTAACCCTCATGGTTAACTCACCCTTGTGTACATCAATCAAAGTTTTTCGGTGGCTAAGAAAGGCCTACCCACTATAATGGGGACTTCCTTGTCTTCCTTCATGTCTAATACCACAAAATCTGCCGGAAAAATAAATTTTTCTACCTTGACTAAGACGTCTTCTACAATCCCCTTTGGATAGGTTAGAGATTTATCTGCTAATTGTAATGTAATTGATGTTTTGGAAATCTCCCCCAACCCTAACTTCTTATAAATTGAAAGTGGCATAAGATTTATGCTCGCCCCTAGATCGCACAAAGCCTTTCCCTCGAATTGATGTCCAATAGAACACGGAATCGTGAAGCTTCCGGGGTCCTTTAGTTTTGGTGGCAATCTCCTTTGGAGAATTGCACTACATTCATGTGTAAGGGTTACCGTTTCGTTCATGCCAAACTTCCGTTTTTTATTTAATATGTCTTTCATGAACTTTACGTAACTCGGCATCTGTTCTAATGCTTCGGCAAAGGGTATATTAACTTGCAACTTCTTAAAGATTTCTAAGAATTTCTGAAATTGTTGATCCAATTTGCTCTTTTTAGTCTTTGGGGAAAGGTGGTGGTGGATAGGTTCGTGGGTTCTCCTTCCTTCTTTCCTCTTTTTCTCCTTCTATTACCTTATCATTTCTTCTTGTTATTACTCCTTCCTCCTCACTCTTATCGTCCTCATTTCTTCCTATTATTACTTGCTCACTAGGACCCTTGAATTCTTCTTGGTCTTGATTTTTATCTTGTTCATGTGGATTAGTTTCTTGACCAACTACTAACTCACGTCCACTTCGCAATGTAATGGCCTTACAATGATGATTTTCTCCCTTGGGATTGGGTGTGGTATCCGTAGGGAGTGTGCCTTGCGGTCGCATACTTAAAGCGGTGGCGATTTGTCCTAGTTGCGATTCAATCATTCTCATTGACCCTTCCAAACTAGAGAAACGAGCTTCATTCTTTTGCATTGATTCAATGATGAAGTCATCCGTTACCTTTCTAGATGGTCCTGCTTGGTTGGCATGATTGTTTTGATGTTGAGGATTAGCATTAGAATTAAATAAGTGTGGTGGAGTAGGACCGGAGTTGTTCTTCCAAGAGAAGTTAGGATGGTTTCTCCATTCGGGATTATAATGGTTTGGGTAAGGGTTTGTATTTTGCTTATAATGCCCTCCTAAATAATTAACTTCTTCATTACCCCCTACAAGTTGTTCAATTGTTAAGGTGGGATTAGGAGAAACCATGGGAGTAATAATGCTATTGACTTGAGGATTCATTTGATTGTGGTTCAACGTCAAAGCATCTAACCTCTTGTTAATGGTATTAAATTGGGACGTCATTTGGGCTGCAAATGACGTTAATTGGTCAACTTGATATAATCCTGCCGTAGTGGGAGGATGTACTTGACGCTCGATCGTGTGGTAATTATTAGAAGATAGATCTTCTAAAATACCGTATGCATCTTCAGGGTACTTGTTCATCAACGAAGCTCCCGCAGCTCCATCTACTTGGATCATTGTAGATGTCTGAAGGCCGTTATAAAACGTCCATACTTGTTGGTGAATGGCTAGCCCATGGTGGGGACATCTGCGTAATAATTCCTTAAATCGTTCCCACGCATCATATAGGGTTTTCTCCATTCGCTTGCATGAATGTAGAGATATCCCGCATTAACTTAGCAGTTTTAGATGGAGGGAAATATTTGGATAAAAATATTTCAACCAATATAGCCCAAGTAGTAATAGACCCATTAGGCAACGAGTTCAACCAATCTTTTGCTTTCCCTTCTAGAGAGAAAGGAAATAATCGCAATTTAATGGCTTCTTCAGATGCGCCATTAATCTTAAATGTGTCACAGATTTCTATGAACGTTCTTAGATGAGAGTTTGGGTCTTCCTGGTTATGACCATTAAACTTATTATTCTGGACAAGTTGCATCGCCGTGGAATCAATTTGAAGTTGTTAGCCTCTACAGCAGGTCTAGCGATACTAAATTATACCCCTCCCCTAAAAGGCATATTATAGTCACGACATGTTCTCCTATTTTCCATTGGGTGCCCGTTATGCTCTACTTGGCCTCCTAAGTCCTGTCCCTCTTGATGAACATCAGCATCATTGTTTTGATTATTCATGTTGAGTTGATTCGAATTTTCCAATCTAGTTGATTTTCTATTACGTCTACAGGTTCGCTCGATTTCAGAATTTAGAGGAATTAATTCAACGGATCGATACCTGGACATAAACTATCAGATGACAAAGATGATAACCCAAATACAATAAACTAACAAGTGAAAACAAAACTTGACCTCCACGTACTAAGGTTCACTAATATTGTAAAAAGAAAAACACTAAATCCGTTGCACCTCCCCGGCAACGGCGCCAAAAACTTGATGGGCGCAAAATAGAGCTTGAAAACGCAAGTATACGTGCCGTACAAGTAATACAGAGTGAGTGAGATCGTTCCCACGGAGAAGTGATGGGTTTAGCGCTTACAATTACTAGCTACACCGTTTCTATGAATCCAAGTAAAACGATTAATTGATTTTCTGAAACTAGATTAAAACTTTTAGATAAATATTAAAACTAATTTGACTAGATCTTAAAGTAATTTCTTAGCAATTAGAGAAAATAGTCTTGCATTTCTGATTTCATATGTGTAACATGATGGTGATAAAATAAATATTTCATTTGGTTGAACTTTGGATTATCTTGCGATGATTTTTTAAGAAGAACCCTTTATCTCTCGATACAAGGAGTCTTAATATCTACGCAACCTAGTTATCTCTAACTTAGGAAAAACGAAAATATTATGAAGTGCAAGAATCAAATTCGCAAGCATAAAAAGGAAATCTCTTTCACTTTTCAAAACTCAATAGATCTTGTGATGCACGCACGTTTCTCCTCTCTCGACTCTTGAAACGCCGTAAAAATAAAGAAATGTTGGTTAATGATTCGCATTGCTCATCTCTCGATTCTCGCACTGCGATAAACTAGCCCTTAAATTAACATTACGCCGCTCTTCTCTCGATTCTCGCGGCGCAATACAATAAAGAGACATGATCCAATAATTTCACCATAAAAATCACAAGATCCATAAAGATAATCACAAAGCAAACCCAAAATCAAAGATGTTCATCATCAAAATACACATACTACTCTCATCATGCAAGACTAGAGAGTTTTAGTTCATGACTGCGGGAAATAACACAAAACT